>JAZKJV010001384.1:0-441957 GCA_037367405.1 Ottelia alismoides
TGGAGATCGGATTCGATTCTTCCATTTCTCGCTGAATCCCTGTTCATTTTCTGAATTGTAAATAAATAAAAAAAATTATAAAAAATTGTTTATTTTGCAGGACCATTAAAAAACAACAAAAAAATAAAAAATATCTATATCCTTTTTCTTAATTTATTTTTCGGATATACAAAAAAAATTCTTTTAAAAATAAAAAAAATCTTTTTTATTACTGTTTACATCATAATAAAATAAAAAAACAAAAAAAAAAGAGGGACGACTGCCCCTAAGCGTCGTCGCCCCTCCTCCAGACCGTGCCCCCCACCGCGCTCGCGTGTGGTTCCTCCCGCTGTCGTCTTCGCAACGTGTCTCAGCCACCCGCAGTGCACGCCATGCCGCCCTCCTGTCCGTTTCACCGTTGCAGCACCGCCCTCTGCCCTCGGCCGCTTGTGCGCGTCCGCTCGCACCTCCGTGTTGTGCCCTGATGAGCGACCCGAGCGAACGAGGTAAAGGTACAGAAATAGGTCGTTGCGACCTCTATCACTCAGAGTCACTCAATCAAGAAAAATGTCGAACCGCGAAATAAATCAGAGATCAAAACACGAAGTGTGGTCCTAGCTATGGATTAACCTGGTATAGCTCCCAGGGTCGAACACAAGGAGCACGGGTTGGCCAGAGGCCTACGAAGTAGTCGAAATGAAATAAAATAAAGACAAAATATTTTTAGTGGTTTTTAATGATTTTATATTTTGGATTTTTAAAAGTGAAGAAAATAAAAGAAAGTATAAACAAGCACACTTGAGCAATTTATTTAACACACCAAAAATCAAGCAAAAATTCAAGAAAAATTATTTTATGTTTTCTAGGTTTTTAAGTGTTTTGGTGAATTTTTGGGATTTTTATAAAGTGTATTTTATTTTCTAAAATCAAACAGTACTAAAAAGATAAGGTACTGTCCAGCAGGGCCCAAAACCCAAAATAAAATTATTTAAAGATCTCAGATGGCCCTGGGAGGTAATTTTCCTGTATTCTAGAGAAAATAAGGAAAATTTGAGCACCAAAATTATTGTTTTTGGATTTTTAGATTATTTAATATGATTTTTATTAGTTTTTAGGTGTTTTTAGATTTTAGGGTTTTTACTCAATGAAAAATAGCCAAAATTGGCTAGAAATCCAACAACACACAAAGAACAGTAACTAATTTTTATAGAATTTTTGGTGGTGTTTTTATATTTTTTTGTGATTTTTCAAGTGAAACAGTGCCAAAAATAGATGTTTTTGAATTTTTAAAAATAGCAAACAAGATCAAAAATGTCCTCAAAAATCTACAAAAATCCTACACCATGGCAGGAGCCATGTTTCAAATTTTCGTTGGATTTGGAGGTGATTTGATATTTTATTCAAAATCCAAAAGGGGGCACTGTGCACAGGGACAAAGTGCAATACCCAAAGCTCTGGGGGTCTCGTGCAATTTTCCCAGCAAGTCACGCGCGTGGCGCGTGCCTGGGGCACTCAGGGACCTTCTGGTAATAAAAACCAAGTCCTAGGACCTTTTGGTAACTCGTACCAAAAAGTCCAGGATGGTTATGCAATTAACCCACTAAAACACGCACATGTCAAATAGAATGCTCACAGGGGCGTAAGTGCAAATACCAGAAAGTATTCATTCATTCGTAACCAACCAGAACTACAGGACTAATACTGCAAATAAACCAAAAGTACACGTGACGAAGCACGTGGCTCACTCAAACAGGGGTATAAATGCAAATATCAAAGAGCACGAGGTCCAATGTGCAATTTACCCTACGTAATTAAAATGACTAAAATATTTAACAGGACTAGGACTGAAAACTTAAACTACGAGGGGTCTAAGGTAAATTACCCTTTTATTAATGTCGAGGGACGGATGCGTGACGCGTGGCAGGTTGGACGGATGGGATGGTGCGCCGCACACGAAAGCCACCCCTCGAGTCGATCCGACGGCTGGTATGTGTCCACGTGGATGATCGGACGAAGGAGCTGCGACGTGGGTCTTCGAAGAAAGCCGGACTCGGATCGGATGGACGAGGTGCAGCCACGTGCTAGATCGTAGGGCTGAGGGGCGCCGTGGCTTAACCTCGTCGCTCAACGGTGAAGATCGACCCCAGGGAGATCCGATGGTGAGTGCTTCCCCGTGGATGTACGGCCGAGATCTAAACTGGGGCGTCGAGGTCGATCGGACGTTGGACGAAGACCCTGGAGGAACTGGCGGCCGGCGAGCTTCGCCGGCCCTCTGTGTGTACGGTAGTCCTCGTCCGGTGCTCAGGAGATGCTAGAAAGCTTCGCCATGAAGGTCCGCACCTGATGCACTGCTCCGATGGAGGCGAAGAGCTCAGGAGAACTCCGGCGACGTCGAGGAACGGGAGCTGCTGTGCTCTGAAGCTCCGACCTCTCAGATGAGGTCGATAGGCTTGGAATCCTGCACAGGAAGAAAGAGGGGTCGAGGGCAAACTGCCTCGACCCGTCAGAGCGGGCGGAGGGTGAACGGTGAAGCGGTGTGGAGGGTCTCCGGAAAGCGGCGGAGGTGGAGACCCAAGACCCTGCTCCGGGACGAGACAGGAGGGATGGCCGGGTGGAGAAGGTGGAGAGGAGTTAGGCGAAGGTGGTGGTCTAGTCGGATGGACGAGTGCGTGGACGGAGACGACTAGCGGAGGCGGCGGAGCTACACTACCGGAAATCGAAAAATCTAACGCTACGCTAATCTACTGGCTAACTACGCTACCTGATGGGTGCATACGACTGGGCTGAAGCCGATGAAGCTCCTGGTCGTTGCCTCAAGGGGCCGTCGCGTTCCCCGAGGCTCAGCGCGCTCGCGGCGGCGCACGGCGGTGATTACCACCGGATCAATGGATTCCGGGCAACTCGGGCCTCGCTTCCACTCCAAAACACTCGCCTGTCACTCGGGTGGTCCGGAGGAGCTCCTTGGCGGCGAGCAGGGGTCCAAAGATAGCGTGAATAGGTCGCCGGTGACGACCTTAAATATGGTGGGAGGTCCGAGAAGGAAGAGGTCGGGCGGGCAGCACGGATCTCGGATCCTCCAAACCCACCCCGGGCGAGGGTCCTGAATGATCTGAGGTTAATCGGAGCCCGGGGTTTGGGTAAATGGCGGCCGGGTCAGGCGGGTGGAAAATGGTGAAAACGGGTCGGGCGCGACATACCCGGCTCTGGTGGTCCTGGGGGGAGAGTTGACCGGGGGTCAACAATCCCCCGTGGACCAATCAGAGCCCGCCATGCAATTAAAATTTGATTTATTTATTTAGGCTAGAAAATGACCGAATTTTTAAAAACTTAAAACATGAAAAATATTTATTTTATTTTTCTCTATTTAATTAATTTTTCAAAATAAAAATAAGGTATTTACAATATATAGCTATACATAGGTATATATACAATATAGGGTTTTTGATTTTTAATTTTTAATTATTATTTTTGTACAATTTTATTCCTATTTTATATTTTATTTATTTATAGAATAAAATGAGGAATAAAAGGCTATTTTTATTTTATTTTTATTATTTATATACATAGGTTAAATAAATAGTTATGTACAACTATATACATGGTATATGTACAATGTAGTTTTGTATTTTTAATTTTGATATTTTTATTTGATTTTTGTTTTGATTCTTTTTATTTTATTTATTCACAAAATGTAACATAGAATATTTACAAAAAGTTTAGAAAATAAATACATTTATTTACAAGGTTAAATAAATAAAGGATGATGGTCTATGCACATGGTGAAAAGGGCATTTTTGGATTTTTGATTTTTTTAAATTTTTATTTTGTTTTTAAGAGTTTCTAAATATATACAAATATTTAGAAGAATATTTTTGGTTGAGGAAAATATGATTTTATTTATTTACATAGATATCTACACATGAGCTCCTATCTCTCTCTACTGTGGCTTTTATGCGGTCAGGCCCATGCTGAGCCCTCCCTTGGGTTAGGTTGCTCAATATTTATTCTAAATATTTCCCTCTTTTTCTTTTTGATCTTTATTCTTTTATTTTTGCACAAAAACATGCTAGTTATAGGTATTTACAAACATGTATGCTTTTGTTAATTATTCCTATTTACAAGTATCTACATGCATTTGCATAGGTTTTTGTAGCTAAAATATAAGAATAAAGAGTGATGAATGGGTATTCATCACCCCCCTATACTTAACTTTGCTAGTCCCTTAGCAAACACTTATTTGAAAAAGAAGTGAAAAAGAAAGAAAAAGAAAAAGAAAAAGAGGATGTACATGGATCAAAGTTGAATTATTAAACTCTCCTTCATTAAATTGAAATATGGAGCTCGATCAGATCTTTGGATTATTAACGTGTCGGAACCTTATTTGGACTTAAGTTTAAAACCCAACAGTCTCTAAGTTCCACCAATCTATGGACAAGACTCCTTAATAAACCAGATCAGAACAAGTCTACATACACAAACTCTAATGACCATGAGTCTTTCCATGCAGTGTAAGTGATAGTTGGCTCCCCACCTCAGAAGTAACAAAGAAACAACCTCCCTCAACCTGGTAACTCTAATGCCTCGGTCTAGCAACTCTTTCCTCGAGAAGCGGGGTATTCCCTTCTAAGTTCAAGTGCAACCGGCTCAAGAAGAGGGGGTAGAAGTATAGAGTTTTGGAAGCTCAGCCAGTGTAGCTAAGTCTCCCGCTGCAAGCTTCATGAGATGTAACATGGATACCATAAGCTTTGCCTTATTTGACTATGTACACTCCGGTGGGGTTATTAAATTTTCAATCCGACCCACCACTTTTTTGGAGTTCTTTTTGCATTTTTGCGTATATATTTTTTTTTTCAAGGACTGTTGTACAACATATCTACATGGTGCAGCATATATACAAGAAATTTCCTCTTGAGCCAGTAGACTATCCCTCTTTTGAAGCTTTATTGCAACCCACAGCTTCTGTCTTTAGCTTTCATCACCACTAGACCAAGTTGAGGTGCACTTCCTTCACTAGAAGAAGAAGAGAGGTTCCGCCTAGAAGTACTACCCTCATATGCTACCCCAAGCCAAAGGAAACTGCCTCCTCACCACCTCATCCGTGGAGAGCCATGTGTAAAGTGCAGGTGCAAGTCAAGCCATTGTCTCTAAGAGTCATGCGTGTGTTGTTAAGTGTTCTACTTAGGCTCATCAAGATGACATATGCTCATAGCCTAGTGGACTCAAAGAATTAAGTCCTTATGGACCTGAAAAGCCTTAAACCTAAATCCTATAAGGTTCCTCTTAAAGTTAGGTGGATTAAGATCTTATTCAAGCTCCATTTCTCAATTTAATTCCAGGCTTAGTTTAAATGTCAACTCTCATCCAGGAAAAATTATATACATATATGTACACAAGATGCTATCATGCAAAATTTTTGAAAAATGTTTTGAAATCATGGATGATGATGATGCATGAAGTGCAAGTTTTGCAAAAAGATATTTACAAACATTTACACAAGATTTTTGCAAACTCTTGATTTTCAAAACATTTTGGAAAAATTTTGTACTATATACATAATTTTGCTACAAAAATATTTACACAAACTTTACACAAAAGAATTTTGAAATCATTTTTACAAAAATACTTTATACACTAGCTATGTATGTGCAAGGATAAAAGAGGTTTATGTACATGAAAATTTTTTTAAATTTTTGTGGTTTTTAGCCATTTTATTTATTAACACACTCACACAAAGTACGAGTTATGGCTAAAGTATATATGAAATATATACACACACCCCTATACTTAGCTCGAACGATGTCCTCAGAGTGATCAAGAGCGATGAAGAAGACATAACTCGTGCTTAGTAAAAGGGAAGTGAAAAGGAATGTCCAAGTACAGGAACGAATAAATGAATAGAATGAGAGGGACTCGGTGGTTTCCCCCTATACTTAGGATTAACTAATCCTAAGTATAGCAAGCTGTACATGAAGGGAAATCCGAGTGAAGAAGATACAGAATCTGCCCCCCCTATACTTAGGGTAAAATATCCCTAAGTATAGGCAGCAAAACAGGGGTAGAAATACACGAAGAAAATTACGAATATATACAAGAAGGAGGGCATCACTCCCCCTATACTTAAGGTGGAGAACCTTAAGTATAGGCAACAAAACAGAAGTGATGAAACAGACGAATGAACAGCCCGGTGTTTCCACCCCCCCTATACTTAGGATGAGCAATATCCTAAGTATAGCAAAGATAATCCTAAGCGAGACCTGGGGTGAAAACAAGAACGGAAGAAAGAAAGATCAAACAAGACGAAACACGTATATACAAGAGAGTACAATGTTGAGCTGCCTCTCAACAAGCGCTAGATTTTACGCCCCTAGCTGGGCGCAAAGGCTAGGACAATGCAGTATCAAGGTTCAGGGCGGCATCGGTAAGTCGAATGCCGTACTGTCGTTGCAGTCTCGGTGTGAGAACCACGACGAACTCAACAGTGTAAAGTAAGACACCCAGGTATGCAATCAGTCGGGTGTCTGCTACCGGCCAATGATATGAGCATAAGTAATCGAGATCCGGTAGCACAAAAGAAATCAGTGGCTCTGGATCAGAATGGAGTGAGAGTATAGAGCCGAAGAAATCAAACGTGGAGAAAGATGGATCAGTCATGGAATCCTCCACGTCAATCAGTGTCTCAAACAAGTGTGGACAATCAGGATCAGGAGACTCTCTAAGCAGAATGATATCTGATGCATGTAATAGAATCAGATCAGGCAAATCATCGAATATCTCCAAAATGGGCTCATCCTCGCGAGGGTCATCGAGGTGAGAAGGCTCAGAATCAGAGTGATCTAAAGACTCGGTTTCGTGTTCCGCCAGATCGGAAACACTCTCAGCAGGTGAAACCGAGTACTCATCATGCGCGGCATCCTCCCGCAGATAACCCTCGGGGAGAGATGCTAGATCAGAAGTAACTAGAAGAGGTTCAGGATCTAGATGGTCATCTGCGCTGCTATCAAGTATCCACTCAGTGCACCAGGCTGCATCATCATCGGAAGTGTAGCTCTCGACAATCTGGAAACAGGAGAAGGTACTAGTCAACATCGCGGAATCTTGCAAAGTGTCCATGGCTGATCCTCTCTCTGCGGCAATGCTGTCTGTCAACTGGTCCTCAGGAAGTGTATCTATCTCAACAAAGTGGAGGACAAAAGGCTCGAAGACGGGACTCTCTATATCTGTGCTCTCAAAGTGCTGTCCCTCCTCGTGTTGTGGCTGTTGGGCTGAGTCCTGGTGACTGTCTGCATCCAAGAAGTGTCTCTGCAGGAAGGAAACTGACTCCTCCGGGACTGGAATCTGAAGTGTCTGAATCAACGGCTGTAAAAGCTGGGGCTCCTCCGGCTCCTGGAGTATCAGAAGATCTGATATCCAAGACTCGTCAATAGGGAACTCTGGGGCTGACTCAAACTCCAACCGGAAGGCCAACGGGAACTCAAGTAGACTCTGGGTCCGAACCTCTGCTATCACAGTCATCTCCTCTGTCAGTGGTGCTGCATCATCCAAATCCTCAGGCTGGTGTGTAGAAGTTGGCTCACCATGTGAAGTGACACACCGCACTGGTACTGCATCATCCTCATGTGTTGTCCCGACCAAGGCATCTCGTGTAGAAGAACTCTGTGAAAGTAGCCTCGAGATGGTATCTAGTAGCTGAATGTCGGAACTGCGGTGGAAACCGCCACATGTGGTAATCACCAGTGCTATCTGCTCTGCGGTCATCCCCCGCATGGAGATCTCTATCAAGTCTGCAAGTGGAAGTCCGTGCTTAGGGAATCTCCTCAAGAGGTCAAGAAACCTCGGCCATGCCTCGTGCAATGGCTCCTGGGGGTCAACTGAAAAGTCCATGATCAAAGACCGCATAAACTCTGCTCTACGTGGAGGGAAGTATCTCTGCAAGAACTCTCGGTGTAGCTCTCCCCACGTCTCGAATGTCCTCCCCAATCGGCGATGCCATCTCATGGCTCTGTCGTGAAGCGTGAAGGGGAAGGTCCTGCTCATTAGATCCTCTGCAGTGACATCTGAATATCTCTGTGCTCTACAAAATTCCTCAAAAGCAGACAGGTGAAGATAAGGCTCCACGTGCGCCTCTCCTGAAAATGTCGGCAGTCGCTGAATGTAATCCAAATCCAAGACGAATGGGCCTAATGTAGAAGCTGACTGAGCTCCATGTGCTATCTGCTCCTCCATCCCTCTGGAATGGGATCTATCTGCTGATCTCCACTGCTCTCTCGGGTCACCAACAGAGTGCGCTCTCAACTCAGCAACAGCATCGTCCGGGTCTCGCATCTGCTCTGTCTGATATCCTCGGACGTCTTGCACAGCATGCCCAGAGTGATGAGATGAAAGGGTGGGAGGGAGCGGGAGGTTGGTCGGAGATCCGACCTCCCTGGAAGGTGGACTGGAATGATGGTCAGAGGATGGAGAAGAAGCCGCAAGAGTCGGCTCAAAGTGAGAGGAATCCATCATCCAGGGATCAGGGAGAAGAGAAATGAAGGGAGGTGAGGGAGGGAAATAGATGAGAAAGGATCGAAGGGATCTGGCAATCAAACAAGATGAACAAGCAAACCCCCAATTCACCTACGCACACAGAGCTGAAGACCGAAGGGATCGGTCAATTATCTTGTCAATTTATTTTAGGTGATTATCCAGTCTATCAGAGCGATTACGTGAGGTCAATAGGTATCCAGATCTTTCTCAACCGACTGTCCCGTACTGAAAGCCGGTAATCAGTCAAGAAAAGATCGGAGGCTCTATCCTAATGTGCGGATCACTCTCTCGCTCATCCAAACCAGACAAGGAGGGGGTTACTCTCCCCAAGACAGATTTTTCGTGAAGTGTCTTTTAGGTCAAGTATGATTAGCAGTCCCGATTTTATTGTTTTTCTTTTTAATATTTTTCAAAGCAAACAAAAGGCCTAACGAATTTTTCGGTTCTCCTGATTATTAAGTCTGAAATCAGGGGGGAGAAGACGAAAAAACCGATGCGCGAGAAATCAATGATGCATGCAAAGTAAGGAAGGCGTACCTGACTCCAGCACTCTACATGCAATATGATCCACGCAGAATTTAAAGACAGGAAATAAACTACCTAAATGATGCAAGCGGGAAAAACCGAGTCCTAGATGAGTAATTCCTAGCGCAGAACCGTCTAACTCAGTCACTCGCCCTCGATCCAAAGAGTCCAGTCTTGGCCCACCCCTCCTCTTCTCGACAGGTCGAGTTCAGGAGTAGCGCTTGCGGGGCAGGCTCGCGGCGCGGAGGCTCTCAGGAAAGCAACTAAGTTATTTTTATTATTTATTTTTAGTAGGTCCAATTAACGATCTATGGGAACAGATAAGCAATTAAGTGTGTGGATCCTACTAATTACGTCACAAGCACCAGAAATTCCTAAATCTAGGGGCTCGATCAAAAACCGCGTAAACACCGGAAAAGGCCGCGAAAAACCGCGAAAAATCTAAAGGGTCCCCCGAGCACACCGGTGCTCGGCGAAACAGACCCGCTAAGTGTCAAGCACAGTTCTGAGTCTCTGAGTCCTGTATTATTACAACAATAATGGAATATTCCTAAACTATCCTCACCCACTCAGCTCTCTCTCTCCCGCTCTCTCCTGTTGCTCGATGAAGAAACGAGCCGCCTCCGCTTCGCTCGGGTGCACCGGCGCTCCTAGGAATGCCGCCCTCACTCCTCAGGCCCTCGCAAGAAACAGAGAGAAAAGTGGTCAGTCCAAAATTATTCTCAAAAATATCAGAAAAATATATATGCAAAAAGCCGAGAAAGTCAAAAACCGCAGAAAAAGCTAAAAACGACTACTAAGTCGTGCTCCCCGGCAACGGCGCCATTCTGATGAGCGACCCGAGCGAACGAGGTAAAGGTACAGAAATAGGTCGTTGCGACCTCTATCACTCAGAGTCACTCAATCAAGAAAAATGTCGAACCGCGAAATAAATCAGAGATCAAAACACGAAGTGCGGTCCTAGCTATGGGATTAACCTGGTATAGCTCCCAGGGTCGAACACAAGGAGCATGGGTTGGCCAGAGGCCTACAAAGTAGTCGAAATGAAATAAAATAAAGACAAAATATTTTTAGTGGTTTTTAATGATTTTTATATTTTTTTGGATTTTTAAAAGTGAAGAAAATAAAGAAAGTATAAACAAGCACACTTGAGCAATTTATTTAACACACCAAAAATCAAGCAAAAATTCAAGAAAAATTATTTTTATGTTTTCTAGGTTTTTAAGTGTTTTTGGTGAATTTTTGGGATTTTTATAAAGTGTATTTTATTTTCTAAAAATCAAACATTACTAAAAAGATAAGGTACTGTCCAGCAGGGCCCAAAACCCAAAAATAAAATATTTAAGGATTCAGATGGCCTGGAGGTAATTTTCCTGTATACTAGAGAAAATAAGGAAAATTTGAGCACCAAAATTATTGATTTTGGATTTTTAGATTATTTAATATGATTTTTATGAGTTTTTAGGTGTTTTTAGATTTTTAGGGTTTTTACTCAATGAAAAATAGCCAAAATTGGCTAGAAAATCAAACAACACACAAAGAACAGTAACTGATTTTTATAGAATTTTTGGGGGTGTTTTTATATTTTTTGTGATTTTTCAAGTGAAACAGTGCCAAAAATAGATGTTTTTGAATTTTTAAAAATAGCAAACAAGATCAAAAATGTCCTCAAAAATCTACAAAAATCCTACACCATGGCAGGAGCCATGTGTCAAATTTTCGTTGGATTTGGAGGTGATTTGATATTTTATTCAAAATCCAAAAGGGGGCACTGTGCACAGGGACCAAAGTGCAAATACCCAAAGCTCTGGGGGTCTCGGTGCAATTTTCCCAGCAAGTCACGCGCGTGGCGCGTGCCTGGGGCACTCAGGGACCTTCTGGTAATAAAAACCAAGTCCTAGGCCCTTTTGGTAACTCGTACCAAAAAGTCCAGGGATGGTTATGCAATTAACCCACTAAAACACGCACATGTTCAAATAGAATGCTCACAGGGGCATAAGTGCAAATACCAGAAAGTATTCATTCATTCGTAACCAACCAGAACTACAGGACTAATACTGCAAATAAACCAAAAGTACACGTGACGATGCACGTGGCTCACTCAAACAGGGGTATAAATGCAAATATCAAAGAGCACGAGGTCCAATGTGCAATTTACCCTACGTAAATAAAATGACTAAAATATTTACAGGACTAGGACTGAAAACTTAAACTACGAGGGGGTCTAAGGTAAATTACCCTTTTATTAATGTCGAGGGACGGATGCGCGACGCGTGGCAGGTTGGACGGATGGGATGGTGCGCCGCACACGAAAGCCACCCCTCGAGTCGATCCGACGGCTGGTATGTGTCCACGTGGATGATCGGACGAAGGAGCTGCGACGTGGGTCTTCGAAGAAAGCCGGACTCGGATCGGATGGACGAGGTGCAGCCACGTGCTAGATCGTAGGGCTGAGGGGCGCCGTGGCTTAACCTCGTCGCTCAACGGTGAAGATCGACCCCAGGGAGATCCGATGGTGAGTGCTGCCCCGTGGATGTACGGCCGAGATCTAAACTGGGGCGTCGAGGTCGATCGGACGTTGGAAGAAGACCCTGGAGGAACTGGCGGCCAGCGAGCTTCGCCGGCCCTCTGTGTGTACGGTAGTCCTCGTCCGGTGCTCAGGAGATGCTAGAAAGCTTCGCCATGAAGGTCCGCACCTGATGCACTGCTCCGATGGAGGCGAAGAGCTCAGGAGAACTCCGGCGACGTCGAGGAACGGGAGCTGTTGTGCTCTGAAGCTCCGACCTCTCAGATGAGGTCGATAGGCTTGGAATCCTGCACAGGAAGAAAGAGGGGTCGAGGGCGAACTGCCTCGACCCGTCAGAGCGGGCGGAGGGTGAACGGTGAAGCGGTGTGGAGGGTCTCCGGAAAGCGACGGAGGTGGAGACCCAAGACCCTGCTCCGGGACGAGACAGGAGGGATGGCCGGGTGGAGAAGGTGGAGAGGAGTTAGGCGAAGGTGTTGGTCTAGTCGGATGGACGAGTGCGTGGACGGAGACGACTAGCGGAGGCGGCGGAGCTACACTACCGGAAATCGAAAAATCTAACGCTACGCTAATCTACTGGCTAACTACGCTACCTGATGGGTGCATACGACTGGGCTGAAGCCGATGAAGCTCCTGGTCGTTGCCTCAAGGGGCCGTCGCGTTCCCCGAGGCTCAGCGCGCTCGCGGCGGCGCACGGCGGCGATTACCACCGGATCAATGGATTCCGGGCAACTCGGGCCTCGCTTCCACTCCAAAACACTCGCCTGTCACTCGGGTGGTCCGGAGGAGCTCCTTGGCGGCGAGCAGGGGTCCAAAGATAGCGTGAATAGGTCGCCGGTGATGACCTTAAATATGGTGGGAGGTCCGAGAAGGAAGAGGTCGGGCGGGCAGCACGGATCTCGGATCCTCCAAACCCACCCCGGGCGAGGGTCCTGAATGATCTGAGGTTAATCGGAGCCCGGGGTTTGGGTAAATGGCGGCCGGGTCAGGCGGGTGGAAAATGGTGAAAACGGGTCGGGCGCGACATACCCGGCTCTGGTGGTCCTGGGGGGAGAGTTGACCGGGGGTCAACAATCCCCCGTGGACCAATCAGAGCCCGCCATGCAATTAAATTTTGATTTATTTATTTAGGCTAGAAAATGACCGAATTTTTAAAAACTTAAAACATGAAAAATATTTATTTTATTTTTCTCTATTTTTTGGTGATTTTTAATTAATTTTTCAAAATAAAAATAAGGTATTTACAATATATAGCTATACATAGGTATATATACAATATAGGGTTTTTGATTTTTAATTTTTAATTATTATTTTTGTACAATTTTATTCCTATTTTATATTTTATTTATTTATAGAATAAAATGAGGAATATAAGGCTATTTTTATTTTATTTTTATTATTTATATACATAGGTTAAATAAATAGTTATGTACAACTATATACATGGTATATGTACAATGTAGTTTTGTATTTTTAATTTTGATATTTTTATTTGATTTTTGTTTTGATTCTTTTTATTTTATTTATTCACAAAATGTAACATAGAATATTTACAAAAAGTTTAGAAAATAAATACATTTATTTACAAGGTTAAATAAATAAAGGATGATGGTCTATGCACATGGTGAAAAGGGCATTTTTGGATTTTTGATTTTTTTAAATTTTTATTTTGTTTTTAAGAGTTTCTAAATATATACAAATATTTAGAAGAATATTTTTGGTTGAGGAAAATATGATTTTATTTATTTACATAGATATCTACACATGAGCTCCTATCTCTCTCTACTGTGGCTTTTATGCGGTCAGGCCCATGCTGAGCCCTCCCTTGGGTTAGGTTGCTCAATATTTATTCTAAATATTTCCCTCTTTTTCTTTTTGATCTTTATTCTTTTATTTTTGCACAAAAACATGCTAATTATAGGTATTTACAAACATGCATGCTTTTGTTAATTATTCCAATTTACAAGTATCTACATGCATTTGCATAGGTTTTTGTAGCTAAAATATAAGAATAAAGAGTGATGAATGGGTATTCATCATGCCCCAGGCGCTGCCGCCCCTCATGTCTGTCCTCCGGCCGCGCGCGGCCCCGCGTCACCGCCGCAGCACCGCCCTCCGTCCGCAGTTCACCAAGCGGTCGCATCGCCCGATCCGTGCGCCGCCGGTGACGCATCTCCGCGCGGCGCTCGCCGCCAGCATCCCTCGGCACGTGCCTCCTACGGCCTCCGCCATCTCGTAGCCTCCTCCCATCGTGCCATCTGGAAGCCAGACACTGCCGTCGATCAACGGCGAAGAAGAGGGGGCGACGGCCCTGCCTTTCCTTCTCCCCTTTGAAGATATGAAGCCAACAAACCCTAGGGCAATATTTTATTTGAGAAATTTGCAAAGTAAGCCCTTGGAGTTGTTAAAATTGCAAAAAGTCCCTGCCTCCATAATATCAAACACTTATATTGGGTAAATCGTGATATCCTCCCTCGCTCTTTATTATTTTTATATTTTGTTGGAAACTTTTGAATAATTACATTCTAGTCCATGTTATTCCGTATATTTAGTTTTCTTGCTCTCTTTGAATGAAATAAATGTTTTTGTTGCTCGAAAATTTTAAGAAAATTATGTTGTGCTCCTGATGTGCATATCTATCTAGCAAAAAATTTCCATTGCATTTTGATTTCATTTATTATTATAAAAAAATCAAAAACAGGTCATTTTTCTCTGTTTGAAATTCAAAAATTCATAAAAATTCAAAAACAACTCCGAAAATTCCAAAAACATTAGTGTTTCATTTCATTGTATTTTAATTTCTGACCAATTTTCACGCATTGATTCTTTATAAAACCCCAACAAATTGAAAAATACCAAAAATCTTTTAAAAATCACAGAAAATTCTATAAAAATCCAAAAATAATGATTTCAGTTTCTATTTGTAGATAATTGCTTCTATTTTATCATAAAAATAATTGTCAGTGTTTGGCATTAAAATATTTTTAAATTACAAATTAATCCATGTTGTGCACATTTTCGTATTTTCTCACTATTTGATTTTTAGAAAAATACAAAAACATCTGAAAATTCCACAAAAATCTCAAAAATATTTCAAAACTTTTTTAAACCAAAAATATTTTTTCTCGATTTTTCTGAGCATTTATGATAAACTGAAAAATAACAAAAACATTTAGTGTGTGTATTCTTGATCTTGTGAATATTGCTTTGTGTACTTTTTGAAAATAAAAAAAATAAAAAGATTAAAAAAATCACAAAAACCAATGATAGTTGTCCTTTGAGATTCTTGTTTTCTCTTAATTGATTTTTGATTAATTGAATAACCCTCTGGATTTTTAGCCTCCCTGAGTTCGACCATGTCCGCTATACAGGTTAATAAGTAGCAAAAAGAAAAAAATTTGTTTGTTGTCACAGGATTTTTAGAGATAATAGCAACGATCGACATTATCATTAATTTATCCGTCCTCAAGAAAAACACGCTCAGAGGATTAATATCATAAAATACATATTTTTATGCGTGAAACATGACATTTGTTGTGTTCATTTTTTGTAATCTTGTGCCCATTCACTCTTTATATAATTGATGAGTGTCCGATCAACTAGGGTTAAGTTATTAATTAAGCAAGTTTCGTTTGTGATCCTAATCAATCAAATGTTTAACAAGAAAATAACCCACCAATGAATCAAATAGTCAAAACAAGCAATTTTGCTACTTTTGTTAACCAGATATAGAGACCAGGGTCCAACACAAGGAGCACAATTATACACTAAGTAGTGGGATTTCAGAGATAAAAGATTTTTTTATTATTTTTAGTGGTTTATAATTTTTCATTTTTAATTTTCCAATATAAGCAAACAAGTAAAACACGTACATGAACACTCTTTTTGTATTGTTCAAAGGGGTCAAAAGGGTCAGAAAATTGTAAAATATTTTTTGGAATTTTTATATGTTTTAAAGTGTTTTTCGGTAATTTTTATATAATTTTCATATGTTTTTGTGATTTTCTAAAAGTCAAACAATGATAAAATAAGGAAGTTGTGCACAACCAGGAGCAATTAGCAAACTGAAAATATATAAAGTACCCACAACGGAATTATGACGACACCATCCTTTAATATCCCCTTTAATCTCTTAACAAATCAAACTGCAAACTAAAGGACTATCCTACTTTGTTTAAGAGGTCTAAACTCAAAATGATCAAGTAATGCAGCTGGGAGAAGATTAATCAAGGAATCGTTGTCTAATAGAGTCTGATCGAACCACTGTTCATGAATATGGCACCTGACATAAGGAACTCTTGCATTGGGTCTCTTGGCTGGCAATCGGTTCTATATGGCGAAACATGTGTCATGAGTGAACACATGGATTTCTGCATTGTGATTCCTCTTCTTCCTACGGATGGTGGTCTTCTCTCCAAGGTTTTTTTGGAATAGAAGGATGTGCTCAAGTACCTCCTGAAGAGTCAACTGGATCTGAAATATGCCTATCATCTGCTCGTTGAACTCTAATTGTTGTCTCTTTTTGAGATTTTCTGTTTTAGGGCCTTCCCCTAAGCGGAGTGCCTGAAGAAAGGCGATAGAGGGACCCTATTCAGAAAGATGAGGGTTAGGAGTATGTCTCTGGGCATTCATATGACTAGAATCCATGCACAAATCATAAAGCACAACAGATTGACTCACAGAAGATACATAAACCTTTCCTTTATTCATATTTTTGATTTTTTAAGTTTTTCCATTTTTGTATTTTTTCATAAGGATCCGGGTACAGGAGAGGATAAAATAACTATATGACTCTTGGTGACATCAGTACCACAGACAACATTTGAACTTGCAGTATCAGTGTTGCGCTCTGGTCTATCAACTGGAATACGGGTAGCTTCAGCACCATCGTGTGCAACTGGAGATTCGACGACCTTAGCACTGTTGTTGGAATCAATATCCCTGGTGGCTTCAGCACCACCGTCGTCATCATTGTTAGTGGTATCAGCATCACTTCTGACTTCGTCTGGCTCCCTAGAATCTGCATCGTGATGTTGCCTAGATGAGTCACTGTCGGTTGGCTTCCAACCACTCCTAAGTGTCACAAAATCAACATCAAACAATGAATAAGTGTTATCCAGAAAATCACTTGGAGAGGTGGTCTCTGTAGACTATATCTGCTCAGCTTTTCTCTTCAGATTGTTTGGATTAGGCTCACTCTGAGCTGGTATGGCAGCCTTTAGCTTGATTATTTCTCTCATCTCCTACTGAAACTTGTCCATCTCTTGTTGGAAGGTAGCCTACTGCTCTGTCTTCAGGAGGGCAGCGAGAATCGTGAGGGAGATTGGAAGGTGGCCAAAGAGGGAAGGTTAGAGGCGGCAGCGGCCGATATTCGTGGAGGGGCGGCGGAGCTAGGCTGATTTGGGAAAGGGGAAGATGATCGGGCACGTACAGTACACTTGCACAGGAGGCAGGTGTGATTCACGTGTGGGGGTTTAAATTTTTTTTAAAACGGAGTTAAAACCTCCAAAATGGGTGACATGTGGCGGCTCCAAGAGCCGCCACGTGTCAGTCCAACAAAAATAAAAAAATAAATACAATAATAAGTACGTAAAAAATAGTAAATGACCTCAGATCAAAAAAATTTCTTCATGAAATTTACAACTTTCATGAAGAGACCAAAATCAAAATCGATCAATTATGCAAAGTGATATTTTTGGGGTATCTAGTATACATTGAATAACTACAAAAATATTATTATGCAAATTGAATCACAATAGTATACATTATTCATTATTTATCCAATAACTACCAAAACTTCAATGATTTTTAATTAATTCATCTATAAATATATTACACCAAACACTTCTCCTATTTCTTTCTAAAAATGAAAAGAAAAATATAAAAATAAGTTAAAAATATTATCTTATATATATATGCCAAGAAATACAACTTTTAAATTGCTAATGTCTCAACTTCCGAACATTATAACTTCTTGTACAAACTCTAATTTCATCTATTCACCTTTAAAGTTCATAAAATAATATTTTAATTAATGAAGGTGATTTCACTAAAATCGGAGTTCGTTTGCAAAAGATCGATTTTGGGATCTATTAACAACTGGGTTTCTAGTGTATTTATTGTATTCAAGACATATTACTTATATTTTTATTACTTTTATATTTTTTAATTATTTTCTTGATACTGTAAATGATGCATAAATTATTTCATAATTTTTAGAGATTATTAATTTTTTAAATAAATCAAAACCCTAATTTATAGATGAATTTAAACTGTCTAACTTAAACCTGTATTTATTTATATATCTAAAATATAATTATTGAAATTCATAAAAATTTACAGATACTTTATTTATTATCCTAATAATTGATAATATAAAATAACATGTTATTGAAAAATCAAAACCTTATTTATTAAGTATATCATATGCAATTTTATTAATATTACATTTATATTTCATTAAATATTTATTATTTATACAAAAAATAAAGTATACAATAAACTAATATATTTAGTTATTTACACTTACCACTTTATTCCCGCCAAACCTTTCATCCATTGTTTAATCTCCACCTTCCATCTTCTCACCCCAACAACCCTCCTATATGAAAGCCTTCATATCTTCACCACCCCTTCACCATTATTCTTATAAAATACTGCAAACTTCCCTCGTCACAACCTAACTCTTCTTCTACCAGAGCCATCTGGTAGTGAACCCACCTTCTCCGCCTTGTACTAGCCACCTCCGATGGTGACAACATCCAAGGTCATTCCCACATGAAAGGAGAAGGAACAGAGGAGCCATTCTAGGGTTAATTTTGCCTTGCAGTGCCACCATCGCAACGTTCATCTCTGGTGAACCGACCGTTGAGCCATCACCAGAAGGATCATACATCCTTCATTCCAAGGTACACCTTCACTCCCCTTTAGAATTTCTCGAGTTTTGTGCTCGAATTAGGACCTTAATCCCATCTTTAATCGTTGTTAATCATCTATCTATCATTACCAACCCGATTCCGTCTTCAATTTGACTCAAATCGACTCAAATTTCGTCTGCAATATTTCTTCACTGGAATCCAGATTGAACCTGCAAATTCATCTTAAACCTTTACTTGATTCTTCTTCGAATCGAGTATAGAATCTTTCTTGCAGGTCCTCAAAGCATCTGGAGCATTAATCTGTATCTGGAACCATCTTCATAATCAACCGATCACTCGAGTTGTTGCATCATTCATTCAAGAAGGCTAAACCCTAGCCATTCTTCAAGGTCTTCATTGTCGTCTTCTCCGATCAAGCCCCTCCGCAAGGGAACTCAAAGGGGGTAGGCGAGCCCTTTCTGGCCCTACATAAGCTCGACCACCAACTATCGTTCCCACGACATCGTCGGAGGAGGATGAAAAGCAACGTCGCTGAAGAATTGGGGAAGAACTCCCTAAGAACAGGCACGCTACAGAATTGTAACATGTGGAGTCCTTGGATGGTCCAGATTCAACCTCTCCTTATAATCTCAGTCGCAGGATTGCAACCAATGGAAAAACATCAAAGTAGCCCTCGTACTTTCTAGAATTCACACCAACCTCCAGAGTTTTAGCATATTACATTTAGATCCCTGACCAGGGACCTAAATGTAAAACACTTCCAGATTTCCTTGCAATTAGGTTCCTGACCAAGGACCTAATAGAAAGAAAAGACATTTTCTTTTATTTATATTTTTTATACATTTCTACATAGACTACTTGGACTTTGTAGACTATTGTGGACCGTAGTCACTATATTACATCATAGAATTTTTATATTTTATTTTGTATTGAATTTCGAAGTTTTTCATTACATTTTATTTTGGATTTTGCTCTTCGAATTTTGATACACTTTCAGTTTGTTTTCTCTTCTTTCTCGAGCTCGTTGTTTGAGTCATTTTATCTACTTTATAGTGTCACCTATATTCCATATTATTCCACCTATGATATTGTAGATAAATATTTTGAAATATATTCACATTGAAAATTAAAATCAAATAAAAGGTAAAAACTGAAAATACAAAAAGAGTTTTGTCACCTTGAAGAAGAAAAAAAAGAAGGATAAAAAATATCACAAAAATATTTTCTTCCTCGAAAATTACGAGTGCATCTTTCTACCTCCTTGTGTTCGATCCATGCACACTTACCAAGATAAATAAATAATGAACAATTTTAATCATGTTTATTCGAAATTGAATTTTGTTTGATCAACTCGGATTTTATTTAGCAGTTTCTACATCGACCATTATTTATAGTAGGAAAAATCTGCGTTACCGAGCTACACCTCCTGATCATGGAGGAGTCCTGAGAAGCTCACTGGAGCTTAGCTCCCTCATTACTGTCTGAGGGGGCGGGCGTCATAGAGGAGAGGAGTAAACAATGATCATTCTCAAGATCCAACGATGCATGTTACTCCAAGAAACTGTGTCCGATCGCCTATAGAGGTCTCGTCAATACTGTTCACTACATGTCATCTCATACCATTGCATCCCCTTGATTTTATGGTGTCAAGGCCCAGCCGAGCCTCCCTTTCACATCGCTAGGCTTGGAAACATCGAGGCTCAACCAATCCTCTTCCAATTACCGTGTCGCAACCTTGAGCAGAGCACGCCCTGAGCCTACCCCTCACGTGCAGAAGGCATGTAAGAGGCCATTTTATTGCACCGATATTCCAGGTTTTGATATTTGCATTCTAGTCCAACACCTATGAGCATCACATGAATCGCTTGGGAAAATTATGCATAGGCCCTTCTCCTTACTCCATCTGCATATAAGGACCCACCTCTAGGTTTTTTAAAGCCCCTATGTATTTTTATTATTATAGTTTAACCCCTGCAACATTGTTTATATTGCTTTTAAATTGTTTTATTTATGTTTTAATTTACAATTATACCCTTGGACTCTTTTATTGATAACCTAAGCATTTGAACTCCAAATCTAGTGAAATTAGTCTTGTTTGAAAGCTAGTTCAAAGATCTATTTGATTATATTATGATTGATCTATTTAGCTCATAAAAATAGTTATTAATCAAAGAAGTTCCATGACTTGTGCATTTTTTTAATTGTTATAAAATGCACACATGTCCATTATGTAATTAATAGTCCACTCGAAGCCCTAGTCCTTTAGAATTTTATGGTGGATTTAAGCTCCTAATTTGTTATTTTTAATTTTCTAATTTGTCAATGGAGGTAGATTATGGAATTATGGACTAAGAAACTTGTGTGCCTTCATTATTGCATTGAAACTAGAGCTTAAATTGACCTTTAGTTTGAGATTTATTCATGTATACATTTTGAGGTTGAGATTAGTTATTAATTCTTGTGTATGCATTCATAATATCAGCATACCATACATTTTATCGCATTCTAGTTTGCATAAAAATTGCCATGCATATAACCATATTAGTCAATTGATTCTGTGTTCAATCTAATTGATTTTTTAATACATAAAAATGAAAAGTAAAAAAAATTCCTTGAGTCGACCATATGACTTTCCCATCTCCACTTTGACTTGATATTTTTACTTGTTTGATTTAATTTTTGATTGATCATTAATTACCTGACTACAACCATTATTTCCACATAGTAACTAAGGATGAAAGGTAAATTGTTGCACATACATACAAGTTAATATTTATGTGGTCTTACAAATATTCCAAAGCTGATAATCAATAAATTTGATCAGATTAGGGAAACGTTTCCCTTACAATGGCTCCTAGAATAATAATAAACCTCATCTTACTTCTTTAGAGTTGATTATTCATCCAAAGGATTATGGGGGTTGGGTTATCCTCAACATCCTTAAATTCAACAGAGCCATGCTTGTGAAGAACATGTGGATACGATAAAAAACATCCCAAGTGACTATGCATATTGAAAGTTGGTGAAAACCTTTTGGTACTGCTTTCGTTTTCATGGAAAGATCCCCATTCATGAAAGCTTCTTTTAAACGGATAAATCTTATATCCTCGAACCTTTCTGTTAGCCTTGGAATTGGAGAGAATTTATCATTTTGGCATAATAATATCAATTCTCATGTAGAATTCTTGAATCGATTCCATCTATAATTTGAATTATCAAATAACAAAGGGAACTATTGAAAGAGAACATGAAAACTTAGGAGGGTAGATTCAACTGGGCCAAAGCACTTAAGAAAAGAGTTTCAAGTTTTGACCTGACACAAGCGTATGATTTCTTCGATAGTTATCTTCATATTGACTTGAGTAATAAAATCGATTCTATCCTATTCTTAGTTGAACCTACTTTCAGAATCAAGGATTACTATTGTTTCCTCTCCTTTGGCAGTATCAACAACATAACACACACTCAATTATATGGAGATATATTATACCGCCTAGAATTAGCTACTTTGCTGGGCTCTTTTTCAAAGATAAAATTATCGCACTTGAGAGGCTAAAGAGAAGGATCTATGAAATTGCTTCAAAATTCTATCTATGTTCGGGTGATTGTAAATCAATGAATTATTTTGTGATAGAATGTTATTTCTTCTATTCATGTAAATGCCTTAATCTAGACATGTAACGTTTATGTTGTGTTCTGCACCTACCATTTGCAGGATATCCCCTTCTACCCAAGTGGGCCATCGTTGGAGCTCACTGCCATAAATCAAATTTGGCAGGAGAGGTATAGAAGATGTTGGGAGAATAAGCATCTTAGTAATTCTTTAGTTTTGAATCTGGCTCTTTACTTTTTATCATCTTATATGTCTAATGATGATAACATATGCATGCCTCTCCAACAAGATGAGGTCAATTAATCTTAGATCGAAAACCGTCAATGAAAAGAAGGGTTAAAGCAACTGCTCTAGGTGTGGAGGAACTGGTTCTTTTTAGTGGATCATGACTTCTCATCCTTATTTGGTTTCTTTTTATGTTATTTTTTCATGTGCCCAATGATGTTGGGCAAGGGTTTTAAAACCCTTATTTTTTATATTGGATAGAACTTTGCTCGTTGGTGGTTTGCTTTATGTTGGGACGGTAGACTGATGCTTCGGACCATCTTATATGGGGACTCTTCTAAGGCTTTTCAGTAAATGAATCTCTAAGCTTGCTCAAAGAAAAAGTATTTTTAGGATTTTTCATCAATTAATATCAGTAATATTTATACAATAGACTTGATTTATTCAAAATAAAGTTAGTGTGAATATATTAACAATAGGTTCAGTTAGGTGAATATACACAGAATTCTATGGAAGTAGTATGAGATTGGTAATTTATGCATCTTATTTACAAATGCATGAATTTTAATTATGCACTATAAACACCAAAATGTGCTTAATTACTCAGGAACACAGCTTTATTTTAATCTATTATAGTAGTGAACCACATATTCATCAGTAAGATCCATCTTGATGTTGATATCGATACATCTTCCATTTGTTTTCTTTTGCCTTGATCTTTGGTACATGGAAGGTTTTTTTATACCATTTAGTCTTTAGATCATTTATTGTCAGATTACAATGTACATATTGATACCCATATCCTTCTAATTAGAATAATTATATTAATTGCATGTTCCTTCCATTTCTCATTTTTAGGCAACAAAGTTGTATCTCTCTTAGACTTTGCCCATTTAAATTTTTAGATATCACTAACTTTAAAACTGATTAGATCATTCTTTAGCAAATCATTTTTCTTGTTTAAAACATTCAAATCATTGAAAAAAGAGATTTATCATCTACTAATTTATTGTTAATCTTTGAAGAGAACCTATTTACTTTTCGTGTTTCATAATTTATTTAAATAAATCATAGAAGATTTTATAAAGTTCATCATGAGTAAGATGAATTGCGTTTTCTTCTAAGTCAAAATATTCAGATGAGAATTCGATCAATACATTTAATCCCATGCATGTGCTTTGTTCTTCTTATTCTTCATTGCTAATTTAATCTTCTCAAGTCGTTTGCATAACTTTATTTTTGAACTTCTTTTTGGATATGAGGTTTTTCTTTAGCAAAGGGTAATCCTTCCTCACATGCTCCACCTTATCGCATTAAAAGCATCTTATTTCTCTTTATCCACTTCTCTTCTTCTGTAGAAATGACTTGCACTTCTATGTGATGAATGCAATATCACCATCACCATTTGATTCTTCCTTGTTTCCTTATTAGCTACAAATGCCTCTCCTTTCTTCCTATCTCCAAAGTTGTTTCATGTGCTATAAGATTACCTATGAAATCATCATGCGAAGTCGTGGTAAAATCTGTTGAGTCTTATATTGTGGTTACTTTATGTTTCCACTCTAGCGCTAATGAAATGATTATTTGTGAACATTCATGTCCTTGATAGCATCACTCTTTTGCATATTAAAAGTTTCGTAAAAAAGAGGGAGAATTCTAAAATGAGACTCTTTTTAACGTAGCCATACCTCCATGGGTGTTTAATAGGCGCTTCCATATTTTGTACATTATCTTTATGTGAAAAACTTTGTCAAGTTTAACTTTGAAAGAGCATAATACAAGGCATTCATTGCCTTAGAGCTGAGCATCATTTGTGCTAATTTAAGGGTATTATAACATGTTTCTTTCTCATTTATGGCCTTTAACTCTTTCCAAACCATGTTCAAACCTCAAAATTAGATAATTGGAGAAAAAATTACTATCTTCATCTTCCATCTTGAGTAGTATGTACTATTAAAATATGATGGATGAATAATCATGTTCCCTTTGGTGTGTGATCCTAAAATGTTGACCATGTATGTATTGGAGATTTAATTCATTCAGATGAATGAAGCCCTGATATAAATGTTTAAAGTAGATCATGTAACTGAATTCCTACAATCATAAAAAAAATCTTGAACAAGTTAAATGTTATGAGATAAAAAAATTAATCAAAATACAAGTGATGAAGTTATTTAGCATGGAAACCCTCTCGAATAAAACCCATGACCAGAGTCTCATGACTCAAGCTTTCAACCTAACCCAATTGGTCTTTCCACTGGCTCATATTGCTTACACGAGGAACCCAATAAATCTACAACAAGTTAATTATACTGCCAGATCTAACAGTTGGTACAAAAATACAAAATTATATAACCTCGGTTGTAAGATAAATATGCAATGAAATATGAGGTAAAATAAAGAACGATCTCACAAGGTTAGGTGAATGCTCATAAGATGAGTCATATGTTGATTGATCATTTTTAGACGATGACCAAAAGTGATTGATCATGCGATAGAGAAGATCGATCAATTTTGGTGAAAGTATTTTTTTGAGGTTTAATATGCATGATGCAATATCTAATTTAAGATTATCTTTAATACTCAATCATCATAATACCTAGTTCTTGGGGTTTAGGGTCATTCAATAACTATGGTATTTCATTTATTTTTGTTTTCTCTTCTTTATTCTTTTTTTTTGGCATTTAATATAGTATTATATACTCTATTTATAATGTGAATAAAAGATGCTATTTTATGAAAAATAATGTTATATACATGCATTTAGAAGGGATTTAAAGGTCAACGTGGAAGAATAAAGGTGATGAAATGGAGATTCATCGATTTTCTTTTGATAATGGCTTAAAAGAAACCAATGAGTGGTCGGGTGGTAGAGCAGTGTGCCTCCACTTTAAACGACCCGGGTTCGAATCCCAGTGGGGACGTTCCGGACCCCCGAAATTATCGGGCCTACTATTAAAAAAATGGCTTAAAATCAAGATCAAATAAAACATAAAAAGCAAAGAAGAGAAACTATCTAGTTTTGTGGATACAGTCAGTACATAAGTCTCTCTTTAATTTATTCCTTTATTTTTAAATTATTAAAATTCCAAAAAAATATGTGAATGTGTAATATTTTTATAATATTTTATTTGATTTTCTCTTGAATTTTCTACAATTAAATATCACAAATTTTGAAATTTACAATCAGAATATGAGTATTTTATGTAAATATACCGAGTATTTATGTATTTTATAAGAATAGAAAAAAAAACTACTTTGCATGATACGAGGAACCCAATCACATAAAATCTCAATTAGAGTCGTCCTGACTCGAAATTTCAACCGACCGAGTCATTCATTCCTATTCACTATACGAATTGCTTCAACAAATGGCAACTCCTCCTAAATTACACCTTTAAATTCGAAATAACATAAATAATTAAACTTACTTTCCAAATTGGAAGAGAAGCTCCCAAATCCGGACATCCCATAAAGCAAAAGTACACAAAATATAACCTCGCTACCTTGAAATTCATGAATGTGGTCTGAGGTGAAACAAAAAGTGATCTTACGGATCTTTAACGTAAAAGACCAAGGCTTGAAGCATTATGCTCATAGTTTTCTTTCTCAAAGAAATTAAAGTTGAATACAAGTGAGGAACACTATCTTTAGCACTGAAAAAAAAATGTAGAGTGAGTAGAGAATGAGTGTTGAGTGGATGAAAATGAAAGGAATGTCCTTCCTTATATAAGCATCAAGAGAAGTTGTTTTAGGAAGTTACTAAATGTTAATAAATGAAAAAGTGTGAAGGTTGGACAAAGTAGTTGTTTCCTTTCAAAATCAGTGTAGAAGTAAAAATTATTTGATTAGAAATTTTTTGAGTTAGCTGAAGACAAAACTAGTTGCTTAATCAAAAGGTTACTCTGTGTTTAGTTGTCCAAAAGCAATCAATGGTCAAGTGATCAATGAGTCGACCATTCATCAAGAGGTAGTCAGTTAATCAAAAGCGCCAATCGGCCCAATGAAAATCAGTTTATCATAAATCCACTCACTCGACTGATTTATAGTGGCAACTAAAATTAAGATGAAGTTGTATATATGCACAATGGTTATAATGCAACTCTCGTGTAAATGACAAGAGTTCTTGGAACTTTTTGCATGTATCTCCATGTAATCTTCATTATAGCTTTGTTTTCATAGAGTATCTTCTTGATGTACTTCATTATGAGCTTGATAGCTAGATGTTGTTGCTAGGATGATTCTTAAGTTCTTCTCGCATCTATATACATTTTTCGTTATTAGGTTTTAACTTTCGTCATATCTAAAACACGAGGTAATATAGTAATGCTTTCATCATATTTAAAATATGCATGAACGTGTGAATGATCTAACAGTCTCTTCCGTTTTGTGATAACAAAAACTATTTTAAATTGTTTAGTAAAAAGAATATATATAGTTTGTGACAAATGAATTTAAAAAAAAACTATATTTTTGAAAATACTTCTGGATATTCTTCCCCTTTTTAGTATTATTAAAAAATTGAAGGTTATAATTCTAAAAATCTTTTGGAATATAAGCTTATTAGATACATATATAAATAATAACATTTTTAAATTATACAGATAACTTTAGGTAGACTGGCCCATTACAACCGTCTGCATTTTTTCATGAGGGATTGTAATCAGTCATCGTAACAAAAATGATCGATCATAAAATCAAATTTGAAAAGGTTAAAATGATCAATCAACCCTTTTAACTAATCAATAAAAGGTGATGATGTGGTAATCCATGTAGTTGAAAAAAAACTTCAACCTTCATAGAATCTCTATATCTCTATAGACAGAATAAAAACAACCACCAATGTGTACAAAAAAGCTTCCAAGGAGAACCTAACCTCTATATTATTAAGCTCTAATACCATATAGAAAAACAATAAAAACAAGCAACATAAAAACAAGGATTTATGTAGAAAATCTTTCTTCACGGAATGTGAAAAAATCACAAAATAGTTGAGTTATATATATATATATATATATATAGTAACACAGATTATCTGAATCCTCACCCATGCTACGTCCATTCATGTAACAAACACAATCCAATATGCAGTAAAAGGATGACAACCAGCTTTTGCAGACATTTTCCAATAAAAGGATGATTGTCGAATTCTTTTAAACATTCTCTAGTAAAGGGATAATTACAAATTGAAGGCTAACAAATTGAAGGTTAAACCTCTATATGTTACAAATTCTCTCCTTCACAGTTAAAATTATAGGAAGAGTAGCAGAAAGCTGGTAATGAATGACTTGCAGCTAAGTCGATGCAGGTTTCGAGATCTGCATGCCCTTGGACATGAGGTAAGCAAATCTTCTCCTTGATGTTTATAAAAAAACAAATCCAGTAATGAAAAGTATAAGACCTCGAAATCTTTTTGTAGTTGTTAATGGAAGTTACAAATCTCTTTCAAAATGAGTATAAATGTGAAAAATTAGTTGACTAGGAATTTTTTGAGTAAGTTGAAGACACAAGTAGTCGCTTGATCAAAAGGGATACTCGGATGGGTCGTCCAAAAGTAATCAATGATCAAGTGATCATTAAGTCAACCGCTCATCAAGAGGTAATCAGCTTATCAAATGCATCAATCAGCTCAATGAAAATCAGTATATTATTAATCCACTCATTTGAAAATTGAGTTGGAGTTGTGTAATGTGCACATGCATGATTGTTACAACGCAACTCTCTTGTAAAATACAAGAGTTCTTATAACTCTTTGTTTTTATCCCTTCATAGCCTTTATTATAACATTGTCTTTATAAAGTAGCTTCTTGGTGTACTTCATTATGAACTTTATAACTTGATCTTATCGCTAACATGCTCCATTAATTTTCATCAATGTTTGTGTGATTCTTTATCTTCTTTGTCGCATCTTTTTACATTTTTCATTATTAGGATTTTAGCTTCCTTCACAACACAAGCTAATATACTAATGCGTTTTCCATTATTAAAATATACATGCATATGTGAATAATCTAACAGTCTCTCATGTTTTACCCATGAAAAACTATTTTATATAAAAACAAAAATTTTTTAAGAAAATCTTTCTTCATAGAAGGTGAAAAACCACATAATAGATGAGTTATATGTATAAAACCACAAAATAGATGAGTTACATATATAGACTAATAAGATTAAGTAAATTGGCGCCACCCATTATCCGTCAAACGATGTAACAAACACAATTCAACATGCAATAAAAGGATGATAACCAACATATTTTAGACATTCCCCAATAAAAGGATAATTGTGACTTCTTCTAAATATCTCTAGTAGAAGGATAGTTACCAATGCCCTTGTGCAGTTTCGGAAAAAAGAACAAGGAAACATTAGTCTTAACCTAAAAAACTGAAGACTAAAACCTCTGTTCATTAGAAATTCTCTCCTTCACAACTAAAATTACAGGAAAACCAACAGAAAGCTGGCAATAAATGACTTGCAGCTAGCTCGTTGCATATTCGAGATCCTCATGCTCTTGGACGGGAGGTAAGAGCCTTTCCAAGACTTCCAAATATCCTCCTTGGTGTTTATAGAAAAAACAAATCCAGTAATGAAAGTGTAAGACCTGAAAATCTATTTGTAGTTGTTAATGGAAAAACAAATAAGCAAAAATGACCGGGAGAGGAAAAAAAGAGATTGAGTTAAAAGATGCTAATCAATTGTATTGTATTTTATTCAAAAATGTTGATTGACTAAATACGTAGAGATTTTCACGAAAATAAAGAAAAGAATCATGTGCACAAACTAGATGAGGAAATGAAGTTCTCAAAGATGGCAAAAAATTATGGTGGCGCTGATCGTGTACGCCGCAGTTGATATCTATCAGGCACTGGACAAGGATTCTGAATTAGCTTCATCTCCCAAGCCTGCAGTCATCAAATAGATCAAATAATATTGTATAATCTTCTATACATGTTGAACTGCTGCAAGCTGGGAGCTTCAATTTTCAGTACTGGCACCAAAGTAGTCGCAGATAAGAATGATCGAGATGTAATAATTATAAAAGAACCTTTAGCTCATGCATATAGAAGAAGACCATAAAAAACACAAGTATAATGGCTACTAAATGCCAAAAAAATATTTCCATAATATGCATAAAGTTGGCGAACATATGTCCATGAATATTTGATTCATAATTCGCAAGACCACTAATTAAAGTTGGCAAAGGTATGTCCTTGAAGATTTGATTCATAGTTCAGTAGGAATTAATTTTCTAATCAGACTCACCGGAGTATTCTACTTCAATCATTTTGATCTGGTGCTAAGAGAAACATATCCCCTAATATAACCACTTCAAGTATAGTTGGTCCAAGCTTCTAAAAATTGAATTTTAAAAGGATTTAGATTTGATTCATAGTTCAGTAGGAATCAATTTTCTAATCAGACTCAACAAACTATTCTACTTCAATCATTCTGATCAGGTCCTAAGAGAAACATGTCCCTAATATAACCACTTCAAGTGTAGTTGGTCCAAGCTTCTAAAAATTGAATTTTAAAAGGATTTAGATTTGATTCATAGTTCAGTAGGAATTAATTTTCTAATCAGATTCAACAAATTATTCTACTTCAATCATTCTGATCTGGTCCTAAAAGAAACATGTCCCTAATATAACCACTTCAAGTATAGTTGGTCCAAGCATCTAAAAAATAATGTTTAAAAGGATTTCCCCCACCAACTATTTCTTACATTGATTTGGCTCACGGATTAGTTAAGAAAACCAGTTTAACAATATCATCTTTAGCTTTACTATCCTCAAGTATTGTCGTAGCAATTGTTAATATGTATTGTATCCAAACTCGTTAGTTACAGAGATATTCGACCAGGCGAAGTCCCCATCCAAAATTAGGGTTAACAAATTGGAAATCCTGGTAGTTAGAGTCAGATTTAAACTATAACAGGTGGATATATAAAATCCCTAAAGTTGGGACTTAAGTATGCTGTTTGTAACAGCATCTGTGTACTCTTTCTTTTTACCATGTCGTGAAGTACGATTACCATAGGCCTTTGATGTAGCTCAATTATGGATGAGCCTTATAAAGCGAAATCATCTTTGTGCATACCTTCTTTTATCACTTGATCAGTTTAACATTCACAAGAGTTCAACTCTGACAAAAAAACTCCATAAAATAAGTTGCATACCTTCTTTTTCTTAAGGATTTCATTTGCTGCCTTCAGCAATCGTTCTTTCTCCTCAAGTTGGTTTATGTAAGCCTAAGAAGGAACAAAACAGGAAAAAGGAGCATGAAGAACCGTTATCTCATCTCAACTTTTTCAAATATAGTATACGATTTTCAATTCAAAATGTCAATATCTTCTAAAATCGCAAATGACATCCAGGTGTTTCTGTCACTTGCCACAATGCATCCAATTTGTCTGAAAATTAGATTCCAAATTCCAGCAACAGAAAAATGCAGTTCATGATCAAGTAAAGTTAGTGTACTTTTAAGAGTGTGGGATCTAATCAAGTGCTATCCAGTACTTACTAATTCACGGATCCAAAAAAAAATCGCCTTTCGCTGAGATTGTTCTTAAGACTTTCTCCTTGATTCTTCGAGCACAGTGAAAGAACGAGTGTTCATCATCTGACCTGTTTCTTGGCTCTCGATCGGGCAGCCGACTCGCGATTCTTGATCATCCTCTTCTGCTTCCTCTCCGCGGTCTTGTCGACCACCTCCTCTGTCCGCGCAGATCCCTGCCCTTCCAGACACTCCCCACCGAGCTTAACCGCCGGCGGGATCAGGAACATAGGGGGTATCCCAGGGGTGAAGACTGGCATCGTCTGCGGGTGCTGCGGCAGCCACTCGTCCCTCGGCTGGGAGAGGAGGAATTCCTCGAGTGTAGTCGGCGTCCCTTTCTCCTGTACAGGGGGCGCCCTCTCCTCCTCCTGCTGCCGCATGATGTCGTGCCACACGTCGTCGACGTTCCTCTGGCTGGGCGCGGGCGGGGCGCTGCTCGAGGACGAGGAAGAGTTGGCGGGCCAGTGGTGGGGATCGGCCGCGGGCATCATGGCGGGTTCGCCTTCCTCCGCCACGGGGGCGGAGGGGGAGTGGTGGTTCCGTTTGCGGGTGGAGGAGGAGGTCGTTAAAACCGTTCCCGAGAGATTGGGTCGTTCTGGAGGTTGATTCATTTTTTTTCTTTGATTTCCACTCTTGTGCTTTTTTAGTCCAGATTGGAAACGGATCTGAATCCTTTTGTGGCAAGCTAAAACCAGGGGCTATACCCCCTATATATTTCCAAATCTCTCCATTCCAACATGCCTTTTAAAAGTAATTCAAATCGAAAATGGTTGAATTGAAATGAATCAATTAATCAATCCAGTTCAACTGGATGATGATGTCATCGTTTATTTAAAATCGACTTAAATTGAACCGACAGGGAAAAGTGATTGAACTAGGTAATCAAACTAAAATGAATCAAAAATATACACCCAAATATATTTGAAATAAAAATAAAATGCATAGACAGCATAAAATATATTTTTCATATGCGCTATCAAATGTCATGTATATAGATTGATATATGATATAGGATCTAAATACTCTATAGAATAAAAGTAATTTAATTATACTTATCATAAGTACATAGTTGGGGTACAGTAGTTCGTTAGGAATTTTGGGTGGGTAACCAAAGGTCATGGGTTCATCTCCTTCGAATATCAATTTTTTTAATAAATTCAAAATTAAATACATTTTAGTTTAAATTAAATCAAGGTTGATGATAGATTCAACCAGCATTCTAGTCCGTTCTGATTTTCGAAACACTATCAATTGATAAGTAGAGTTCTAGCTAACATACTTGTCGACATAACCTCCTTGGCAAAATAAACCATCGTGTTCACTTTATAAGCAAAATCTCAAGACAAATATCAAAGTATACATAACAATAAAAACTATTTGATCCACAACCGATAATAGGATCTACAAAATACTACATTGATTGAGGAGATTGATTAAGTTTTACTAGCTACATCCTAGACCATACATTTCACCTAGACCTCGTATGCATCTACTTATTCAAGATCCATGTTTCACTTGCATCTACTTATTCATCTCGAAACTAAGCTTGAATCATCCATCGGTCTTATCTAAGATGAATTAGAGAGGAAACATCAAGAGCTCATACGCAATATCACTCCTAATCCCATACCACTCATATTAATCAGTGAAAAATCCTAAAAAGGTACTAACTTATATCTATTTGAAATAAACCTAAACACTAGTTTATGATTGAAAAAATGTAAGTCAAATATCTCTCATTAATGCATACTCACTTTTGAATTAATATCTCTTATGTATCCATATTCACTTTTGAATTAATGCATAATCAATTATCTACAAATCAAGATAAAATTCGAAAGAATCAGAGTTCATATGTGAAACTTGGATTTTTGGTGTCCTAATTGTATATTGTATATATGTAGTGACTTTGATCTATCATTTTATGTACATAATAAACTATTTTATTTTCCCTTTTTATTTTTTTCTTTATTTTATATTTTAATAAATTCGATAAAAAATCAAATTTCAAAAATGTAAAAAGAAAAGAAAACCAAATGTTCTGAGTCTGCAAATACAGTTTATACATAAGTAGTAATGTGTAAATAATATATTTTATTTTCTTTTCTTTTGATTTTTTATTTTATTTGAAAAACAAAAAATTAAAATTGAAAATTCGATATTTCATATACATAACATACCACCAAAAATTTGTTTTGTACATATGATGTCTTTTGATTTTTGTTCCTTCACGAAATTGTCGATCTCATCAAGAACAACAACTTCTGTGAAGGAGGGTTTCTATTTGAATTGTTATCTTATTATGATTTTTCATTCGAATTTTGTTTTTCCAGGAGTGACATGTCACAAATCCAGGTGGTGCCACGCGCTGCCCCCTCTCTTTCCAGCCGCCCCCCTCTGAACCATTTGATTAACCAAATCCAACAATCCAGTCTAATTCCCCTAAACTTTTAACCCTCCACGTGTTGACTCCTTGGTCGTTGGATCTTAGATGATCGAATGGCTAACAGGCGACCCTTCCTCCCAAGTTCTTCGCTTCCTCCTACAACCGAACCCAACGATTGTGACTCCATTTCCCTATCTCCAATCAACCTCATTGAACCCAGTCGTTAGCTACCCTCTCTCTCTCTCGCTCGCTCGCTAATCACCTCTCCCTTATCCTCGTAAAACACCCTGAGAATCTTGAAAACCCTAACACCTAATTTAACAAAATTCCATCATTAGTCCCAAATCGAATTATATGCCATTTTTGGGGAGTTAAGACATCAACCTCAATACCCCTGGTGGTGATAGCATCAGAGGATTCAGGGAGGCAATGACGGTTAATAGAGTACCCCATGAACGATCCAAGGTTGGAATCGACTTTGTATCCAAATCCATCCATACTCAATCAATCTTCATAGTTCAGCTTTGAAGTATACCCCTGGAAGCAACAACCAGAGAGACGATCTCCAACTTCACTCTTCTTCCAAGACCCAAACTCAGCCCCTTGTATTATATCTCTTACCATTTCTCTTTTTTCTTTTCTTTGTTTACTCAACCGACCCATCTTTGCTACAGTTTGAATCTTCTCCATCTCTTTCGCCTGCATCTTCTTCTATATTACCATCCCTATCCGATCATGACTTCGCCTCATCATACACCTCACTGCATCTAGTCTACCCTCCATCACTACCATTTCTGATCTACCATACCAGAGTCATATCTCCTCCTTCATTTCCACGTTATAGGAGCCCCCTTCATCCCACCTTTTATCTTGATATTTAGTTCCATAGCCAAGTGAGAGATCGAGCTTCATCTTTCCTCCTTGTAGGTACACATCTGGAGTCAACCGAGCAACCTCTGAACCTAGACCCTAATCCGGTTGTTTATCGATTGGAGAACCCCTTCCACTATAGATCGACATACACAAAGGAGCGGGGCGGAGAACCTACAACCATCATCCATCAAATTCTCAAGTTTGATCAGAACATTGAAGGCCAGTCCCTCTTGAGCCCTTCCTCACTACCATCTAACAATTGAGAATGGGCTTCTCCCCTCCATCGGATCCGATAACATCAACTTTAGTTGCAACGTGCCACGCGGGGTAGATCCCATTCGACCATTTCTAATCAAGCTTTATATGTGTCTTAGCTAAATTGCGGTTGTATCGTCTAAAGTTCTTGGAATGGTAATTGGTTAATGCCTTTGGGGAAATTGCAAAAAACATCCTAGTGGGTCTCAATAATTACAAAGAAGTCCATGTGCTAGATTTTTAGTTTATTTCATTTATCAATTTTGCATTAAAACTCCTTATTTGAGCACTAATATGAGAATTATTTTGTAATCATTTTTCAGATCCAAAAATTTCAGGTTGAACATGAACTAATTTTTCACATTATGAAATTTGAGAAAACGTGCAAATTTTGTCCATTCTATGATCCAAAATTCATATTAAATTAAACATTTTTTTCTAAAAATTCCCCTCAAAATTATATTTTATAGAATTAACTGTGTTCTTTTGGTGCTAAAAATATCATCATTTGCATGTGTTGTTTCTCTAGGTAAATTGATCATTGTATAGAGTAATTAGTTTTTAATTCATCATTCATTGACTTATTTTGTAAAATTAACTTTTTCCTAGATTTGTCATCAAATGCTCTATTCGGAATAATTTTGTTTTGGATTATTGTGGATGGTATTTATAAAAATTAATTTACTCTGAATCACTTTATAATCATTCAGTAAAAATACATTTTGAATTAGAAAATTTCAAAAAAAAATAAAGTAGTATCATTTACATCATTTAACATTCATACCAAGTTTAATTTATGTGATTTAGTTTGAGAGATATTACAGAAACAACCTTGAATTTGGCTATTTTTTATTTTTTATATCACAATTAAGTAAAAATCTAAAAAAACTTCTTGAAAATCTTGTGCTTTAAATGATCTAAATTTATTATTGAGTTTATTTATGTTTCCTCTTTGTATCAAACTTGGGGCTTTCTCAAGTAAAATAAATAACTAACACATTAAATTAATTGAACATTTTGGATAGTTTTGATTAATCAGTGAATTTTCATGATACATTAAAAATGAAAAATTAATTAAGGGATTAACAGATTATCAATGGTTTGCTTTAAAATGTTGTTGATGCTGGTAAAATTAGGAGGATCGAATCTATGGATCAGATTTCCATATTAAAAATGTACAATTTACGAATGACTTACTATTAGTTATCTAGTATGACCCATCTGAGCTCAAGGCCTTAGACACCATCCTGAAATATTTTTCTCTCATGTCTACATTTCATATAAATCAGGATAAATCTTCTATTTACTATCAACCTCAACCCAATGAGGAGAAATTTGTTTCTCAAATCTTAAGTTGCTAATTGGTTCATTTTTTATTAGATATTTGGGATTCCCTTTATCCGTTGAAAATCTCAAAATAGGTGATTTGGAACCTATGTTAAATAAATTTGGTAAGAGGTGGGGAGGTTGGAAGTTTAAAATGATGGCTTTGCCAGCAAGAGTGTATCTTTAAAACTCTTACGTTACTCCTTTATCCAATCACTTGTTATATGTCCTTAAATCCAGTGTAAATTATAGAAAAGGTCGATAAGATTAGAAGGAATGCTTTATGGCATGGAAAGTCGGACCCCCATTGAACCACTTTCAAAAAAAGAAAAAATGTAGCCTTAAGGTTAACGATTGGTGGGGTATTTTGGACCATGCGAGTTTAATAATGCTATGTTTATAAAAAAAGACCATTGAAGTTACGGAAAATAAGGATAATCTTGCGTACTAGTTAATCTCCTCCTCTTTTCATGAAAAAATCATCCCTTTGTTATCTTCAGGTCAATAAAATGACTCGGGCATTTGGAAGGATTTAAATAAATTGCAATGACGAACTTGGCTGATGGCTTTAAACAAACTTAGGAACCCAAAATAGTTGGTTCTCCTCCATTGAAAATGGAGTTTCTCTCGACTTTTGGTCAGAGTTAAGTAAACTTGGATGGCACCTTCAATCCATCAAGCTAGTTGGAATTTTGAATTGTGTTAAATTACCTATTGATAAGGTATCACGTGGATGAAAGGATTTAAACTCAAATATCTACTGTCTTTAATGGAGGGATAAATTCCCCCGTTTTGTCGCACCCTACATTCTCTTATTTCTTATGGATGTTGCTTCGTAATAAACATATAATAAATGATGCGCACATCAAGTGTGGTGATAATACACCTAATCGGAGTGATTTTTTTATGACTCAAAATCAAGGGAATATGTTACTTTATTATGTCCTTTCTCAATATTTATCTTTGATAAACTCACTCTTCCAATGTTTGAACGCAAGTATAGAATAATATTTAGTTTAGTTGATTTTTTTGGAATTAAATCAGTAACTATAGTTGATGAAGATTAGTTCCGCATGGAGGTTGATTTGGAAGGAAAGATGTTGGAGAATAATTCAAGATCAGGAAAAAATAGTTATTGTCTTTTTCTAAATAAACTATTTTATATGTTATCATTGTACGCACAATTTAGCTCACTTCATGATTTCTTCTAAATTTGCGTAAGCTAAAGGATTTTTTTCATTTACATTTGTGTCTAGGAACTACTACTCTTCTGTTGGGGCCCTAGCATCATCAAAGATGGATAGCGATTTCAAGATGTAAACACACATCCCTTGGTTATGTATTTTTTATTCATGTATTATATCCCTCCCCTAAATTTGTCTTGGATGGCTCGACAGCTTGAAGAAAATAACTTTTTATTTAGTTTCGCCATATTTCCTGCCAGACATCTCCTAGGCAAACATTGCCTTTTGTGGTTGTTATTTAGTGATGAATCCATGATTCTCACTTTTTATTCTTTTATTTTAGCTCTTTTTCTTGGTAAACATCTTGTGAATACTTGTAAATCCAATAACTTAGCATTTTGCATGGTATTGTTAATATTGCATATTTAGCATATATTTTGAAAAAAATAAAAGAATAAAGGAAAAAGAAAAACATTGAGGTATTTAGAATAAATATAGAGTGACCTAAAATCCAATAGAATGTCAAGCCTTGACTTGATCACAAAATAAAGTAAGTAGAGAGAGAGATACAGTTCAATATGTGTTATACAATTACCCATACTTGTACACATTATTTATACATTTATTTTGACAAAATAAAAAAAATATTCTCTGTACACCTTTGTATATAATCCTAAAAATAATATAAAAATAAAATAAAAATTAGAAAATAGAATACAAATAAAAAGAAAATCATCCATTCATTGTATGAAAGAAACATGTATATAGTACACTCCCTATTTATTATATACCCCTAATTAATTTATAAAAATAAAATAAAAACTATTTTATATTCCTCAAATTATATTGTAAATATATAAAATATAAAAAAATTGTATTTATGTAAAAATAATAAAATAAAAATACATAAAAATACTTATATACAATACATATAATAATATATATCATATATATATTATTTTATTTTTCATAAAAATAAATAAAAATCACAAAAAATACTTTAAAAAATAAACATTTTTTATTGTATACAACTTTTATTTTAAACTCATTTTCTATTTTTTATTGAATTTCCAACCATTTTGTGTATTCTGATTTTCCTATTAGTCCTTGTTAGACCATTGACCTCAGTCAACGGTCTCTTCCAGCCAGGTCGGGCCGTACGACCTCTCGCTAGAGCTTCTTCTCCGCTTTTCTGCGCCCGACTCTGCCCAGCTATTGTCCAGATTGTTAGCTTGAGCCTCCTCCTAGGATCTATGACCCTCGTGGATCCCTAGGAAGGCATGGATTTTCTTAGGGTTGCGTGCATCCACTCGACCTTTCCAACCTCTAGAGATCCCTATAAATCCTCTCATCTACCTTCACTGTCAAGCAGCTCGTCCCTCGCGCCCCTATTTACTTCTATCTACCTTCATTGAAGTGACAGCCATCATAGGAGCATCTCAGGACCATTGGGAGCCTCCTGGAGGCTTATAGCTCGACGTGGCCAGACCTCTCTGCCGTGTGAAGCCTCTCTCGCCCACCACAGTAGATCGAGGACACAACATATCCGTTCACCTTTTCCTGAAGCTTAGGAGCTCCTCCGAACCTTCATGTACCACTTTCATCCATTATAGTCCCCTATTAACTCCGATCTTTTCATTTCACTCCGTCGGCGTTCGTTGGCTCTGACCACCAAGTCTAGAGCTCATCATCTACATCCCTTCGTTCGGATCGATTCGCCAGACCACCCTGTACCTCCTCATGCAGCCTAACCCCCATAAGTCTCGACTATCAAGTTGAGATTAAGTTGGGTCTCCATCCCTCACATTTGTCGGAGACCCAAAGCTTCGCCCCCTTACGTATCGCATCTCCTGTTATGCAATAACGTGCATCAGAGCTTTATCCCAATTCCCTCTATCTCTTGCAGGTATAGGCGCGTGCAAAGGAGCCCTTCTAAGATGCTCGTTGCCCTGTCAGAGTAGCTTCATGTGGAGGACCTCCGACCAGCTCATCCGATCATTCAATTTCCATCCGAGCCACCCTCTTAACGTGAAGTCGTTCAGCGACTGTGTTGGACCTTTTAGGAGCCTCATCGGGAGTGAGAATTACCTTCCATGCCCAGTTGAAGTTCATCTGAACCTTGTTCTTTCAGCCATAGTCTCCATCGTTCGATTTGGAGGGGAGCCCCAATTCTGATCTGAGCCATCCTTTAGCATCCAATTTTGACACTTGGATCAGAGTTGGGCCCCTCATTTGAGATGTCCGACAGCATCCCCTAGAGATCGTTGGATCAGCTTTGCTGGCATCATCTGACACGCACGTCCTCGACCGGATCTGAGACCATTAGATGTTTTCCAAGGAATGATCAGAAATGTTAGAAGCCCCCATTTGCCAGGCACCTGCCCCAAGGGGTATATTTCCATCTTACCTTGTATGTTCCACTATTTCGTTTTGTTCTATAAAATAAATGTTGTACTTAAGAACTTCTACATTTTGAACCTTTAGTTTTATGGTATTTGCATTTTAGTCTTGTTGAGTTGAAGTCACATGTGTGCCCACGTGATTTCTGGGTTATTTTCATATTATTGCGTGAACTTTTACGATGTTATGGAATGAATGAAATGTTTTAATATTTGCATTTATACCCTTGTGCTCTGAATATTGATCATATGCGTGATTTGACTGGTTTTTTTGCAATATCAGCCCTAGGCTTTTTCACTATGTTAATCTTTGGTCTGTGAAATACATTTACAAAATGGTCCCTGAAACTATGCTTAATTACATGTGATGTTTCGAGCTTAATAAATAATAAATTAATTCAAAATATAACCTAAAAATTATCATTGACTCATGTTGGTGTGTAATATTTACTATGATTTTCTTGGATTGATTCCTTTGTGTTTGATAATTTAAAAAATTCAAAAACTATAAAAGATGTCCTATCTAAAGTATAAAACCCATAAAAATTAGAAAAATATTTTAAAAATTCTACAAAAAATCCTATGAGTGTCTTTTTGTGTGTTTTATTTAAACTATTAGTTTTGTTAGAAAGTTCTCAAAAAACTTAAAAATTACAAAATACCTAAAATCTTATAAAAAAAATTATATAAAATCATAGAAAACCCAAAAATTCCATTTCTGGTCCTTGTTTGTGGTTTTTACGTGTATTTTATCATAAAATTGACTTTATGGCATTTTAATTATTTTTAACTTGCAATTTAGTCATGGTTGTGTGATGTTTGTCTTTTTGAGCTTTATTTGATTTTTTTAAAATCACAAAAAATAAAAAAACTATAAAATTTATCAGAAACATTTCAAAATCTCCAAAACACAAAAATAGTTTTATCTTAATTTTCTGAGTATTTGTAACCTTAAAGAAAAATATAAAAAGATTGTTGTGTTACCTTGTTGTAGATTTGTTTATTTTGTTTGTTATTAAAAAAGTTAAGATTTTGCAAATTAAAAACCACTAAAAAGGAATGTTTTATTTTATTCCTGAAAATTGACTACTTCGTAGAATTTTCGTGCTCCTTGTGTTTGACCCTAGCAGCTCTACCAGGTAAATAAAAATAGCAAACCGCATACACATTCTTGATTGTTCGATTTTCTTTGAGCGTTTTACTTTTCTTCATTGAGCTTGGTTGATTGATTAGGGTTGCAACAACCTTGGATTTTACTTGATACTTAACTCTGGTTGATCGGTCACTCATCAGAATGGCATTGTTGCTAGGGAGCATGGCTTAATAATCATTGTCATTATTATCTCTATTTGATATAACTTTTTTCTGAAACTCGTCTGTTTCACTTTTTATGTGAGGAACCGCCCGAGGATGCTTCGGTTATCTTTTGGAGGAGACTGTACCCGAGGAGGACCAGAGAAGCAGGAGAGAGTAGTTACATCACATAGAGTAGTCTATTTTTGAACTATTATTATTGTAATAATTACAGACACTTAGACATTTCGGGGTCTGTTTCGCCAAGTACCGGTCCACTCGGAGGACCTCGCTGCGGTTTTCTGTGGTTTTGTTTTTATCGTATTTTATTTTCTTTGATTATCAAGGATTTAGCCCTTAGACTTAGGATTTGTGTTAATTGTGACGTAATTAGCTAAGGACACATACCTAATTGCTTATATGTTCCTATAAATCGTAATTGGACTTAGATAAAAATAAAATTGAAAATTTATCCTAATTGGATACGATGAAGGATATTGACAATCCTAAAGCGCATCACAGAAGCGTGTTGATCGCATCTTATGCGATCGGGGTAATGATGAATCCACATTTCATCATCTTTATTCTATCATTTTGGCACTAAAAACCCTAGCAAATGCCTGTAAATACCCTTAAATAGAGCATCTTAGCATTCATGCATGTGCATTCAAACAGTGTATAAATTACTGTAATTAAGGCCAAAATTATAGAATAAATAAAGAAAAGAAAAAGAATAAAATATTGTAAATATTTTATGACCCAAAACCCCCGAGACCTAGGCATCTTGATGAATAGGTCGACAAGGAATAAAGTAGGGGGAGATAAGGTCAGGAACACAGATAAAATACCTATACATTTTATTCATTCTTTATTCATTTTGGGACCTATTTTTGGTTCCACTTTTTATACATCAAATAAAGAAACTTTGTACATGAAAGTTGTAGATAATTTAATAAAGAAAAATACAAAATTGATTTCACAGAAAAAGAATGTACAGATAAAAAGTTATGGTCTGAATAAAAATCCAGAATGCCAACTTCCCAGACCTGTATCTCACATATAAAAACTCCAAATGCAGTCTACTCACCTTTAATTGTATATAGAATAAAATAATCTATCCAATGGTGGTGGTTTCGCATTTGGCGGAGCTACGGTTTGAAAGTTGACTTTTGGACCCCTATTGTATACTTATACATATTAAAATATTCAATTTATTATTTATTTATTATTTTGATAATTTTATATTTTTATAATGTTGTAAATATTACTTATAATGATTGTGAATATTAAAATCAGAATTAAAACATCATTAAAACTCAAAATAAAATACTTGTATACACAGGTAAAATACCTACACATATACCTATACAATATATTACTTTATTTTATTAATTATACAAGGAACATCAATAAAATAAAATAAAAATATAATTATGTGTATAAAAGAGTGTTTGGAAGTCGGAAAGAGTATACGTACCGGAATATTCGATAATCTTGAAGTATTTGGAAGAGTGAAATGATGAGCCCTCCAATGTGCCCGATACACAGACTCGACCATCCTTTGTTGTTTCCATTTATGGGAAGAAAATAAGATTAGAATGCAATTAAAATGAAAACCAAATTTAAGAAGGAATTGTGACTCGGAGACACTAATCTTTATTAATTTCTTAGGCCAATAGAAAGATATGGTTATGTGTTAAGATATTACAAATTTTTTATCCGTTTTAAAATGTTAATATGAATGTAAATACAAATATTGACCGTTATCCTTCAAAATAGATGAAAAAAATGAACGTGGATCAAATAGGGATAACAAAAAATGTAGAATGGCTTGAAAATAAATGTCTTGAGTGACTCATTCATGAAATAATTATAATACATATATTTTGATTCATTACAACTATGTCAAATATGATTACAAATAAATCTATGATTATGGGTACTTACATTTTAAAAAATAGATATAGATATTGATCTGTGTGTGAGAGATAAAGGAAAATGCATCCATAGTACACACAAAGTGTATTTTTTTCCACGACTATAAATTGGATATTTTAATATTAAAATATAAATCAAAGCGTTGATCATGATTCATATTATAAAATAGAAATTTTATCAAAATTCCATGTCTTTTGGAGTTGTGTAACTCATCCGTCGATATTTTAATAATATTTTTTAATTCAAATAAATAAAGTGACGAAAATTCAAAAAAAGTAAATAGTTTTATCTCTTTTACTTTATCTCATGTCATCTCTCTTATCTCTTCCACCAAAAAAATCAAAAATCAAATTTCATTCTATCTATTCTATTTATATGGCTCCTTCTCCCTCATTCCAACTTGATCAATCTTTAAAGAGAGGAGCCCGATCATCGAAAGAAAATTTCGTCGAGAAAGTTGCCTAGTCTCCAAGCCGTCCGGTGACAGCGAGTCGACCTTGTCGAGGCGATCACGGTCCATTTCCGCTCCTAAGGTGAAATCCACATTTTTCTTATTTTCATCAAGGTTGATCGTAGTTTATTTTGTCGTATTTTTTAATTCCATCATCATTTTATTTCTCTAGATCTTAAAAAAATCCATCTTGATTTGATCCTCCATCGACTCGATTTTTCATCTCACTTTTCTCGATTTCCACGTGTTTATTCTATCGTCCACGATCTCTCAACTCCGACCACGTACGGTGGCTGGAGATCGGATTCGATTCTTCCATTTCTCGCCGAATCCCTGTTCATTTTCTGAATTGTAAATAAATAAAAAAAATTATAAAAAATCGTTTATTTTGCAGGACCATTAAAAAACAACAAAAAAATAAAAAATATCTATATCCTTTTTCTTAATTTATATTTTTCGGATATACAAAAAAATTCTTTTAAAAATAAAAAAATCTTTTTATTACTGTTTACATCATAATAAAATAAAAAAACAAAAAAGAGGGACGACTGCCCCTAAGCGTCGTCGCCCCTCCTCCTGACCGTGCCCCCCCACCGCGCTCGCGTGTGGTTCCTCCCGCTGTCGTCTTCGCAACGTGTCTCAGCCATCCGCAGTGCACGCCATGCCGCCCTCCTGTCCGTTTCACCGTTGCAGCACCGCCCTCCGCCCTCGGCCGCTTGTGCGCGTCCGCCCGCACCTCCGTGATGTGCCCCAGGCGCGACCGCCCCTCCTGTCTGTCCTCCGGCCGCGCGCGATCCCGCGTCACCGCCGCAGCACCGCCCTCCGTCCGCAGTTCACCAAGCGATCGCGTCGCCCGATCCGTGCGCCGCCGGTGACGCATCTCCGCGCGGCGCTCGCCGCCAGCATCCCTCAGCACGTGCCTCCTACGGCCTCCGCCATCTCGTAGCCTCCTCCCGTCGTGCCATCTGGAAGCCAGACACTGCCGTCGATCAACGGCGAAGAAGAGGGGGCGACGGCCCTGCCTTTCCTTCTCCCTTTGAAGATATGAAGCCAACAAACCCTAGGGCAATATTTTATTTGAGAAATTTGCAAAGTAAGCCCTTGGAGTTGTTAAAATTGCAAAAAGTCCCTGCCTCCATAATATCAAACACTTATATTGGGTAAATCGTGATATCCTCCCTCGCTCTTTATTATTTTTATATTTTGTTGGAAACTTTTGAATAATTACATTCTAGTCCATGTTATTCCGTATATTTAATTTTCTTGCTCTCTTTGAATGAAATAAATGTTTTTGTTGCTCGAAAATTTTAAGAAAATTATGTTGTGCTCCTGATGTGCATATCTATCTAGCAAAAAATTTCCATTGCATTTTGATTTCATTTATTATTATTAAAAAAATCAAAAATATGTCATTTTTCCCTGTTTGAAATTCAAAAATTCATAAAAATTCAAAAACAACTCCGAAAATTCCAAAAACATTAGTGTTTCATTTCATTGTATTTTAATTTCTGACCAATTTTCACGCATTGATTCTTTATAAAACCCCAACAAATTGAAAAATACCAAAAATCTTTTAAAAATCACAGAAAATTCTATAAAAATCCAAAAATAGTGATTTCAGTTTCTATTTGTAGATAATTGGTTCTATTTTATCATAAAAATAATTGTCAGTGTTTGGCATTAAAATATTTTTAAATTACAAATTAATCCATGTTGTGCACATTTTCGTATTTTCTCACTATTTGATTTTTAGAAAAATACAAAAACATCTGAAAATTCCACAAAAAATCTCAAAAATATTTCAAAACTTTTTTAAACCAAAAATATTTTTTCTCGATTTTTTTGAGCATTTATGATAAACTGAAAAATAACAAAAACATTTAGTGTGTGTATTCTTGATCTTGTGAATATTGCTTTGTGTAATTTTTGAAAATAAAAAAAATAAAAAGATTAAAAAATCACAAAAACCAATGATAGTTGTCCTTTGAGATTCTTGTTTTCTCTTAATTGATTTTTGATTAATTGAATAACCCTCTGGATTTGTAGCCTCCCTGAGTTCGACCATGTCCGCTATACAGGTTAATAAGTAGTAAAAAGAAAAAAAATTGTTTGTTGTCACAGGATTTTTAGAGATAATAGCAACGATCGACATTATCATTAATTTATCCGTCCTCAAGAAAAACACGCTCAGAGGATTAATATCATAAAATACATATTTTTATGCGTGAAACATGACATTTGTTGTGTTCATTTTTTGTAATCTTGTGCATATTCACTCTTTATATAATTGATGAGTGTCCGATCAACTAGGGTTAAGTTATTAATTAAGCAAGTTTCGTTTGTGATCCTAATCAATCAAATGTTTAACAAGAAAATAACCCACCAATGGATCAAATAGTCAAAACAAGCAATTTTGCTACTTTTGTTAACCAGATATAGAGACCAGGGTCAAACACAAGGAGCACAATTATACACTAAGTAGTTGGATTTCAGAGATAAAAGATTTTTTTATTATTTTTAATGGTTTATAATTTTTCATTTTTAATTTTCCAATATAAGCAAACAAGTAAAACACGTACATGAACACTCTTTTTGTATTGTTCAAAGGGGTCAAAAGGGTCAGAAAATTGTAAAATATTTTTTGGATTTTTATATGTTTTAAAGTTTTTTTCGGTAATTTTTATATAATTTTCATATGTTTTTGTGATTTTCTAAAAGTCAAACAATGATAAAATAAGGAAGTTGTGCACAACCATGAGCAATTAGCAAACTGAAAATATATAAAGTACCCACAACGGAATTATGACGACACCATCCTTTAATATCCCCTTTAATCTCTTAACAAATCAAACTGCAAACTAAAGGACTATCCTACTTTGTTTAAGAGGTCTAAACTCAAAATGATCAAGTAATGCAGCTGGGAGAAGATTAATCAAGGAATCGTTGTCTAATAGAGTCTGATCGAACCACTGTTCATGAATATGGCACCTGACATAAGGAACTCTTGCATTGGGTCTCTTGGCTGGCAATCGGTTCTATATGGTGAAACATGTGTCATGAGTGAACACATGGATTTCTGCATTGTGATTCCTCTTCTTCCTACGGATGGTGGTCTTCTCTCCAAGGTTTTTTTGGAATAGAAGGATGTGCTCAAGTATCTCCTGAAGAGTCAATTGGATCTGAAATATGCCAATCATCTGCTCGTTGAACTCTAATTGTTGTCTCTTTTTGAGATTTTCTGTTTTAGGGCCTTCCCCTAAGCGGAGTGCCTGAAGAAAGGCGATAGAGGGACCCTATTCAGAAAGATGAGGGTTAGGAGTATGTTTCTGGGCATTCATATGACTAGAATCCATGCACAAATCATAAAGCGCAACAGATTGACTCACAGAAGATACATAAACCTTTCCTTTATTCATATTTTTGATTTTTTAAGTTTTTCCATTTTTTGTATTTTTCCATAAGGATCCGGGTACAAGAGAGGATAAAATAACTATATGACTCTTGGTGACATCAGTACCACAGACAACATTTGAACTTGCGGTATCAGTGTTGCGCTCTGGTCTATCAACTGGAATACGGGTAGCTTCAGCACCATCGTGTGCAACTGGAGATTCGACGACCTTAGCACTGTTGTTGGAATCAATATCCCTGGTGGCTTCAGCACCACCGTCGTCATCATTGTTAGTGGTATCAGCATCACTTCTGACTTCGTCTGGCTCCCTAGAATCTGCATCGTGATGTTGCCTAGATGAGTCACTGTCGGTTGGCTTCCAACAACTCCTAAGTGTCACAAAATCAACATCAAACAATGAATAAGTGTTATCCAGAAAATCACTTGGAGAGGTGGTCTCTGTAGACTATATCTGCTCGGCTTTTCTCTTCAGATTGTTTGGATTAGGCTCACTCTGAGCTGGTATGGCAGCATTTCCCTTGATTATTTCTCTCATCTCCTACCGAAACTTGTCCATCTCTCGTTGGAAGGTAGCCTACTGCTCTGTCTTCAGGAGGGCAGCGAGAATCGTGAGGGAGATTGGAAGGTGGCCAAAGAGGGAAGGTTAGAGGCGGCAGCGGCCGATATTCGTGGAGGGGCGGCGGAGCTAGGCTGATTTGGGAAAGGGGAAGATGATCGGGCACGTACAGTACACTTGCACAGGAGGCAGGTGTGATTCACGTGTGGGGGTTTAAATATTTTTTAAAACGGAGTTAAAACCTCCAAAATGGGTGACATGTGGCGGCTCCAAGAGCCGCCACGTGTCAGCCCAACAAAAATAAAAAAAATAAATACAATAATAAATACGTAAAAAATAGTAAATGACCTCAGATCAAAAAATTTTCTTCATGAAATTTACAACTTTTATGAAGAGACCAAAATCAAAATCGATCAATTATGCAAAGTGATATTTTTGGGGTATCTAGTATACATTGAATAACTACAAAAATATTATTATGCAAATTGAATCACAATAGTATACATTATTCATTATTTATCCAATAACTACCAAAACTTCAATGATTTTTAATTAATTCATCTATAAATATATTACACCAAACACTTCTCCTATTTCTTTCTAAAAATGAAAAGAAAAATATAAAAATAAGTTAAAAATATTATCTTATATATATATATGCCAAGAAATACAACTTTTAAATTGCTAATGTCTCAACTTCCGAACATTATAACTTCTTGTACAAACTCTAATTTCATATATTCACCTTTAAAGTTCATAAAATAATATTTTAATTAATGAAGGTGATTTCACTAAAATCGGAGTTCGTTTGCAAAAGATCGATTTTGGGATCTATTAACAACTGGGTTTCTAGTGTATTTATTGTATTCAAGACATATTACTTATATTTTTATTACTTTTATAATTTTTAATTATTTTCTTGATACTGTAAATGATGCATAAATTATTTCATAATTTTTAGAGATTATTAATTTTTTAAATAAATCAAAACCCTAATTTATAGATGAATTTAAACTGTCTAACTTAAACCTGTATTTATTTATATATCTAAAATATAATTATTGAACTTCATAAAAATTTACACATACTTTATTTATTATCCTAATAATTGATAATATAAAAATAACATGTTATTGAAAAATCAAAACCTTATTTATTAAGTATATCATATGCAATTTTATTAATATTATATTTATATTTCATTAAATATTTATTATTTATACAAAAAATAAAGTATACAATAAACTAATATATTTAATTATTTACACTTACCACTTTATTCCCGCCAAACCTTTCATCCATTGTTTAATCTCCACCTTCCATCTTCTCACCCCAACAACCCTCCTATACGCAAGCCTTCATATCTTCACCACCCCTTCACCATTATTCTTATAAAATACTGCAAACTTCCCTCGTCACAACCTAACTCTTCTTCTACCAGAGCCATCTGGTAGTGAACCCACCTTCTCCGCATTGTACTAGCCACCTCCGATGGTGACAACATCCAAGGTCATTCCCACATGAAAGGAGAAGGAACAGAGGAGCCATTCTAGGGTTAATTTTGCCTTGCAGTGCCACCATCGCAACGTTCATCTCTGGTGAACCGACCATTGAGCCATCACCAGAAGGATCATACATCCTTCATTCCAAGGTACACCTTCACTCCCCTTTAGAATTTCTCGAGTTTTGTGCTCGAATTAGGACCTTAATCCCATCTTTAATGGTTGTTAATCATCTATCTATCATTACCAACCTGATTCCGTCTTCAATTTGACTCAAATCGACTCAAATTTCGTCTGCAATATTTCTTCACTGGAATCCAGATTGAACCTGCAAATTCATCTTAAACCTTTACTTGATTCTTCTTCGAATCGAGTATAGAATCTTTCTTGCAGGTCCTCAAAGCATCTGAAGCATTAATCTGTATCTGGAACTATCTTCATAATCAACCGATCACTCGAGTTGTTGCATCATTCATTCAAGAAGGCTAAACCCTAGCCATTCTTCAAGGTCTTCATTGTTGTCTTCTCCGATCAAGCCCCTCCGCAAGGGAACTCAAAGGGGGTAGGCGAGCCCTTTCTGGCCCTACATAAGCTCGACCACCAACTATCGTTCCCACGACATCGTCGGAGGAGGATGAAAAGCGATGTCGCTGAAGAATTGGGGAAGAACTCCCTAAGAACAGGCACGCTACAGAATTGTAACATGTGGAGTCCTTGGATGGTCCAGATTCAACCTCTCCTTATAATCTCAGTCGCAGGATTGCAACCAATGGAAAAACATCAAAGTAGCCCTCGTACTTTCTAGAATTCACACCAACCTCCAGAGTTTTAGCATATTACATTTAGATCCCTGACCAGGGACCTAAATGTAAAACATTTCCAGATTTCCTTGCAATTAGGTTCCTGACCAAGGACCTAATAGAAAGAAAAGACATTTTCTTTTATTTATATTTTTTATACATTTCTACAATAGACTACTTGGACTTTGTAGACTATTGTGGACCTTAGTCACTATATTACATCATAGAATTTTTATATTTTATTTTGTATTGAATTTCGAAGTTTTTCATTACATTTTATTTTGGATTTTGCTCTTCGAATTTTGATACACTTTTAGTTTGTTTTCTCTTCTTTCTCAAGCTCGTTGTTTGAGTCATTTTATCTACTTTATAGTGTCACCTATATTCCATATTATTCCACCTATGATATTGTAGATAAATCTTTTGAAATATATTCACATTGAAAATTAAAATCAAATAAAAGGTAAAAACTGAAAATACAAAAAGAGTTTTGTCACCTTGAAGAAGAAAAAAAAGAAGGATAAAAAATATCACAAAAATATTTTCTTCCTCGAAAATTACGAGTGCATCTTTCTACCTCCTTGTGTTCGATCCATGCACACTTACCAAGATAAATAAATAGTGAACAATTTTAATCTTGTTTATTCAAAATTGAATTTTGTTTGATCAACTCGGATTTTATTTAGCAATTTCTACATCGACCATTATTTATAGTAGGAAAAATTTGCGTTACCGAGCTACACCTCCTGATCATGGAGGAGTCCTGAGAAGCTCACTGGAGCTTAGCTCCCTCATTACTGTCTGAGGGGGAGGGCATCATAGAGGAGAGGAGTAAACAATGATCATTCTCAAGATCCAACGATGCATGTTACTCCAAGAAACTGTGTCCGATCGCCTATAGAGTTCTCGTCAATACTGTTCACTACATGTCATCTCATACCATTGCATCCCCTTGATTTTATGGTGTCAAGGCCCAACCGAGCCTCCCTTTCACATCGCTAGGCTTGGAAACATCGAGGCTCAACCAATCCTCTTCCAATTACCGTGTCGCAACCTTGAGCAGAGCACGCCCTGAGCCTACCCCTCACGTGCAGAAGGCATGTAAGAGGCCATTTTATTGCACCGATATTCCAGGTTTTGATATTTGCATTCTAGTCCAACACCTATGAGCATCACATGAATCGCTTGGGAAAATTATGCATAGGCCCTTCTCCTTACTCCATCTGCATATAAGGACCCACCTCTAGGTTTTTTAAAGCCCCTCTGTATTTTTATTATTATAGTTTAACCCCTGCAACATTGTTTATATTGCTTTTAAATTGTTTTATTTATGTTTTAATTTACAATTATACCCTTGGACTCTTTTATTGATAACCTAAGCATTTGAACTCCAAATCTAGTGAAATTAGTCTTGTTTGAAAGCTAGTTCAAAGATCTATTTGATTATATTATGATTGATCTATTTAGCTCATAAAAATAGTTATTAATCAAAGAAGTTTCATGACTTGTGCATTTTTTTAATTGTTATAAAATGCACACATGTCCATTATGTAATTAATAGTCCACTCGAAGCCCTGGTTCTTTAGAATTTTATGGTGGATTTAAGCTCCTAATTTGTTATTTTTAATTTTCTAATTTGTCAATGGAGGTAGATTATGGAATTATGGACTAAGAAACTTGTGTGCCTTCATTATTGCATTGAAACTAGAGCTTAAATTGACCTTTAGTTTGAGATTTATTCATGTATACATTTTGAGGTTGAGATTAGTTATTAATTCTAGGAGTTAGTTGTAGTTGTGTATGCATTCATAATATAGGCATACCATACATTTTATCGCATTCTAGTTTGCATAAAAATGGCCATGCATATAACCAAATTAGTCAATTGATTCTGTGTTCAATCTAATCGATTTTTTAATACATAAAAATGAAAAGTAAAAAAAATTCCTTGAGTCGACCATATGACTTTCCCATCTCCACTTTGACTTGATATTTTTACTTGTTTGATTTAATTTTTGATTGATCATTAATTACCTGACTACAACCATTATTTCCACATAGTAACTAAGGATGAAAGGTAAATTGTTGCACATACATACAAGTTAATATTTATGTGGTCTTACAAATATTCCAAAGCTGATAATCAATAAATTTGATCAGATTAGGGAAACGTTTCCCTTACAATGGCTCCTAGAATAATAATAAACCTCATCTTACTTCTTTAGAGTTGATTATTCATCCAAAGGATTATGGGGGTTGGGTTATCCTCAACATCCTTAAATTCAACAGAGCCATGCTTGTGAAGAACATGTGGATACGATAAAAAACATCCCAAGTGACTATGCATATTGAAAGTTGGTGAAAACCTTTTGGTACTGCTTTCGTTTTCATGGAAAGATCCCCATTCATGAAAGCTTCTTTTAAACGGATAAATCTTATATCCTCGAACCTTTCTGTTAGCCTTGGAATTGGAGAGAATTTATCATTTTGGCATAATAATATCAATTCTCATGTAGAATTCTTGAATCGATTCCATCTATAATTTGAATTATCAAATAACAAAGGGAACTATTGAAAGAGAACATGAAAACTTAGGAGGGTAGATTCAACTGGGCCAAAGCACTTAAGAAAAGAGTTTCAAGTTTTGACCTGACACAAGCGTATGATTTCTTCGATAGTTATCTTCATATTGACTTGAGTAATAAAATCGATTCTATCCTATTCTTAGTTGAACCTACTTTCAGAATCAAGGATTACTATTGTTTCCTCTCCTTTGGCAGTATCAACAACATAACACACACTCAATTATATGGAGATATATTATACCGCCTAGAATTAGCTACTTTGCTGGGCTCTTTTTCAAAGATAAAATTATCGCACTTGAGAGGCTAAAGAGAAGGATCTAGAAATTGCTTCAAAATTCTATCTATGTTCGGGTGATTGTAAATCAATGAATTATTTTGTGATAGAATGTTATTTCTTCTATTGATGTAAATGCCTTAATCTAGACATGTAACGTTTATGTTGTGTTCTGCACCTACCATTTGCAGGATATCCCCTTCTACCCAAGTGGGCCATCGTTGGAGCTCACTGCCATAAATCAAATTTGGCAGGAGAGGTATAGAAGATGTTGGGAGAATAAGCATCTTAGTAATTCTTTAGTTTTGAATCTGGCTCTTTACTTTTTATCATCTTATATGTCTAATGATGATAACATATGCATGCCTCTCCAACAAGATGAGGTCAATAAATCTTAGATCGAAAACCGTCAATGAAAAGAAGGGTTAAAGCAACTGCTCTAGGTGTGGAGGAACTGGTTCTTTTTAGTGGATCGTGACTTCTCATCCTTATTTGGTTTCTTTTTATGTTATTTTTTCATGTGCCCAATGATGTTGGGCAAGGGTTTTAAAACCCTTATTTTTTTATATTGGATAGAACTTTGCTCGTTGGTGGTTTGCTTTATGTTGGGACGGTAGACTGATGCTTCGGACCATCTTATATGGGGACTCTTCTAAGGCTTTTCAGTAAATGAATCTCTAAGCTTGCTCAAAGAAAAAGTATTTTTAGGATTTTTCATCAATTAATATCAGTAATATTTATACAATAGACTTGATTTATTCAAAATAAAGTTAGTGTGAATATATTAACAATAGGTTCAGTTAGGTGAATATACACAGAATTTTATGGAAGTAGTATGAGATTGGTAATTTATGCATCTTATTTACAAATGCATGAATTTTAATTATGCACTATAAACACCAAAATGTGCTTAATTACTCAGGATCACAGCTTTATTTTTATCTATTATAGTAGTGAACCACATATTCATCAGTAAGATCCATCTTGATGTTGATATCGATACATCTTCCATTTGTTTTCTTTTGCCTTGATCTTTGGTACATGGAAGGTTTTTTTATACCATTTAGTCTTTAGATCATTTATTGTCAGATTACAATGTACATATTGATACCCATATCCTTCTAATTAGAATAATTATATTAATTACATGTTCCTTCCATTTCTCATTTTTAGGCAACAAAGTTGTATCTCTCTTAGACTTTGCCCATTTAAATTTTTAGATATCACTAACTTTAAAACTGATTAGATCATTCTTTAGCAAATCATTTTTCTTGTTTAAAACATTCAAATCATTGAAAAAAGAGATTTATCATCTACTAATTTATTGTTAATCTTTGAAGAGAACCTATTTACTTTTCGTGTTTCATAATTTATTTAAATAAATCATAGAAGATTTTATAAAGTTCATCATGAGTAAGATGAATTGCGTTTTCTTCTAAGTCAAAATATTCAGATGAGAATTCGATCAATACATTTAATCCCATGCATGTGCTTTGTTCTTCTTATTCTTCATTGCTAATTTAATCTTCTCAAGTCGTTTGCATAACTTTATTTTTGAACTTCTTTTTGGATATGAGGTTTTTCTTTAGCAAAGGGTAATCCTTCCTCACATGCTCCACCTTATCGCATTAAAAGCATCTTATTTCTCTTTATCCACTTCTCTTCTTCTGTAGAAATGACTTGCACTTCTATGTGATGAATGCAATATCACCATCACCATTTGATTCTTCCTTGTTTCCTTATTAGCTACAAATGCCTCTCCTTTCTTCCTATCTCCAAAGTTGTTTCATGTGCTATAAGATTACCTATGAAATCATCATGCGAAGTCGTGGTAAAATCTGTTGAGTCTTATATTGTGGTTACTTTATGTTTCCACTCTAGCGCTAATGAAATGATTATTTGTGAACATTCATGTCCTTGATAGCATCACTCTTTTGCATATTAAAAGTTTCGTAAAAAAGAGGGAGAATTCTAAAATGAGACTCTTTTTAACGTAGCCATACCTCCATGGGTGTTTAATAGGCGCTTCCATATTTTGTACATTATCTTTATGTGAAAAACTTTGTCAAGTTTAACTTTGAAAGAGCATAATACAAGGCATTCATTGCCTTAGAGCTGAGCATCATTTGTGCTAATTTAAGGGTATTATAACATGTTTCTTTCTCATTTATGGTCTTTAACTCTTTCCAAACCATGTTCAAACCTCAAAATTAGATAATTGGAGAAAAATTACTATCTTCATCTTCCATCTTGAGTAGTATGTACTGTTAAAATATGATGGATGAATAATCATGTTCCCTTTGGTGTGTGATCCTAAAATGTTGACCATGTATGTATTGGAGATTTAATTCATTCAGATGAATGAAGCCCTGATATAAATGTTTAAAGTAGATCATGTAACTGAATTCCTACAATCATAAAAAAAATCTTGAACAAGTAAAATGTTATGAGATAAAAAAAATTAATCAAAATACAAGTGATGAAGTTATTTAGCATGGAAACCCTCTCGAACAAAACCCATGACCAGAGTCTCATGACTCAAGCTTTCAACCTAACCCAATTGGTCTTTCCACTGGCTCATATTGCTTACACGAGGAACCCAATAAATCTACAACAAGTTAATTATACTGTCAGATCTAACAGTTGGTACAAAAATACAAAATTATATAACCTCGGTTGTAAGATAAATATGCAATGAAATATGAGGTAAAATAAAGAACGATCTCACAAGGTTAGATGAATGCTCATAAGATGAGTCATATGTTGATTGATCATTTTTAGACGATGACCAAAAGTGATTGATCATGCGATAGAGAAGATCGATCAATTTTGGTGAAAGTATTTTTTTGAGGTTTAATATGCATGATGCAATATCTAATTTAAGATTATCTTTAATACTCAATCATCATAATACCTAGTTCTTGGGGTTTAGGGTCATTCAATAACTATGGTATTTCATTTATTTTTGTTTTCTCTTCTTTATTCTTTTTTTTTGGCATTTAATATAGTATTATATACTCTATTTATAATGTGAATAAAAGATGCTATTTTATGAAAAATAATGTTATATACATGCATTTAGAAGGGATTTAAAGGTCAACGTGGAAGAATAAAGGTGATGAAATGGAGATTCATCGATTTTCTTTTGATAATGGCTTAAAAGAAACCAATGAGTGGTCGGGTGGTAGAGCAGTGTGCCTCCACTTTAAACGACCCGGGTTCGAATCCCAGTGGGGACGTTCCGGACCCCCGAAATTATCGGGCCTACTATTAAAAAAATGGCTTAAAATGAAGATCAAATAAAACATAAAAAGCAAAGAAGAGAAACTATCTAGTTTTGTGGATACAGTCAGTACATAAGTCTCTCTTTAATTTATTCCTTTATTTTTAAATTATTAAAATTCCAAAAAAATATGTGAATGTGTAATATTTTTATAATATTTTATTTGATTTTCTCTTGAATTTTCTACAATTAAATATCACAAATTTTGAAATTTACAATCAGAATATGAGTATTTTATGTAAATATACCGAGTATTTATGTATTTTATAAGAATAGAAAAAAAACTACTTTGCATGATACGAGGAACCCAATCACATAAAATCTCAATTAGAGTCGTCCTGACTCGAAATTTCAACCGACCGAGTCATTCATTCCTATTCACTATACGAATTGCTTCAACAAATGGCAACTCCTCCTAAATTACACCTTTAAATTCGAAATAACATAAATAATTAAACTTACTTTCCAAATTGGAAGAGAAGCTCCCAAATCCGGACATCCCATAAAGCAAAAGTACACAAAATATAACCTCGCTACCTTGAAATTCATGAATGTGGTCTGAGGTGAAACAAAAAGTGATCTTACGGATCTTTAACGTAAAAGACCAAGGCTTGAAGCATTATGCTCATAGTTTTCTTTCTCAAAGAAATTAAAGTTGAATACAAGTGAGGAACACTATCTTTAGCACTGAAAAAAAATGTAGAGTGAGTAGAGAATGAGTGTTGAGTGGATGAAAATGAAAGGAATGTCCTTCCTTATATAAGCATCAAGAGAAGTTGTTTTAGGAAGTTACTAAATGTTAATAAATGAAAGAGTGTGAAGGTTGGACAAAGTAGTTGTTTCCTTTCAAAATCAGTGTAGAAGTAAAAATTATTTGATTAGAAATTTTTTGAGTTAGCTGAAGACAAAACTAGTTGCTTAATCAAAAGGTTACTCTGTGTTTAGTTGTCCAAAAGCAATCAATGGTCAAGTGATCAATGAGTCGACCATTCATCAAGAGGTAGTCAGTTAATCAAAAGCGCCAATCGGCCCAATGAAAATCAGTTTATCATAAATCCACTCACTCGACTGATTTATAGTGGCAACTAAAATTAAGATGAAGTTGTATATATGCACAATGGTTATAATGCAACTCTCGTGTAAATGACAAGAGTTCTTGGAACTTTTTGCATGTATCTCCATGTAATCTTCATTATAGCTTTGTTTTCATAGAGTATCTTCTTGATGTACTTCATTATGAGCTTGATAGCTAGATGTTGTTGCTAGGATGATTCTTAAGTTCTCGCATCTATATACATTTTTCGTTATTAGGTTTTAACTTTCTTCATATCTAAAACACGAGGTAATATAGTAATGCTTTCATCATATTTAAAATATGCATGAACGTGTGAATGATCTAACAGTCTCTTCCGTTTTGTGATAACAAAAACTATTTTAAATTGTTTAGTAAAAAGAATATATATAGTTTGTGACAAATGAATTTAAAAAAAAACTATATTTTTTAAAATACTTCTGGATATTCTTCCCCTTTTTAGTATTATTAAAAAATTGAAGGTTATAATTCTAAAAATCTTTTGGAATATAAGCTTATTAGATACATATATAAATAATAACATTTTTAAATTATACAGATAACTTTAGGTAGACTGGCCCATTACAACCGTCTGCATTTTTTCATGAGGGATTGTAATCAGTCATCGTAACAAAAATGATCGATCATAAAATCAAATTTGAAAAGGTGAAAATGATCAATCAACCCTTTTAACTGATCAATAAAAGGTGATGATGTGGTAATCCATGTAGTTGAAAAAAAACTTCAACCTTCATAGAATCTCTATATCTCTATAGACAGAATAAAAACAACCACCAATGTGTACAAAAAAGCTTCCAAGGAGAACCTAACCTCTATATTATTAAGCTCTAATACCATATAGAAAAACAATAAAAACAAGCAACATAAAAACAAGGATTTATGTAGAAAATCTTTCTTCACGGAATGTGAAAAAATCACAAAATAGTTGAGTTATATATATATATATATATATAGTAACACAGATTATCTGAATCCTCACCCATGCTACGTCCATTCATGTAACAAACACAATCCAATATGCAGTAAAAGGATGACAACCAGCTTTTGCAGACATTTTCCAATAAAAAGATGATTGTCGAATTCTTTTAAACATTCTCTAGTAAAGTGATAATTACAAATTGAAGGCTAACAAATTGAAGGTTAAACCTCTATATGTTACAAATTCTCTCCTTCACAGTTAAAATTATAGGAAGAGTAGCAGAAAGCTGGTAATGAATGACTTGCAGCTAAGTCGATGCAGGTTTCGAGATCTGCATGCCCTTGGACATGAGGTAAGCAAATCTTCTCCTTGATGTTTATAAAAAAAAAAACAAATCCAGTAATGAAAAGTATAAGACCTCGAAATCTTTTTGTAGTTGTTAATGGAAGTTACAAATCTCTTTCAAAATGAGTATAAATGTGAAAAATTAGTTGACTAGGAATTTTTTGAGTAAGTTGAAGACACAAGTAGTCGCTTGATCAAAAGGGATACTCGGATGGGTCGTCCAAAAGTAATCAATGATCAAGTGATCATTAAGTCAACCGCTCATCAAGAGGTAATCAGCTTATCAAATGCATCAATCAGCTCAATGAAAATCAGTATATTATTAATCCACTCATTTGAAAATTGAGTTGGAGTTGTGTAATGTGCACATGCATGATTGTTACAACGCAACTCTCTTGTAAAATACAAGAGTTCTTATAACTCTTTGTTTTTATCCCTTCATAGCCTTTATTATAACATTGTCTTTATAAAGTAGCTTCTTGGTGTACTTCATTATGAACTTTATAACTTGATCTTATCGCTAACATGCTCCATTAATTTTCATCAATGTTTGTGTGATTCTTTATCTTCTTTGTCGCATCTTTTTACATTTTTCATTATTAGGATTTTAGCTTCCTTCACAACACAAGCTAATATACTAATGCGTTTTCCATTATTAAAATATACATGCATATGTGAATAATCTAACAGTCTCTCATGTTTTACCCATGAAAAACTATTTTATATAAAAACAAAAATTTTTTAAGAAAATCTTTCTTCATAGAAGGTGAAAAACCACATAATAGATGAGTTATATGTATAAAACCACAAAATAGATGAGTTACATATATAGACTAATAAGATTAAGTAAATTGGCGCCACCCATTATCCGTCAAACGATGTAACAAACACAATTCAACATGCAATAAAAGGATGATAACCAACATATTTTAGACATTCCCCAATAAAAGGATAATTGTGACTTCTTCTAAACATCTCTAGTAGAAGGATAGTTACCAATGCCCTTGTGCAGTTTCGGAAAAAAGAACAAGGAAACATTAGTCTTAACCTAAAAAACTGAAGACTAAAACCTCTGTTCATTAGAAATTCTCTCCTTCACAACTAAAATTACAGGAAAACCAACAGAAAGCTGGCAATAAATGACTTGCAGCTAGCTCGTTGCATATTCGAGATCCTCATGCTCTTGGACGGGAGGTAAGAGCCTTTCCAAGACTTCCAAATATCCTCCTTGGTGTTTATAGAAAAAACAAATCCAGTAATGAAAGTGTAAGACCTGAAAATCTATTTGTAGTTGTTAATGGAAAAACAAATAAGCAAAAATGACCGGGAGATGAAAAAAAGAGATTGAGTTAAAAGATGCTAATCAATTGTATTGTATTTTATTCAAAAATGTTGATTGACTAAATACGTAGAGATTTTCACGAAAATAAAGAAAAGAATCATGTGCACAAACTAGATGAGGAAATGAAGTTCTCAAAGATGGCAAAAAATTATGGTGGCGCTGATCGTGTACGCCGCAGTTGATATCTATCAGGCACTGGACAAGGATTCTGAATTAGCTTCATCTCCCAAGCCTGCAGTCATCAAATAGATCAAATAATATTGTATAATCTTCTATACATGTTGAACTGCTGCAAGCTGGGAGCTTCAATTTTCAGTACTGGCACCAAAGTAGTCGCAGATAAGAATGATCGAGATGTAATAATTATAAAAGAACCTTTAGCTCATGCATATAGAAGAAGACCATAAAAAACACAAGTATAATGGCTACTAAATGCCAAAAAAATATTTCCATAATATGCATAAAGTTGGCGAACATATGTCCATGAATATTTGATTCATAATTCGCAAGACCACTAATTAAAGTTGGCAAAGGTATGTCCTTGAAGATTTGATTCATAGTTCAGTAGGAATTAATTTTCTAATCAGACTCACCGGAGTATTCTACTTCAATCATTTTGATCTGGTGCTAAGAGAAACATATCCCCTAATATAACCACTTCAAGTATAGTTGGTCCAAGCTTCTAAAAATTGAATTTTAAAAGGATTTAGATTTGATTCATAGTTCAGTAGGAATCAATTTTCTAATCAGACTCAACAAACTATTCTACTTCAATCATTCTGATCAGGTCCTAAGAGAAACATGTCCCTAATATAACCACTTCAAGTGTAGTTGGTCCAAGCTTCTAAAAATTGAATTTTAAAAGGATTTAGATTTGATTCATAGTTCAGTAGGAATTAATTTTCTAATCAGATTCAACAAATTATTCTACTTCAATCATTCTGATCTGGTCCTAAAAGAAACATGTCCCTAATATAACCACTTCAAGTATAGTTGGTCCAAGCATCTAAAAAATAATGTTTAAAAGGATTTCCCCCACCAACTATTTCTTACATTGATTTGGCTCACGGATTAGTTAAGAAAACCAGTTTAACAATATCATCTTTAGCTTTACTATCCTCAAGTATTGTCGTAGCAATTGTTAATATGTATTGTATCCAAACTCGTTAGTTACAGAGATATTCGACCAGGCGAAGTCCCCATCCAAAATTAGGGTTAACAAATTGGAAATCCTGGTAGTTAGAGTCAGATTTAAACTATAACAGGTGGATATATAAAATCCCTAAAGTTGGGACTTAAGTATGCTGTTTGTAACAGCATCTGTGTACTCTTTCTTTTTACCATGTCGTGAAGTACGATTACCATAGGCCTTTGATGTAGCTCAATTATGGATGAGCCTTATAAAGCGAAATCATCTTTGTGCATACCTTCTTTTATCACTTGATCAGTTTAACATTCACAAGAGTTCAACTCTGACAAAAAAACTCCATAAAATAAGTTGCATACCTTCTTTTTCTTAAGGATTTCATTTGCTGCCTTCAGCAATCGTTCTTTCTCCTCAAGTTGGTTTATGTAAGCCTAAGAAGGAACAAAACAGGAAAAAGGAGCATGAAGAACCGTTATCTCATCTCAACTTTTTCAAATATAGTATACGATTTTCAATTCAAAATGTCAATATCTTCTAAAATCGCAAATGACATCCAGGTGTTTCTGTCACTTGCCACAATGCATCCAATTTGTCTGAAAATTAGATTCCAAATTCCAGCAACAGAAAAATGCAGTTCATGATCAAGTAAAGTTAGTGTACTTTTAAGAGTGTGGGATCTAATCAAGTGCTATCCAGTACTTACTAATTCACGGATCCAAAAAAAAATCGCCTTTCGCTGAGATTGTTCTTAAGACTTTCTCCTTGATTCTTCGAGCACAGTGAAAGAACGAGTGTTCATCATCTGACCTGTTTCTTGGCTCTCGATCGGGCAGCCGACTCGCGATTCTTGATCATCCTCTTCTGCTTCCTCTCCGCGGTCTTGTCGACCACCTCCTCTGTCCGCGCAGATCCCTGCCCTTCCAGACACTCCCCACCGAGCTTAACCGCCGGCGGGATCAGGAACATAGGGGGTATCCCAGGGGTGAAGACTGGCATCGTCTGCGGGTGCTGCGGCAGCCACTCGTCCCTCGGCTGGGAGAGGAGGAATTCCTCGAGTGTAGTCGGCGTCCCTTTCTCCTGTACAGGGGGCGCCCTCTCCTCCTCCTGCTGCCGCATGATGTCGTGCCACACGTCGTCGACGTTCCTCTGGCTGGGCGCGGGCGGGGCGCTGCTCGAGGACGAGGAAGAGTTGGCGGGCCAGTGGTGGGGATCGGCCGCGGGCATCATGGCGGGTTCGCCTTCCTCCGCCACGGGGGCGGAGGGGGAGTGGTGGTTCCGTTTGCGGGTGGAGGAGGAGGTCGTTAAAACCGTTCCCGAGAGATTGGGTCGTTCTGGAGGTTGATTCATTTTTTTTCTTTGATTTCCACTCTTGTGCTTTTTTAGTCCAGATTGGAAACGGATCTGAATCCTTTTGTGGCAAGCTAAAACCAGGGGCTATACCCCCTATATATTTCCAAATCTCTCCATTCCAACATGCCTTTTAAAAGTAATTCAAATCGAAAATGGTTGAATTGAAATGAATCAATTAATCAATCCAGTTCAACTGGATGATGATGTCATCGTTTATTTAAAATCGACTTAAATTGAACCGACAGGGAAAAGTGATTGAACTAGGTAATCAAACTAAAATGAATCAAAAATATACACCCAAATATATTTGAAATAAAAATAAAATGCATAGACAGCATAAAATATATTTTTCATATGCGCTATCAAATGTCATGTATATAGATTGATATATGATATAGGATCTAAATACTCTATAGAATAAAAGTAATTTAATTATACTTATCATAAGTACATAGTTGGGGTACAGTAGTTCGTTAGGAATTTTGGGTGGGTAACCAAAGGTCATGGGTTCATCTCCTTCGAATATCAATTTTTTTAATAAATTCAAAATTAAATACATTTTAGTTTAAATTAAATCAAGGTTGATGATAGATTCAACCAGCATTCTAGTCCGTTCTGATTTTCGAAACACTATCAATTGATAAGTAGAGTTCTAGCTAACATACTTGTCGACATAACCTCCTTGGCAAAATAAACCATCGTGTTCACTTTATAAGCAAAATCTCAAGACAAATATCAAAGTATACATAACAATAAAAACTATTTGATCCACAACCGATAATAGGATCTACAAAATACTACATTGATTGAGGAGATTGATTAAGTTTTACTAGCTACATCCTAGACCATACATTTCACCTAGACCTCGTATGCATCTACTTATTCAAGATCCATGTTTCACTTGCATCTACTTATTCATCTCGAAACTAAGCTTGAATCATCCATCGGTCTTATCTAAGATGAATTAGAGAGGAAACATCAAGAGCTCATACGCAATATCACTCCTAATCCCATACCACTCATATTAATCAGTGAAAAATCCTAAAAAGGTACTAACTTATATCTATTTGAAATAAACCTAAACACTAGTTTATGATTGAAAAAATGTAAGTCAAATATCTCTCATTAATGCATACTCACTTTTGAATTAATATCTCTTATGTATCCATATTCACTTTTGAATTAATGCATAATCAATTATCTACAAATCAAGATAAAATTCGAAAGAATCAGAGTTCATATGTGAAACTTGGATTTTTGGTGTCCTAATTGTATATTGTATATATGTAGTGACTTTGATCTATCATTTTATGTACATAATAAACTATTTTATTTTCCCTTTTTATTTTTTTCTTTATTTTATATTTTAATAAATTCGATAAAAAATCAAATTTCAAAAATGTAAAAAGAAAAGAAAACCAAATGTTCTGAGTCTGCAAATACAGTTTATACATAAGTAGTAATGTGTAAATAATATATTTTATTTTCTTTTCTTTTGATTTTTTATTTTATTTGAAAAACAAAAAATTAAAATTGAAAATTCGATATTTCATATACATAACATACCACCAAAAATTTGTTTTGTACATATGATGTCTTTTGATTTTTGTTCCTTCACGAAATTGTCAATCTCATCAAGAACAACAACTTCTGTGAAGGAGGGTTTCTATTTGAATTGTTATCTTATTATGATTTTTCATTCGAATTTTGTTTTTCCAGGAGTGACATGTCACAAATCCAGGTGGTGCCACGCGCTGCCCCCTCTCTTTCCAGCCGCCCCCCTCTGAACCATTTGATTAACCAAATCCAACAATCCAGTCTAATTCCCCTAAACTTTTAACCCTCCACGTGTTGACTCCTTGGTCGTTGGATCTTAGATGATCGAATGGCTAACAGGCGACCCTTCCTCCCAAGTTCTTCGCTTCCTCCTACAACCGAACCCAACGATTGTGACTCCATTTCCCTATCTCCAATCAACCTCATTGAACCCAGTCGTTAGCTACCCTCTCTCTCTCTCGCTCGCTCGCTAATCACCTCTCCCTTATCCTCGTAAAACACCCTGAGAATCTTGAAAACCCTAACACCTAATTTAACAAAATTCCATCATTAGTCCCAAATCGAATTATATGCCATTTTTGGGGAGTTAAGACATCAACCTCAATACCCCTGGTGGTGATAGCATCAGAGGATTCAGGGAGGCAATGACGGTTAATAGAGTACCCCATGAACGATCCAAGGTTGGAATCGACTTTGTATCCAAATCCATCCATACTCAATCAATCTTCATAGTTCAGCTTTGAAGTATACCCCTGGAAGCAACAACCAGAGAGACGATCTCCAACTTCACTCTTCTTCCAAGACCCAAACTCAGCCCCTTGTATTATATCTCTTACCATTTCTCTTTTTTCTTTTCTTTGTTTACTCAACCGACCCATCTTTGCTACAGTTTGAATCTTCTCCATCTCTTTCGCCTGCATCTTCTTCTATATTACCATCCCTATCCGATCATGACTTCGCCTCATCATACACCTCACTGCATCTAGTCTACCCTCCATCACTACCATTTCTGATCTACCATACCAGAGTCATATCTCCTCCTTCATTTCCACGTTATAGGAGCCCCCTTCATCCCACCTTTTATCTTGATCTTTAGTTCCATAGCCAAGTGAGAGATCGAGCTTCATCTTTCCTCCTTGTAGGTACACATCTGGAGTCAACCGAGCAACCTCTGAACCTAGACCCTAATCCGGTTGTTTATCGATTGGAGAACCCCTTCCACTATAGATCGACATACACAAAGGAGCGGGGCGGAGAACCTACAACCATCATCCATCAAATTCTCAAGTTTGATCAGAACATTGAAGGCCAGTCCCTCTTGAGCCCTTCCTCACTACCATCTAACAATTGAGAATGGGCTTCTCCCCTCCATCGGATCCGATAACATCAACTTTAGTTGCAACGTGCCACGCGGGGTAGATCCCATTCGACCATTTCTAATCAAGCTTTATATGTGTCTTAGCTAAATTGCGGTTGTATCGTCTAAAGTTCTTGGAATGGTAATTGGTTAATGCCTTTGGGGAAATTGCAAAAAACATCCTAGTGGGTCTCAATAATTACAAAGAAGTCCATGTGCTAGATTTTTAGTTTATTTCATTTATCAATTTTGCATTAAAACTCCTTATTTGAGCACTAATATGAGAATTATTTTGTAATCATTTTTCAGATCCAAAAATTTCAGGTTGAACATGAACTAATTTTTCACATTATGAAATTTGAGAAAACGTGCAAATTTTGTCCATTCTATGATCCAAAATTCATATTAAATTAAACATTTTTTTCTAAAAATTCCCCTCAAAAAAAAATTATATTTTATAGAATTAACTGTGTTCTTTTGGTGCTAAAAATATCATCATTTGCATGTGTTGTTTCTCTAGTAAATTGATCATTGTATAGAGTAATTAGTTTTTAATTCATCATTCATTGACTTATTTTGTAAAATTAACTTTTTCCTAGATTTGTCATCAAATTCTCTATTCGGAATAATTTTGTTTTGGATTATTGTGGATGGTATTTATAAAAATTAATTTACTCTGAATCACTTTATAATCATTCAGTAAAAATACATTTTGAATTAGAAAATTTCAAAAAAAAATAAAGTAGTATCATTTACATCATTTAACATTCATACCAAGTTTAATTTATGTGATTTAGTTTGAGAGATATTACAGAAACAACCTTGAATTTGGCTATTTTTTATTTTTTATATCACAATTAAGTAAAAATCTAAAAAAACTTCTTGAAAATCTTGTGCTTTAAATGATCTAAATTTATTATTGAGTTTATTTATGTTTCCTCTTTGTATCAAACTTGGGGCTTTCTCAAGTAAAATAAATAACTAACACATTAAATTAATTGAACATTTTGGATAGTTTTGATTAATCAGTGAATTTTCATGATACATTAAAAATGAAAAATTAATTAAGGGATTAACAGATTATCAATGGTTTGCTTTAAAATGTTGTTGATGCTGGTAAAATTAGGAGGATCGAATCTATGGATCAGATTTCCATATTAAAAATGTACAATTTACGAATGACTTACTATTAGTTATCTAGTATGACCCATCTGAGCTCAAGGCCTTAGACACCATCCTGAAATATTTTTCTCTCATGTCTACATTTCATATAAATCAGGATAAATCTTCTATTTACTATCAACCTCAACCCAATGAGGAGAAATTTGTTTCTCAAATCTTAAGTTGCTAATTGGTTCATTTTTTATTAGATATTTGGGATTCCCTTTATCCGTTGAAAATCTCAAAATAGGTGATTTGGAACCTATGTTAAATAAATTTGGTAAGAGGTGGGGAGGTTGGAAGTTTAAAATGATGGCTTTGCCAGCAAGAGTGTATCTTTAAAACTCTTACGTTACTCCTTTATCCAATCACTTGTTATATGTCCTTAAATCCAGTGTAAATTATAGAAAAGGTCGATAAGATTAGAAGGAATGCTTTATGGCATGGAAAGTCGGACCCCCATTGAACCACTTTCAAAAAAAGAAAAAATGTAGCCTTAAGGTTAATGATTGGTGGGGTATTTTGGACCATGCGAGTTTAATAATGCTATGTTTATAAAAAAAGACCATTGAAGTTACGGAAAATAAGGATAATCTTGCGTACTAGTTAATCTCCTCCTCTTTTCATGAAAAAATCATCCCTTTGTTATCTTCAGGTCAATAAAATGACTCGGGCATTTGGAAGGATTTAAATAAATTGCAATGACGAACTTGGTTGATGGCTTTAAACAAACTTAGGAACCCAAAATAGTTGGTTCTCCTCCATTGAAAATGGAGTTTCTCTCGACTTTTGGTCAGAGTTAAGTAAACTTGGATGGCACCTTCAATCCATCAAGCTAGTTGGAATTTTGAATTGTGTTAAATTACCTATTGATAAGGTATCACGTGGATGAAAGGATTTAAACTCAAATATCTACTGTCTTTAATGGAGGGATAAATTCCCCCGTTTTGTCGCACCCTACATTCTCTTATTTCTTATGGATGTTGCTTCGTAATAAACATATAATAAATGATGCGCACATCAAGTGTGGTGATAATACACCTAATCGGAGTGATTTTTTTATGACTCAAAATCAAGGGAATATGTTACTTTATTATGTCCTTTCTCAATATTTATCTTTGATAAACTCACTCTTCCAATGTTTGAACGCAAGTATAGAATAATATTTAGTTTAGTTGATTTTTTTGGAATTAAATCAGTAACTATAGTTGATGAAGATTAGTTCCGCATGGAGGTTGATTTGGAAGGAAAGATGTTGGAGAATAATTCAAGATCAGGAAAAAATAGTTATTGTCTTTTTCTAAATAAACTATTTTATATGTTATCATTGTACGCACAATTTAGCTCACTTCATGATTTCTTCTAAATTTGCGTAAGCTAAAGGATTTTTTTCATTTACATTTGTGTCTAGGAACTACTACTCTTCTGTTGGGGCCCTAGCATCATCAAAGATGGATAGCGATTTCAAGATGTAAACACACATCCCTTGGTTATGTATTTTTTATTCATGTATTATATCCCTCCCCTAAATTTGTCTTGGATGGCTCGACAGCTTGAAGAAAATAACTTTTTATTTAGTTTCGCCATATTTCCTGCCAGACATCTCCTAGGCAAACATTGCCTTTTGTGGTTGTTATTTAGTGATGAATCCATGATTCTCACTTTTTATTCTTTTATTTTAGCTCTTTTTCTTGGTAAACATCTTGTGAATACTTGTAAATCCAATAACTTAGCATTTTGCATGGTATTGTTAATATTGCATATTTAGCATATATTTTGAAAAAAATAAAAGAATAAAGGAAAAAGAAAAACATTGAGGTATTTAGAATAAATATAGAGTGACCTAAAATCCAATAGAATGTCAAGCCTTGACTTGATCACAAAATAAAGTAAGTAGAGAGAGAGATAAAGTTCAATATGTGTTATACAATTACCCATACTTGTACACATTATTTATACATTTATTTTGACAAAATAAAAAAAATATTCTCTGTACACCTTTGTATATAATCCTAAAAATAATATAAAAATAAAATAAAAATTAGAAAATAGAATACAAATAAAAAGAAAATCCTCCATTCATTGTATGAAAGAAACATGTATATAGTACACTCCCTATTTATTATATACCCCTAATTAATTTATAAAAATAAAATAAAAACTATTTTATATTCCTCAAATTATATTGTAAATATATAAAATATAAAAAAATTGTATTTATGTAAAAATAATAAAATAAAAATACATAAAAATACTTATATACAATACATATAATAATATATATCATATATATATTATTTTATTTTTCATAAAAAATAAATAAAAATCACAAAAAATACTTTAAAAAATAAACATTTTTTATTGTATACAACTTTTATTTTAAACTCATTTTCTATTTTTTATTGAATTTCCAAGCATTTTGTGTATTCTGATTTTCCTATTAGTCCTTGTTAGACCATTGACCTCAGTCAACGGTCTCTTCCAGCCAGGTCGGGCCGCACGACCTCTCGCTAGAGCTTCTTCTCCGCTTTTCTGCGCCCGACTCTGCCCAGCTATTGTCCAGATTGTTAGCTTGAGCCTCCTCCTAGGATCTATGACCCTCGTGGATCCCTAGGAAGGCATGGATTTTCATAGGGTTGCGTGCATCCACTCGACCTTTCCAACCTCTAGAGATCCCTATAAATCCTCTCATCTACCTCCACTGTCAAGCAGCTCGTCCCTCGCGCCCCTATTTACTTCTATCTACCTTCATTGAAGTGACAGCCATCATAGGAGCATCTCAGGACCATTGGGAGCCTCCTGGAGGCTTATAGCTCGACGTGGCCAGACCTCTCTGCCGTGTGAAGCCTCTCTCGCCCACCACAGTAGATCGAGGACACAACATATCCGTTCACCTTTTCCTGAAGCTTAGGAGCTCCTCCGAACCTTCATGTACCACTTTCATCCATTATAGTCCCCTATTAACTCCGATCTTTTCATTTCACTCCGTCGGCGTTCGTTGGCTCTGACCACCAAGTCTAGAGCTCATCATCTACATCCCTTCGTTCGGATCGATTCGCCAGACCACCCTGTACCTCCTCATGCAGCCTAACCCCCATAAGTCTCGACTATCAGGTTGAGATTAAGTTGGGTCTCCATCCCTCACATTTGTCGGAGACCCAAAGCTTCGCCCCCTTACGTATCGCATCTCCTGTTATGCAATAACGTGGATCAGAGCTTTATCCCAATTCCCTCTATCTCTTGCAGGTATAGGCGCGTGCAAAGGAGCCCTTCTAAGATGCTCGTTGCCCTGTCAGAGTAGCTTCATGTGGAGGACCTCCGACCAGCTCATCCGATCATTCAATTTCCATCCGAGCCACCCTCTTAACGTGAAGTCGTTCAGCGACTGTGTTGGACCTTTTAGGAGCCTCATCGGGAGTGAGAATTACCTTCCATGCCCAGTTGAAGTTCATCTGAACCTTGTTCTTTCTGCCATAGTCTCCATCGTTCGATTTGGAGGGGAGCCCCAATTCTGATCTGAGCCATCCTTTAGCATCCAATTTTGACACTTGGATCAGAGTTGGGCCCCTCATTTGAGATGTCCGACAGCATCCCCTAGAGATCGTTGGATCAGCTTTGCTGGCATCATCTGACACGCACGTCCTCGACCGGATCTGAGACCATTAGATGTTTTCCAAGGAATGATCAGAAATGTTAGAAGCCCCCATTTGCCAGGCACCTGCCCCAAGGGGTATATTTCCATCTTACCTTGTATGTTCCACTATTTCGTTTTGTTCTATAAAATAAATGTTGTACTTAAGAACTTCTACATTTTGAACCTTTAGTTTTATGGTATTTGCATTTTAGTCTTGTTGAGTTGAAGTCACATGTGTGCCCACGTGATTTCTGGGTTATTTTCATATTATTGCGTGAACTTTTACGATGTTATGAAATGAATGAAATGTTTTAATATTTGCATTTATACCCTTGTGCTCTGAATATTGATCATATGCGTGATTTGACTGGTTTTTTTGCAATATCAGCCCTAGGCTTTTTCACTATGTTAATCTTTGGTCTGTGAAATACATTTACAAAATGGTCCCCGAAACTATGCTTAATTACATGTGATGTTTCGAGCTTAATAAATAATAAATTAATTCAAAATATAACCTAAAAATTATCATTGACTCATGTTGGTGTGTAATATTTACTATGATTTTCTTGGATTGATTCCTTTGTGTTTGATAATTTAAAAAATTCAAAAACTATAAAAGATGTCCTATCTAAAGTATAAAACCCATAAAAATTCGAAAAATATTTTAAAAATTCTACAAAAAATCCTATGAGTGTCTTTTTGTGTGTTTTATTTAAACTATTAGTTTTGTTAGAAAGTTCTCAAAAAACTTAAAAATTACAAAATACCTAAAATCTTATAAAAAAATTATATAAAATCATAGAAAACCCAAAAATTCCATTTCTGGTCCTTGTTTGTGGTTTTTACGTGTATTTTATCATAAAATTGACTTTATGGCATTTTAATTATTTTTAACTTGCAATTTAGTCATGGTTGTGTGATGTTTGTCTTTTTGAGCTTTATTTGATTTTTTTAAAATCACAAAAAATAAAAAAACTATAAAATTTATCAGAAACATTTCAAAATCTCCAAAACACAAAAATAGTTTTATCTTAATTTTCTGAGTATTTGTAACCTTAAAGAAAAATATAAAAAGATTGTTGTGTTACCTTGTTGTAGATTTGTTTATTTTGTTTGTTATTAAAAAAGTTAAGATTTTGCAAATTAAAAACCACTAAAAAGGAATGTTTTATTTTATTCCTGAAAATTGACTACTTCGTAGAATTTTCGTGCTCCTTGTGTTTGACCCTAGCGGCTCTACCAGGTAAATAAAAATAGCAAACCGCATACACATTCTTGATTGTTCGATTTTCTTTGAGCGTTTTACTTTTCTTCATTGAGCTTGGTTGATTGATTAGGGTTGCAACAACCTTGGATTTTACTTGATACTTAACTCTGGTTGATCGGTCACTCATCAGAATGGCATTGTTGCTAGGGAGCATGGCTTAATAATCATTGTCATTATTATCTCTATTTGATATAACTTTTTTCTGACACTCGTCTGTTTCACTTTTTATGTGAGGAACCGCCCGAGGATGCTTCGGTTATCTTTTGGAGGAGACTGTACCCGAGGAGGACCAGAGAAGCAGGAGAGAGTAGTTACATCACATAGAGTAGTCTATTTTTGAACTATTATTATTGTAATAATTACAGACACTTAGACATTTCGGGGTCTGTTTCGCCAAGTACCGGTCCACTCGGAGGACCTCGCTGCGGTTTTCTGTGGTTTTGTTTTTATCGTATTTTATTTTCTTTGATTATCAAGGATTTAGCCCTTAGACTTAGGATTTGTGTTAATTGTGACGTAATTAGCTAAGGACACATACCTAATTGCTTATATGTTCCTATAAATCGTAATTGGACTTAGATAAAAATAAAATTGAAAAGTTATCCTAATTGGATACGATGAAGGATATTGGCAATCCTAAAGCGCATCACAGAAGCGTGTTGATCGCATCTTATGCGATCGGGGTAATGATGAATCCACATTTCATCATCTTTATTCTATCATTTTGGCACTAAAAACCCTAGCAAATGCCTGTAAATACCCTTAAATAGAGCATCTTAGCATTCATGCATGTGCATTCAAACAGTGTATAAATTACTGTAATTAAGGCCAAAATTATAGAATAAATAAAGAAAAGAAAAAGAATAAAATATTGTAAATATTTTATGACCCAAAACCCCCGAGACCTAGGCATCTTGATGAATAGGTCGACAAGGAATAAAGTAGGGGGAGATAAGGTCAGGAACACAGATAAAATACCTATACATTTTATTCATTCTTTATTCATTTTGGGACCTATTTTTGGTTCCACTTTTTATACATCAAATAAAGAAACTTTGTACATGAAAGTTGTAGATAATTTAATAAAGAAAAATACAAAATTGATTTCACAGAAAAAGAATGTATAGATAAAAAGTTATGGTCTGAATAAAAATCCAGAATGCCAACTTCCCAGACCTGTATCTCACATATAAAAACTCCAAATGCAGTCTACTCACCTTTAATTGTATATAGAATAAAATAATCTATCCAATGGTGGTGGTTTCGCATTTGGCGGAGCTACGGTTTGAAAGTTGACTTTTGGACCCCTATTGTATACTTATACATATTAAAATATTCAATTTATTATTTATTTATTATTTTGATAATTTTATATTTTTATAATGTTGTAAATATTACTTATAATGATTGTGAATATTAAAATCAGAATTAAAACATCATTAAAACTCAAAATAAAATACTTGTATACACAGGTAAAATACCTACACATATACCTATACAATATATTACTTTATTTTATTAATTATACAAGGAACATCAATAAAATAAAATAAAAATATAATTATGTGTATAAAAGAGTGTTATAATTATATAAATTAATAAACATAATTAATCAAATTAAAATACAAAAAATAAAAATAAATACTTAAATATATAGATATATATACTATAAAGGGCATAAATGCAAACTTGTAAAAATACGTCTCATAAAAATAAATAAAAATCACAGAAAAATTCTTCATAAAATAATAAACATTTTTTATTTTATAACCTAAAATCAATAAATTCATTTACTATTTTATTTTGATTTTTCAAATAATTTCTACTCTGAATTTCCTGATTGGTCCACGTGGACCAACCAGGCGCGGTCTAGAGTTGACCCCGGTCAACTCCCCCGACCAAATCCTGCCACCTCTGACGCCCGCGATTTTGCCCCATTTTCAAGAAATTCTCGCGCTCGATCCGCTTGTCCTCGCGCCTTGATTCCTTCTCGGAAGTTCATCCCCGATCTCCACTCTCCCACGCCATGTCTTCGGATCCAGCCATATCCTCTTGATGCGCGCGTGGAGCTCGCTTGAAGAAGACGCCATCGCCTCCTACTTAAACCACCCGCCGACTTCGAGCCCAAGTTTGAACCCTCATTAGCCATTAATCCTCCTCCCTGTCGAGCTCTTCGTGTAGCCGGAGGTGACAGCTCCGCATCCACACCTTCAGGCGAGTCGAGGAGGCTCTGTAGCGGCTCCGCCACCTCCGCCGACCACCGACGTCGAGGTTCTTCTTCCTCAGGTAGTCCACCTTCGAGGCATCCATTTTTCCCTTTTCTTTTCGTTCCATTTAACTTCCCGTAGCTTCAGTATCAAAAATCCCAAAAAAATCGAGTTTCCCGTCGATCGATCCATCTTCCATATCTCATCGCCGGAGCGCACCTCCGGCTGTCGTTCCTTCGCCTTCCACCGATCACCTCCGACCGTCCCTACACCTCCGCGGGGTCCAGGCAACTTGCCCTGGACCCTCACACCTTGTTTTGCAGGTCAAAGCGCAGTCAACGTACCTGGGAGGCATTTTGCAGCCCTCGCCGGAGATACCTGGAGCTCTGAGCTCCGCCGCCTTCGCGCCAGCACATCGAAGCATCTCCGACGAACCTGAGCCCCCCAGGAGATAGACGAAGACCTGAGGAGCCTCCAGCCCCATTTTAAAGCCACAAAGCCCATCGGAGACGGAGCTTGACCTCGGAGAACTTCGGTTCGCCGGAGTTCGTCGCGGTTCTTGCTCCGACCTTCGTCACCGTTGGATCGAGGCGGAGCTCCAGACAGATCGTGGACCGTCCGATCTTGAAGACCCAGCCACCATCGATCTCAGCCGAGATCTAATCCCAGACGTCCACGAGCGAAACGACATCGGCCGTCCATCAAGTGCCACGTGTCTAAGTGGCTTGCCATCAGTCGTCGGATCGCCTAAGCGAGGGTATTTTGCAGTCAACCCCCGCTTATTTTGTAATTTCTATTCAGTCCAAAAACTGTGTTGCGTAGTTTAAATATTTCTGTAATAATTGCAATTAGAACCCCGTAGTTTTCTTATTTGCACCTAGGTCCAATCCACGTCACCTCACGTGTCCGTGCGCGTGAGGGGGCTGGGTATTTTGCAGGGACCCCCCTGGGGTTTATTTATTTCGCTTAAGTCCATGAATGTTTGCTTTAAGTTGTAATATTTTGGAGAAACTGCATTGAACCCCTTGGAACTTTGTAATATTGTAAAAATACCCCTTCCAGGCGCGTGCGAGTCACGCACCCTGGTGGGTAAATTGCTCAGATACCCTTGCGGGTTTTGTTATTCATCTTTAATCCTTAAAATGCAAGTTTCAGTGTAACCTTTTGTGGAAAAATTGCGTGTATGCCCCTGGTGGTTTTAAATATTGCACATATACCCCTGCTAGTACTGTTTGATGTTTGGATGTTTGCTCTAATTATTTGACCCATCATTTTAACTCCAAAATTTCTCAAATTTTGAACTTAAGCTCCTGGACATGTGTACTTTCACGCCACATATTTAGTTTTTGATTCTATCTTATCTTCATATTTATTAAAAATCAAAAACTTGCTATTTGTGCACTGTCTAGCTTAGAAAATACCAAAAAATATTAAAACACCTCCAAAAATTCCAAAAATACTACCTAGTGTCTATTTTATCTTATTTTAGTGTCAGTCCAAAAATCATTAAAAAGTTCAAAAGAAAAACACTAAAAATTTAAAAACACTCAAAAACTTCAAAAAAATATATAAAATAGTAGAAAACTCCAAAAATCAAAAACTCAGTTTCTGTTTGTTCCTTATTTTGTCCTTTTTATTTGAAAAATAGTGTAAAAATTTTGAGCTACTGGTTGCTATTTTTAAATCTCATTTTATTCACAGCCAGCCTTATTTGCACTGTTTTGCTTTATTTCAGTATTTAAAAATACCAAAAACACCTTGAAAATTTTCCAAAAATCACAAAAACAGTAAAAAACCCTAAAAAGACTAAAAACAATTTGTTTCTAATTTTTTGGTAATTTTTACTTAGTTTTATAAATATTCTATCTTGTCTTTTGTTCCATTGTCTTTAAATTCCAATATTGAAAAAAAAAGAAAAAGAAAAATATAAAATATAAAATTATAAAAATCAGAAAATTAAAAATCAAAATACAAAACAAAAAAATTTAAAATAAAAAAAATTAAAAAATTAAAAAACCCACAAAAAAATTGTAATTGCTTGCTTAGTGTAGACACTTTACACACACACTTTAGCACATTTTGTGGATTTACCCTGCTTGCTCCCTGTGTTCGAACTCTCTGCATACTTGTCACTATACACCATTTGTGCAGAGTTAAAAATAAATTTTAACTTCACATTACTTCTAATTATTGATCTTTAGTGTGGGTTAATTGTTGATTAATTTCGGAATTTGTGTGGTCAAACACCGACTGTTGACTCGCCTTGTGAGTCGATATAACCGCATCGATTTTCGTGATTATTAGGTAACTAATCGCACTAGTCGCTAGATGCAACGGAAATTAAAATTTTTAATCAAGTGATGAAATCACATGATCACTAGAACTTTTCTTGGATCGTTTCATCAAACCACAAAGTATTAGAAATACTTCTTGAAGCGTGGTTGCAATCACGAGATCTCTAAAGCAAGAGATCCTCCTGTCTCAAGTCTGATCCACGAAGATGGCACTTGCGGGCACGATGATGAGACATGTTCCTCCCGCAATCCTCAATGAAGATCCAAGCTACGAATTCCCTGATTTCATCCAACAAAATCCATCGTCTTCCTTTAGAGCAAGCAGTCCTAAAGAAGATGGAGATCCTCCAGTAGTTGAAGGAGAAGGTGTGAAGCTCTCTTTCTCAATGCACAAGATGGACGACCACCTTGAAGGGAGGGAGAGAGAGAGAGTAGGTGAGAATATGAGAGAGAGAGAGTAGTAGGCTTGTACAACTTTTGATTATGTACCTTGAAAGGTCTAGGGTTGCCCTCCTCATATATTAGTTTGGGATCCAATGGATTTCAATCCATGGCATACATAGATCCAACGGCTAGGTTGATCTATGCATTAATCAATGGTCATGATTGTTGTTGGCTAAAAACCAACAATATTAATTTATATTAAATCAAACATATGTTGTATTATTATCAACATATTTTAATTTAACATAAATTAATTATCAAGAGATAACAAGATAAAAAAGGAGGAGATAGTTAATCACCCCCAAAAATAGGGGGTGTCACCTATAGGTGACGCCACCTATTTGTGGTGATTTATCACCTCTTTATTTTTTATCCATTAATACTTAATTTATAATTTATAATAACCATTATCACAAAATTGTACACCAAATTAATTTCAAATTAATTTGTGAATATTTCAATCATGCCATTGAAAAATATGTGAATGATATTCAAAACCCAAACTAATTTGTAAATTACATTTCCAATTAATTACTTAATGTGAATCCAATTCACATTAATAATTAACAAATATTATTTACAAAGCTTCTCTTTCTAATATATTATAAATTACATTTATAATATATATACACAAACATCACGGAAAGTATTATCCATATTCTGTGATCCCTGATAATCAAATCCCATTTAATTATCTTGGATAATCATTATCATAATATGAATCTCATTCATATTATTAATGATAATTAAATCTCATTTAATTATCATCCTCTTATTGAGTGGATACATAATTCATCAAATGAATTATTCTTGAGCTCCTTCAAGAATAATATGCTTTCTCCGCAAATACTTGGAGATAAGGACAGGGAGATTGTATTGTTCCACGTATAGTGACTAAGATGTTGAGATCTCGTCTCAAATCCAGATCTTACGAACCTCCCACAGATGCTTGATTAAATCAAGACCGTATATCTAATCTTCTCATTGCATCTGAATCTCATTCAGACCAATGTCCAACACTTGGACCAAGATCAGATTGCTTCTCTACTGAGAGGAGTCACTAAAATCCAGACATGTTATATCACTCCCTCGGAATGGAAGCGTCATGGTTATACAATCGTTTATGATCACATCACCCTCAGGTATTCCCAATACCTGTACATCCTGCATACTGGAAGACCCAGAATAAACCCAAAGCATTAGATCAACTTTATATTGTCTAGTTCAGGGTTTTACCAGTAAGTTTCTCATTTGATCATCGGGAGTTGGTATCGATCATATACTTTCCAAAAGCATATATCATACCTAGATCTTGATCATTTACTTTCTAAAAGTATATATCAAACCTATAAATTCAGTCAAGCTTCCAAAGCAAGACGACCGTGCACAGAATTTGATTCTTCCCAATATCTCATGAGTGAGCTCATGTCTTCCGGTTCAGTAGTGAACATGTATGATCCCTTTGAGAGATCGTATTACTCATATGCCCTTATATGCACACCAGCGCGTCGGTGTATAGACCTTGGTTAGGTCATCAACCTATTGGTCTGCCAAATGTACATACTCATACATATAGTAACACATTTGTCTCCGGTCAGAGGATACGTGCCTATACCATGACAGCATATGATATAGGTCTTTGGTTATCTCGATTTCTTTAAGTCAACTCTTTGACCTAACTAATCTGACACCTACGAATCTCTATTCCTATGCAGAGGACCTGCATCAAGAGGTCGGTCAGATATCAGCCTATGTGAGAAAGGATTGCCATCTCCTACTCAGGCTAGATATCACATCTTAACAATCATTTGACGGTACTTGATGAGTCCTCAATCTAACTCTTTAGATATTCATCCAAGCACCAGCCTCTATGATTCATTAATAGAATCAACAGCTGTATGATCATTAAGATAGCCATATTACATAACCCTAATTGTACTAAGAGACCTATTATGCAAATTAATTATTCTTCATTTCAGATCAGGGAATGATATTTGCAATCACATTTATTGCATAATGGCTCGCTGTGGGCTCGCATGTCCAACATACGAGACCACATGCTGTGAGGAGTCACATACAGCGCTAGAAGGACTCGTTGTGGCAGACACCGAGTGACTCCCAAGATCGGATTCCAATCTTTATTTGATTAGCTAGCTACTATTATTCACGATCAATAGAAATTTCTTGTCTAAGGCTGATTTCCTCATGCATCATATAGTTAGTTTATTTTTTATCTTTAATTTATGTGTGGATCACTCTGCATGTAGAATGCTGGAGTCACTTACGCATTTTTGTCTCTACATGCATCATTGTGTTTGATCGTGCATCGACTTTTTCGACTTACTCCCCATGTTTTATTGGACTCAAAATAACCAAGGAAAGTGAACATTTTATTAGGAGTTGTTTTATTCAGAAAAATACATAAAAAGTGAAAATAAATAAATTTGGGACTGCTAATGCAAACTTGACCCTAAAATACACTTCATCTAAAAATCTTTGTTTTGAAGAGAGTCACCCCCTCATTGGTTGATTTATCTACAGTGAGAGTGACCCGCACACTAGGTATATCCATACCTAAACTCCTTTCAAGCTTATGGTCTTGTGGTTGGTTGTTCTCTAGTGAGGACTTCATCGGGTAGCCAGTAATCGGTCCAGGAATTCCTTAGCAGATTGGATTGATCGGGTAGTCGGTAAACAGTTCGTGATCCATACTGGTTGGGAAAAGCTATCTATGGGATTGGACCAGTCTCCTAGGAGCATCGGGTTCCCAACAGCTTGCTTAATCGTTCTGATGGATTGATTGATCACGTAAATAAAATTGACAAGATTAACAATCGATCCTTTACGGTCATCAACTCGAGTGTTGAGTAGGTGAATTTGATGTTTGATTTCTGATCTTGTTTGCATTCTAGATCTCATCGTCATAAATCCCTACATCACGATGATGGGAAGGAGTCCCTTAGGCTGCCTTTGATAGCATCGCTTTCGAGCACTCCTCCTTATTCATCTAGGCAACTTCAGAGAGTCCAGACCCGCTCTTTGAAATCGAGTTTACAACCACCATGTTCTCCCTCGACTATATGTTCATTTGACGGCTGAATTGGGGTCTTTTTCCCTTGTAGAGACCCAAGAGATGCCCAGCAGTGAGAGACACATCGATGAGCAGCCGTAGGGTTTGACATATGTTCTTGACCAAGGCGCCATCAACAACACACTCTTAGCCTCCCTGGAGACCATGCAGCGACAGATCAGAGACCAGGGAGCATTCATGGTTGAGGTACGACGAGTGTTGACATAGATGCGAGATGAGAGAGCAGATGCGTAGAGACTAGTCGGTGGAGAGATACCAGCAGCTGCAGGAGGAGATGAACGACCCAAGGATCAGCAAGAGCCAGCCAGGCCAGCACGTACGATGAGGCAATTACACAACCCCGGTGCAACTCTCACCCACTATTGGATCCAGCTACCATAGATTTTGGGTGACTTTGAGCTTTGCCCGCAGACTATCTAGTTACTGCCCAAGTTCCATGGGCTAGCCACCAAAGAGCCGCATTTACATCTCCAGGAGCTGGAGATGATCTACAGCACGGTCCACGACAGATTCGTAGACGAGGAAACTATCAAGATGATGGCCTTCCCACTCTCCTTAGTTGACAGAGCAACCTACTATTTGAAGCATTTGGGGAGGTATGTCACCACCTGCGAGCAGCTCCAGACCAGAGAATTGAATAAGTACTATCCACTCGGCCAAACCAGCGTAGCACGAGCATTGATCAACAACTTCACCATGATCCCAAAAGAGCAGTTCCACGAGGCTTGGGATCGATTCAGAGAGCTCATTGACCGATGTCCACATCATGAGATATCCAAGCCCAACTTAGTACAGAGCTTATTTTGTGGGTTGAAACCGGAGCTGTAGGGGCTAGTAAAGCCCCGTGTAGAACATTCTATTTTACCAAGGATGAGGATCAAGTATGGACCATCTATGAGGAGATGGAAGAAAACTACACTGTGATGTCTCAAACGGGGGTCTATACTCAGGGGAAGACCCTCCCACAGGCCGTTCTTATAAGAGGATAGCACTGGTCGATGCAGTTCCATCTACTTCGTCAGTAGTAGCAGCACAAGTCGAGTCCTTAGCCGTTGACATAGGGGATCATCAACGAGAAGCTGGACCACATCGAGATTATTGAGAAGAAGCAGTGCTAGGGCCTCACCCAGGTCGATCAGTCAGCACAGAAACTGAGTGACCTGAAGACTCTGATCATGTGTCTCCAGGAGGCACATACGGCTCCACAACCATATCTCAGGTCACGGGCTGATCCCAGCAATAACAGCTCCACCCAACCTTCTGCCACCTACTGCTAGTTCACCACATTCAGGAAGAGCAGTTCTAGCTGTTGCAGCACTACTCCCAGCTACCATCATCTCAGGACACTCAGATGGTTGTCTACTAGCCGGATCATCCCTTGGCCATTCTTCCCCTCCACCTTTCGAGCAGGAACCGTTGATGGAAGTCAGCGGGATTTGGTATGACCGGTACCAGCAGCAGTCAGACATCCGTCATGATCATCTCAGATTCAGATGGTCCACCGAAGGCACCTCGTCCCAACAGCAGCCTCCAGCTCAGGGTGGACAGAGCAGCCAACAGCAGCAGCAGCCCCAGCACTCCCAGCAGGGACCTCATCCCAACCATCAGGTATAGCAGTGGAGGTAGCCACAGCAGGCTCAGGAGTTCTCTCAGCCTCCCCCTCACTACTAGCAACAGACTCAGCCTCATTTCCAGCAAGGCAACCTATCTGGTTCTCATGGACCTGTCTATGAGAACCCAGCCCTTGATGACCTCTCCCACCTCCTTTCTGATCAGCAAGCATCCTTCCGGCAAGAAATGGATGAGTTCCGATAGGAGATGAGGGAGATAATCAAGGGCAAGGTCGCCAAACTCACTCAGATTGAACCAAACCCAAACAATATGAAGAGGAAGTCTGAGCAGGTATAGTTTACAAAGACTACCACTCCTAGTGATACTTTGGGTGATATATCCTCCTATATGTTTGATGTTAATTTTGTGACACTTAGGAGTGGTAGGATGCCAGCCAGTGGTGCCTTGTCTGTGGAGATTCTGAAGCGTCAGACAAGGATGATAGCGGTATTGATGCCACTCGTGATGATGATGACGGTGGCGCTGAAGCCACCAAGGATGTTGATCCAGCCGATGGTACTGAGGCCGTCGTGATTCCAGATGCAGTCGATGGTACTGATGACACCAATTTTCTAGATGCTAAGCCAGAGTGCGGTAATGAGGCCGTCGTGATTCGAGATGCAGTCAGTGGTACTTATGCCACCAATTTTCCAGATGTTGAGTCAGAGTGTGATATTGACGCTACAAAGACAGATGTTGTGGGTGGTATTGACGCCACCATTTTTCCTTTAGTTGTAAAAAGAGAAAATAACAAAAATATGAATAAAAGAAAGGGTTATGTATCTCCTTCGAGTCCATATGTGTTGCATAATGATATTGGTATGGATTTTATTCCTTTACATACATAGGAACCTATTCCTGACCCTCTCTCTGGAGAGGGTCTAGCCATCCCTTTCCCTCCTACACTCTTTTTAGTGAAGGGGAATAAAATCAAAAAAATCCAAAAAAGACACACCATCTAGAGTTCAGCTAGTAGATGATTGATCGATTCCAGATTATGCTGACTCTACATGAGGCACTAGAGCACATCCCCCTCTTCCAGAAGAATTTGAGAGAGAAGACCACCATCCATAGGAAGAAAAGGAACCATAATGTAGAGATCCATGTGCTTACTCATGCCACTTACTTCACCATCCAGAATCGATTGCCAGCCAAGAGACCTGATGTAGGGGCTCCATATGTCAGATGCCATATCCATGAGCAGTGGTTCGATCGTACTCTATCAGACAGCAGCTCTTCGATCAACCTTCTTCCGGCAGCCTTACTCCACCGATTCAAGTTTGTCCTCTTCGATAGAGAAAGACAGTCCTTCAGTTTGCTGATAGATCTATCAAGAGGTCAAAGGGTTTGTTGAAGGACGCGCTCATCACAATTCAGGGCCTACAATTCCTTGTGGACATTGTTGTATTGGACATGGAGATCCCTGAGTCTGTGTCAGATAACCCTCATCATACTAGGATGCCCATTCTTGGTGACAGCCAAGGCGATGTCCGTTCATGATAGCGGGAAGGTATACTTTCGCATCAAGGGTGAGAGTGTACAAATAGAGATGATCGAGGAGACTACATACTACCTCTTCATTGCATTTTCATTTCCTGTTTACAATAAATAAAATTACAAAAAATATTACAAAAAAAACAGGTCCATCGATGCGCGCCTCCACCAGGATATCGTCTCCCTTGCACCAGCAAGCCACCTCCAAGCGGTCGTTCCCTCAATGCCCTCCGCCTCCATGCACCAGGTCACCGCCCCTCGCACGCAGGCGCCCAGCCGCGCACTGCCTGAAGGTGCTTTCCTCGCCCAACGACCACAACCGCGACTGCGCCCCTCCTCCACACGGCCAAGAGCATCTCCCTGCCACTCGTTGCGTACCTCTAGGCCACGTGCACAACCCCCAGGTCATGCACCCAGCCAAGCCGCCCTCCTGCGCTCTAGACAGTCATCCGCACGACCTTCTCCTAGCCTCCCGCGAACCATCCTCGCAGCCTCTGCCCGCCCTCGCCTCTACTTCGATGTCATGTGCGGCCTCCGCTCGTGGCGCCCTGACTGTGATCGTGTCGTGCCCCTTACTACCGAGTCGCACATCACCGACATCCGCCGCTCTAGCCACTGTGCGCGTCCAACCATCCTCGCGGCTGCGTCGACCTCTCCGACAGCATCGCCGCACCGCCCGCTCCTACCCACGCTTTAGATGCTCATCTACAGATCGTGCCCTAATGCTAAAGGTCTTTCTTCATTTTTATTTTTATTTTATGTGAAAATTTCATTTTCAGTCCGTTAAGTTTATTCATTTGCAAAAGTTCTCTTAGGCACATTTCAGTTGCTTATTTCACTTTGTGTATTGCAAAGACGTCCCTACGTTTACAAGTCATTTTGAACCTCAAACTTGCATAAATTTTTAATAAACAAATGGCATTTTGTTGAGTGATTAATTCTGTACATTGTGGTACTTAATTAGATTTTTGTGAGCATTGGGTAATTAACTTAAATTATTTGGTAAAAATTTGGATATTTTACCCATTTCATGTTCTGTAATTCATGTTTAATTAAATATTTGCTCCAAAAATTGTGCAAAAATTGTAGTTGATGCCTCTAGTTGTACTTAAATTGCTATCCAACTTTCATCAAAAATGGACATGTCTTTTGCCTAAAATAAACTGTTGAGAAATTTCCGTAATTGACTTTTAGTTAAATCCAAGAATATCATTTTTGCAAAATTTAAAGTCTCCTAGATTTCTCATAAAATATCTATTTGAGATAAATCATTCTCTGGATAATTTGATTTCGTGGATTAATTAGGAATTAAATACTCACAATCACTCTATTTTCAATAAAACAATTCATAAAAAATCATAAAGTATCAGAATATTTCAAAAAATATTAGAGTAGCTTCATTTCATCATAATTGATATTTGGACAAGTTAGAGAATTATTGAACTTAATCTGATCATATTAATATTTTAACCCTTGAATTTGTCCAAGATTGCATTGTATTTTTTCAAATTGCATAAAAAACCATAAAAAATATTCTCCTGAAAACCTAACATCTAACTCGACTTTAAATTAATCTAAGGAGAAAGTTGCATCCCTGAGTTCGACCTTGGGCTTGCCCAAGTAAAATAAAAATACCGCTCGATATTAATTGATAAATTAATTAAAATGGTTTTGATAAATCCAATTTTATCCGACTGGAATGAACACATCATTAAATTTAATCATTAATTCAGTTGAAGTAAGAAGGGTAATTTAGGGTTTTTCACAAGCATGTAGAGGTCGAACATTAGGGAACAAGCAGGATGGATCTGGTAAATGAATGTAAAATTGTGATTGTGAAGTATTTGTCTATATATTATTTTTTGTGGGTTTTCTATTTTTATTTTTTATATAAATTTTGGTTTAAATTTTTATATTTCCATTTTTAATTTTCTATTTTTATATTTTCTTTTTATATTTTTTATTTGTTTTATTTTAATTTATATATAAAGCAATATATAAGATATAAGTAATATAGACTAAGGTAGATATAAATATTAACAAAAATAATCAAAATGAAGAAAAAATGGGGGGGTTAAATATTTTTTTACTCTTTTTCTTATTTTTTAGGAATTTTTGCTAATTTTTATACATTTTTGAAGTAAAAAAATCCTAAATAAGAGTTTAATTAAATACCTGAAATTGAAATGGAGGAGAAAATATAAAATAGTATCAAAAATTCTCGAAATTAATTTTAATATATAAATAATAATATATAAAAAATATAGAATAGAAAACACAATTTCTAGATTTTTAAAATTTTATATATTTTTATAAAGTTTTAGGGTTTCTATTTTTTGAGTTTTCTTTTATAATTTTTAGGAATTTTTGGTCTCAAGGTTAGAAACATATAAATAAACAAAATATATTTTGGGGGGATTTTCAAAATATTTTATATTTTTATGGATTTTATGTTGTAAACAGGAGCAAAAAAACTCTTTTGATTTGTAATAAATAATAAAAAGTCCTAAAATTGCAAACTAAAATATGTGCATGAAAGTGTGTGCAATCAGGAGTGTACACATTTTTTTGGGGATTTTGTAGAGTTTAATTACTACATGAAATAAATACAAGAAACAAAGAGAAACTACATTACTAGCAAGGGCTTTTCTGCAAATAAATATGTCCAGGGCTAGAGTTGCAAAATATCCACAAAATATAATACTGAAATTACAATTTAATGGACTAAATATTAAAATGATAAACCAACAGGGGGTCTCTGCAAAGTGCACGCACCTCACGCGCACAGGAACGTGAGGTGACTTGGCCAAGGACCGAAGAGCTATATACTATAAGCATGGGGCCAATATGAAAGTTTCATCAAAAAGTTATAACTTTAATATTAAAAAATGAGACCCACCACAAAATAACCAAACCACGAGGGTTTAGTTGCTATTATACCAGGTGGACTAATGTGCAAATAAAAGAAGTACGAAGGTCTTAATACAAATATTACAAAATATTAACATTGCAGATGAAAGTTTAGTTGCTATTAATTAAAATACCAAAAATATGCGGGTAAACGATGCAAAATACCCATGACTACGATGTTGGCGGAGGTTGAGATGGGTTCACTTGCCACGTGTCGACGCCACAACGCACGATGTCACTTCGCCAACGACAATCTGGATTAGATCTGGCGAGAGAGATCGACGATGTTGGCGCACCCATTCGGATGGTGCCTAATACTTCTGGGACGTGCTCTTGATCCAATGGATTGTGGAGGCCTGAAGGAACCACTTAAGAACTCGCGCGATGCGAGTTTTGGTTCGACTTTGCGGGCTCTTCCGGCTCTCAATCCCTCCGTCGGAGACCTCGTGATGCTCTTGCAACTCCTCTGCGCTAGATGAAGATGTTAAAAGAGGCCCAAGTTCTCCAGTTCTGTCCAGCGACGGTGCTCGACCAGGGCCCTTGTTCGTATGGCGGATGCTCCTCAGATGGAGCCCTCCAGACCCTGCAAAGAAGCGCCAAAGCATAGCAAGACGAAAAAGAATGTTTCTGGGCAATTATTGGGTGGATTAGATGTGGAAAGATGGCGAGGCGAAGTGCGAGCAGCGGTGGCCGGAGTGGGGCTTCGACGAGGGTGTTTGATGGATAATCTATACTACAATCAGCGACCCAACGGCAAAATAAAAGTCTGATAATTATCCTAAGGATAACAGTTATCTAAAGCACAAAAAGAAGAACTTTGAGCGACCTAGGATCACGATATGAGACCTTCATGTCGACGGCCGGTGGAGGTGGTTGGGCGAAGCACCTTCTCACTCCTTCCGTGCTGCGAAGAACAGCCAAGCACTCTTTTCACAAGGGCTCGACCTAGGGCTCTTCGAGGGTTCCGAGACAAGGAAAAACTCAGTTAAAAAATGAAAAATGGGAATGGGGAGGTATTTACAGGATGGTGGAATGAGGGACTTCGAGGCGAGATCACGGGCATATCAAAGAATGTCAGCACAAATAAGAGGGTCGACGTGGATCATGGAGCTACAGGGACCAATTCTCATGAAGGATCAAATCTCCCTCGAGCAATGTATCATTGTGAAAAAATTGAGAAATGAGGCGAAAAGCTGGCCGTGTCAGGGGCTAGACATGGGGTCAGAGTTGACCCTAGGTCTACGGGGGGCGTGGCCTGATTGGGCCACGTCACCCGTAAAAAGACAAAACTAGCAAAAAATTGAAAATAATTTAAAATTAAATTATTAAGATTTTATTAAATAAATAATTATAAAGTAAAAAATGTTTATTATTTTATATAATAATTTATTATGATAATTATTTATTTATTAAAGGTTATTTATTATTAGTTAATTATTAAGGGTGTATTTGTAGGTATATTTATCTATGTATTTAGGTCTTTTATTATTATTTTGTATTTTTGATTTTATTAATTTAGTTTATTATTTTATAAAATTGTAAATTATTTTTAGATACATAAATATATTTTTATTTTTCGGGTATAATATATACCCTTAATTGAATAGATCTATTATTCATATATGTATAGTAAAAAATTGTATATTCATCTATGTATTTTCTTTACATATTTTATTTTAATATTTTCTTGATTGTTTTATTCATGTTTTAATATGTACATATATTATAAAAAAATTTACAAAATTATAAAAATATAAAATTATAAAAATAATAAATATTAAATACTAGGTCCAAAACCTAACTTTCATACCCGATGAATCTACGTTTCATCATCTTTATTCTATCATTTTGGCCTTAAAAACCCTAGTAAATACGTGTAAATAGGCTTAATTTAGGCATTTTAGCATTCATGCATCAGTGTGTAAATATTGTATAAAATGCGGTTTTTAAAGCCAAGAATATAGAATAAAGAAAAGAAAAGAAAAAGAATAAAATATTGTAAATATTTTATGACCCGAAACCCCGAGACCTGGGCATCTCGATGACTAGGTCGACAAGGAATAAAGTAGGGGGAGATAAGGGCCAAAATACCAATAAAAATACCTTTCATTTCATCCATTCTTTATTCATTTTGGGACCTATTTTTAGATCTACTTTTTATACTTCAAATAAAGAAACTTTGTACATGAAAGTTGTATATAATTAAATAAATAAAAATACAAAATTGATTTCAAAGAAAAATAATGTACAGATAAAACGTTATGGTCTGAATAAAAATCGAGAATCCCAACTTCCCAGACATGTATCTCACAAAAGAAAACTCCAAATGCAGCAAACTCACCTTTAATTGTACATAGAATAAAATAATCTACTTAATGGTGTGGTTTCGCATTTGGCAGAGCTACGGTTTGAAAGTTGAGTTTTGGACCCACATTGTATACCTGTACAGCTTAAAATATTCAATTTATTCTTTAATCATTATTTTTTGTATTTTTATATTTTTATAATTATGTAAATATTACTTATAATAATTATGTATATTAAACTCAGAATAAAAATGTAAAGAAAACTCAAAATAAAAATTTATGTAAATAAAATGCACAGGTATTATACCTATACCTATACAATATCTACTTATATTTTATATACAAATCACCTCAGAAAAATAGAATAAAAATATATTTGTGTACATAAAAGTATTTTATAATTTTAAAAAATAATAAATAAAAATAATAAAATTAAAATACATAAAATAAAAATTAAAGACTAAGATATATAGGAAATATACCTATAAGGGATACAAGAGTAAAGTAGTAAAAATATATTTCAGAAAAATAATTAAAAATCATAATAAAATATTTCATAAATCAATAAACATTTTTTATTTTTTAACCAAAATGTAATTAATCCATTTTCTATTTTTAAACAATTTTTGTAATATTTTTAGAGGATTTTTCCTGGTTGGTCCACGTGGACCAACCAGGTTGGTCTGACAGTTGACCTCGGTCAATTGTCTGACCTCCTCCTCTAGACCTATCAGACGACCAGTTTTGTCTCTTCTTCTCGCCATTTTCTAGGGCTGACCTTGCATCGATTCATGTCGATGCCTTCTGCATTTTTGCTCCTCGATCAGTGGTGATTCACGCCCAAGTGATTGCTGGGGCTGAGGACCACTGATCGAGGCGTTTGACCCTCGTCTTCCACGCCGCCCGTCAACCCTTCAAAAGGGCACCCCATACTTCGATTTGAAGTTTGATCCTTCTTCTGCCATTTCCACCCTAAAACCCTTAACCCTTCGTGTTCCTGGTGACAGCAGGCATCGAATCGAGCCTGGGTTTGAGAGATTTGGTGTTGAATTGAAGTAGATCCACCCCTCGTCGGAGCTCCGCCGCGCCTTCTTGCATGTCGTCTCTGGTGAGCTTCTCCCTCTTCTATTTCCATTTTCTTGTAGATCTAGTGTAGGATAGCTTAGCCTAGGAGTAGTTTAGATTTCCATCACGTGAGTCACCGTGAATCTCCGATCAAAGGTCACGGCGGAGCCGAGCTCCGCATCCATTTTCCGACCATCTCTGTTATCGACCGCCGCCAAAATCACCACCATCTTCATCCTAGTCGCTCCGTCATCACGCTCCACCCCTCCATCGCCCTCGATCTCACCCAGATCGAGTCGCCGAGCTCCACTCTCCGTTGCTCGCCGGAGCTCCTCGCCCGAGCCACCCTCCGCCTCATCGAACCATCAGAACCACCCTTTTTTGTTCGCCTAGATTTTGTGCACCTAACCTTGCAGGTCCGAGCCGAAGAGAAGGCTCCTTCGACCTTCGAAATCCCCAGGAGCAGCCCCCAGGTCGCCTCCGCCGTCCGAGCTCCCCACGCCGTCGCAGCCTCGCCTGAGACCACCTTCAAACGCGGAAGGGCCCCAGGATCATTTTGCCCTTGATCCTAGGGCCGGAGCGGCCGTGTGTCGGCCGCAATCGCCAGCCAAACCTCGCAGGGGGAGGTGTTCTTCGTGAACCTCTCCCCGTCGTTGGATCAGGAGCCCGCCTCCAGGCGCACGTCAGTCGTCCAATCGCCAGGTGTCCCCCGCCGTTCGATCTACCAGCCACGATCTAATCCAAGCCGCCCAAGACGAGGGGGTACCAGCCGTCCGATGCTCGCCCCTAGTCCAAGTGAAGCTCCATCGGCCGCACGATCCGCCCCGTGGGTATTTTGTACCTTTCACCCATGTATTTTTGTATTTACGTTTTAGCCCTAGAACTTTTATTTCCAGTTTAAAAGTTTTTGTAATAATTGCACTTAGGCCCCCGCACTTATTTTATTTGTACTTTAGTCCTCGCCACATCACCTCACATGACTGGGGCGCGTGTATTTTGGGCATTTTGCATCTTTGGTCCCGAAGTTTTAGGTATTTGCAGTTATACCCCTGTGTGTAGTTAATTAAATATGTTTGTTTTTGGGAAAATTGCATGGCCGCCCTGCCGGTTCTTTTATTTGCAAATATGCTTTTGTGAATGACAAAACATGTGCCTCGCGTGTGTCTTTTGGTGAAATTTGCGCCTAAGCCCCTATATGTTTCCATAATTGCATTTATACCCTTGCCAGGCTTAGGATTTTTGTATGTTTGAGCTATTTATTTCACGCATCATTTAAGTGCTAAAAATTCTCAAAAAAATAGACTTAAGCTCCTGTTAACGCCATATTTTTAGTTTTTCATTTTATTGCATTTCATATTTATTAAAAATCAAAAACATGTTTTTTATCTACTGTCTAGCTTAGAAAATACCAAAAAAATATCAAAATACCTTGAAAAACTCCAAAAAAATTCCCTACTATCTATTTTAACCTATTTTAGTGTCAGTCCAAAAATCACTAAAAATCTCAAAAGAAAAACCTTAAAATTCGAAAAGACTTAAAAACTTCAAAAAACTCTTAAAAATTGTAGAAAATCCCAAAATTTGTAAACTCAAGTTCTGTAGTCTCCTGTTTTTATTATCTTTATTTGAAAATTAGTTTGGGAAAATTTTGTGGTTGTTTGTTATTTTTAAATCCTATTTTACTCACAGCCAGTAGCTAGTTCCCTGATTTGGTTTATTTCAGTGTTTGAAAATATAAAAAATATTTTGAAAAATTCCCAAAAATCACAAAAACAGTAAAATTATAAAAATACCAAAAAGATTTTATTTTTGAATTTTTGGCTATTTTTCCATATTTTTATAAATATTTTGTCATCCCTTTTATTACATAGTCTTTATATTCCAATATAAAAAAAGAAAAAATATACAAAATTTAAAATTATAAAAATCAGAAAATTAAAAATCAAAATACAAAAAAATATATAAAATCAAAAATTAAATAAAAAAGATTAATTAAAAACCCACAAAAAATTAGATTGGCTAAGTAGTTTATTAGACCTAGGTTTGGACTTTTGTCTATATTATGCACCTTTGTTTCCTGTGTTCGACCTCTACTTGCTTGCCATTGTACATTTTTAGTAGGGTATAATAAATTTTAATCCTTGCTATTGATTGCCTGATTGATTGTGTGGGTTAATTGTTGACGAACGGGAAGGCTTGAGTAGTCGCATCAGCGACAGTGAGTCTGATTTGTCAGACCACTATTTAGCGGCTCTCGCTTTTATCGTTTTTCAATACCTTAACTCCAAAAAATATAAAACTACCTGCATTAAATAAGTTATTAAAAGTTATATACAGTTAAAGATGATTTTGATATATTTTGAGTTTTTATTTGAGAGATATGGGTCTGGGAAGTTGAGATTTTGAAAACTTATTCAGAACTTTTCTTTTATTCTATATATTATTTTTGTGTAAACTCAATTTTGCATTTTTTTATATTTTATTATCTACAACTTTCATGTACAAAATTTATTTATTTGAAGTATAAAAAGTGAAACTAAAAATAGCTCCCAAAATAAATAATAAATAAATAAATGGAAATTTTATTGTATTTTGACCCTTATCTTCCCCTGCTTTATTCCTTGTCGACCTAGTCATCAAATGCCTAGGTCTTAAGGTTTAGGGTCATAAAATATCTTTAATATTTTATTCTTTTTCTTTTCTTTTCTTTATTCTATAATTTAGGCATTAAAAACAATATTTTATACACTATTTACACAACAATGCATATATGCTAAAATGCATGAATTAAGGGTATTTACATGCATTTATTAGGGTTGTAAAGGTCAATGATAGAATAAAAGTGATAAAATGGTGATTCATCACTTGTACATGGTGTACTTAGTAAACAGGAGTAGCAAATGCAATCATGGTAGATATCTTCATCTTAGATACCTTCTCAGTTAGTTCCTCCATCTCCTTAAGAAGTTTAGAAAGACTAATGTCAAGCTCATTCATCCTCTTGTCAAACCTCTTAACTATTGTCAACTTGTCAACAATGATTCCCATGTTGGGAATCAAGTTCTCGGAGAGATCAACTACAACCTTCTTTCTCCCTCTGGGTAAGAGAGAAATGGGGGTCTTTGCATACACCCTGTTGGTAATCTGTGAACAGCTTGTCTCAGTCATCTTCTCGAATTCCTTCCAAACGATATCTACACACAGTGACATGTAGCTGACTCCACAGGAAGTGCTTACTAATCCATGTATCTTAGGGTTGAGACTGTTGAAAAGAGACTAGACTAGAATGGTATCTTCCATACCATGACACAGACACTTTTGCAATATGTCTTTGAATCTTTCCCAAGTATCAAGAATGTCTACACTTTTGTATGTGTGTGTATGTATATGTATATATACATATATATATAGGGAATTTATCCAGAGAGCACAGTGCCCATTTGGTACGAGACGAGCCTCTAATTCCAACCGTCAGATTTGTATCTCTCAATCCCTAAAAAATAGGAACCATAACCAAAATGGAAAGAGAAGCTGATTGGAAATATTAAGCAATTCTTAAATTAGTATACGTTTATAGAAACGTGTGTTGATAGATCAACGAGAGGCGGTTGATCTCGCATTTTTCGATCTAGCGATTTGCAAAGTGAGGCGATGAATAATGTAAAGAGAGGCGATCGTTTTTTATCTAATGCAAGGTATTGTATTTCGATTAGATTTTTATTTTTCGCATTTTGATTTAAATCTGATAATATGTCGAAAGAATTTTTTTGGACATTTTGATTTGAATCTGACTGATTATAGACCAGATTTTGATTTTTTTTATGTTTCTGGATCATGAGAAAGTGGGATTTGCAAAGATGAATATTGCATATTTCTGCAAAGATCAAAACGAGTGAGATGATGAATTCAAATATTTCTATTTTATGAATACTGCATATTTTTTATCGTAATCAATATTTATTCGAGAAGTATGATTGAATTTGATACACGATTTGTAGTCCATTGAATCTTTTCGAAGGTATTTTGATTTCATACAATAAAAAGTTACTGATGTATTTAAGTAATTTACTTACAAGATATATTTATGTTACTAATGCTAACACACTTATTACTTTTAATGTGTTACTTTGAAAATATACCAGTTACTCATGTATTTAAGTAATTTACTTATAAGATATTTTATGTTACTAATGATAACACAATTGTTACTTTTAATGTTTTACTTTGAATATATATTGAGTTACTGATATATCTACTTAATTTACTTATAAGATATTTTATGTTACTACTACTAACAAAATTGTTACTTTTAATGTGTTACTTTGAAGATATACTGACTATAATGCTGAGTTACTAACAATTCATTACAAGTTACTTGTCATATAACAAACGTTACTATCATTTCATTACAAGTTACTTGTCATTGAATGATTCTTACTGAAGCGAGTATATTGCTGAGTTACTAACAATCATTACAAGTTACTTGTCATATAATAAATGTTACTAACAATTCATTACAAGTTACTTGTCATTCAATGATTCTTACTGAAGTGAGTATATTGCTGAATTACTTTTCTTTATACAATTCTTACTATTCACGGATATAAATTAACTTATTGTTTCTTGCAGAACAATGCACAATTTGGTGTCTTGAAGAAGTTGTTGTTATGTCGAGGAGCGAGAGCAAAACAACATCATCTAAATGAACTAGAAGACAGTTGACATTTGCATGTTTACCATATAACTATAATTAAGTAATTTATGTGTGACTTTCAGTAACACTTGACGTATTACAAGTAATTAAATAGGCTACATAAGTAAAGAAGGTGTGATTCGATAGTAATTCAAAACAAAGAATAAAACAAGTAAGATATATAGAAGCATCAGTAATATATAATAAATTGTAGGTAAAAGAAGGTAATGGAATAAGTAAGTTGGAATAAGTATAAAAAATCACGTAATCAGTAACTTATGTATTGCTATCAGTAACACTCGATACATTATAAGTAATTAAAAAAGTTATATAAGTAAATAAGAGGTGCTTCAGTAAGACTCAAAGTATTAAGTAACTATAACATTAGTAACAATCAAAATGACTTCAGTAAAATGGACATTTGTAATCAGTACTTATTGTATGGACATTAGTAATTCACATACTTAATTGTTGATCCCACAACAATAGTTACTTGAGAACTGAATATGTATTACTTGAGTAACATGAATGAATTACTGATCTCTGTACAATGTAATATTACAGATGTAAAATAACTATAAATTCAGTAACAATCATGATGCATTCAGTAATATGTATATTTGTATAATCCAAACGGGGAATGATCATTCCATAAATAGAATATATGCCGATAATAATTTAAATGCGTATTTTTTATCTTACTAAAACCGACCACCTATTTTAAAGGAAATGATTTAATTCGAATTCTTATTATGTTAATAATGCATGCACATTGTTATTGCCAAAACCATCCCCTTCCAAATAGAACCGACACATACACGTGGCGAGCCCACGTTTGGTGCTCACCACGACCCAAATCGGCACAGTGCCCTCTAGATATGCCATATATATATATATATATATATATGGGTAAAATGGGGCTGCCCCCAGGGAGTAGCCAACTTGGCTACTCCCACCCCTATTTTTCTGTCATTTTTTAATTTTTTTGGAAAATAAAAATTTATATATTCATCATTATATCCCTTTCACATTCTATTAAAATTTTGTCAGAAACAAAGACTCCTAAGCCCTCCATCCAGACATTATTTTTTTAACGGTCGCATAATTTTTTAAATCGACCATGTTTGGATGGAGGCCGTAGGAGTCTCTGTTTCTGACGAAATTTTAATAGAATGTGAGAGGGATATAATGATGAATATACAAATTTTTATTTTCCAAAAAAATAAAAAAAAATGAGGGAAAAATAGGGGTGGGAGTAGCCAACTTGGCTACTCCCTGGGGGCAGCCCCATTTACCTATATATATATATATATATATATATATATAGAGAGAGAGAGAGAGAGAGAGGAGTGATCCTCTGAGAGCAAAAGGCTGTGAGAGCATGAGAGCATGCATTCTAGACCACATGATTCTGTTTTCTCTCTCCTGGGTGAATCATGTGGTCCAGAATGCATGCTCTCATGCTCTCACAACTTTTTGCTCTCATAGGATCACTCCTCTATATATATATATATATATATATATATATGGGAAAAAGGAGTATGCTCCCTGGATGTAGCTAACTTACATGCTCCCACCTCTTTTCCTTTGTATTTTTTTATTTTTTCTGAAATGAAACCTATTGAAATTTAGATCACAATATGTCATCATGATGTCATTCAAATTTCGACTTAATTCGATACTTCTATCCCCTCCATCAAGACTGTCAAATTTTAACGGTCTCAGAATTGCTAAAATGACCCCCTTCAGATGGAGGGCATAAGAGTCTCTATTTCTGACGAAATTTGAATGACATTTTAGAGGGATATAGTGATGAATATACATATTTTTTATTTTCTAAAAAAATAAAAAAATGGGAGAAAATGAGGGTGGGAGTAGCCATACACCCAGGGTGTAGCCTCATTTAACCCTATATATATATATATATATATATATATATGGGTCATATGTGGCTGCCCCCGCTTATTTGAACAATTTTTTTATTTTTTTTGAAAAATAACACCATGTACATTCATCCCTATATCCCTCCTATATATCATTCAAATTTCGTCAGAAACAGAGACTCCTACGGCTTCGATCCGGACAGTAATTTTTTAACGGTAACAGGATTTTTTTAAATCGATATCATCGAGATGGAGGCCGTAGGAGTCTCTGTTTCTGACGAAATTCGAATGGCATATAGGAGGGATATATGGATGAATATACATGATTTTATTCTTCAAAAATAAAATAAAAAAGAGGCCGAAAATAGGGGCGGGGGCAGCCATGTTGGCTGCCCCCAGGGGGCAGCCCCATTTTTTCCTATATATATATATATATATATATATATATATATATATATATATATATATATATATATATATATATATATATGGGAAAAGGGATGCTGAGCCCCATGTGCAGGGAACCCACTGCACCCGGGTCCCCCACCGTTGGATGGAGTCATTCCCTACCGTTGGATGGAGCATCCCAAAGCCCCAACCCGAGGCGTCTCCGGAATCCCTCCCCCGCAGGCGCGAGACAGAGAAAGACCAGTCGGCCCCTCCCCTCCAACCTCTGTCGCGCGCGCGACCTCCTCTTGTCGTTCCAGTCCCTCTCGCGCTCCTCCAACCATCCCTCGCTCGCGAGTCCTCCCTCCCCAACCCTCGCACGGTTGCTCGTCCTCTCCCTAACCCATTTCTAAACGGTAATTTTTTAGGGATTTCGTCATGTGATGTTTGTCTGCCACTGAATATACTAATAGTTGGGTTTTGTTATACTGCAGCGTGGTTTCTTTGTGGGTGGTTGCCATCATGTTCATGCTCTACGGAGCTCTCTCATTCTTGGTTATTCGATTCTCAATCACAATGATACAACCTACTTAGATATACTAGAATCGAATAAATCGGTAACTGGTAGAAGGGGAAAATCAGAAATGATCGAAACAGTAATCTTTTTTACTTGGATTTTAGTATTGACTTATTTCTTATATTATGATGGTTTGAGAATGGAATCACTACAAGCACGTCCTTCCAATAAGATCACATTAATTCTACTTTCTGGAGACATATAATTCATCTTGAACTTTTTGTGGAAGATAAGTGATTGTCTCTCGTTAGGATTGTCTTGGAAGTCACCTATTGAGGGAAATTATTATTGTGGATTGAAAGTTTCAACTGTCTCTAAGAAAGAGACTAGCATGATGAGAATTTTTTACAATGTTTCAAATGGAAGGTACTCCTTTTTGTTGTCAATTGGTAAGTTATGTAACAAAATTGTGGTGGTTCTCAATGTCTAATTTGATATATTTTGACATGCAGGATAGATATTCATGCAATTTCTTCATTTTGGCAAATGATATAAATCATACAACTTTGAGGTAAAGTACCGGATTAATGGGATTAAAGACGATGTCGAGAAGTGGAGGGAAAAAGTAGAAATTCACATCGACAAAATGGAGAAGCATATGGACAAGAAGCACGTGGAGAAAATGGATATGCGGCTTGCTAAAATCAAGAATCAACTTTTTTATTTAACCCTTGTAATTACAATTGCACTATTGATTGCAATTGTCCGAGTAATGTGTTTGCATCCACTTAAGATTGTTCAAAACTTATTTATATCATGGCGATATTATATGTTGCATGTAGCTGGTTTTTGTAACTGTTGCCACTTCTAAGAGATGGAAAAGATGTTCCATTGTCTCACCAATGGTGTGATTTTCAAGAGGATGGTTAATTATTAGTGGAATCTGGATAAATTTCTAATTGTAAGTTTCACATGCATGTCATTTTAAATTGAAATATTTTCTACATGCTCATGATTCCTTTGTCTTTGGAAGTTGTTGTTTATAAATGGTGAAGTTCATGTACACATTTGTTTAGGCTCAAACCACCTGAATTCAGTGAATGTATGCCCTTGACTATGCACAAAAATGGATTGACAAAGGTGTACATTGTGGCGTGACCCACCAGTGAACAAACAGAAGCAAATTAGATACATTTAAACTTCTGACATTGCAACGTGTATTTGGTGAGCATATGCAACCAAACTAACTGTTTACAATAAATATTAAACAAAATAGATGTTCAAATCCCAAAACACAAGAGATTTTCAATGCAAAGGCTTCGACTTGTTACATTATCAAACAACATAATTTTCGTTGATAATTTCACAATCTTCACATTCCTTGCACGAAGATCCTAGCTGACATCGTCAGGTTGCCTCCTGTAATGAAAGATAAAATAAATTAGATATGCAATAAATCAAAATTGGAATGATGATAACGTCAGCCGTACTAAGAGTAGTGAATTTAGCAGTAAAATTTCCTTTTCAGTATAAAAAAATGAAAATTATTCATGAAGTGCTAATCATGATGTATAATGTACAACATCAACTAAAATATAATTCATGTGAAAGTATGCTTATTTGTTAAAAAAAACTATAGAAAGTGCCCGTTTCATTGGGAAACATCCCTTTTACTACATGCTCTGTCAATTTGCCACATTTACAAATCAACTTAAATGGTATTATATTTAATTAGCACTTCTAGCATTTGAAAGAACATGATTCAAGACTCACTAATTATCTTTCGGTAACAAAACTAAAATTGTGCAACTATTTCTACAAGCAGAGGGAGACCTTATACCACCTTATATCGGTTGTTCCTCACACAAATCAGCACAAAGGACATCCATCGACGTCTCTAAAGTTGGATATTTCCACTTTAGTACAGACGTCCTATTGAATGCCATCTTTGTATCAATGTAGATATAGGAAAAAAATCATCAATACGCACATGGGCTTCAGCATAAACACACATTCTATGCGGGACGAAGTCTGGGCTTGTGTGGGAGGGACGGAGGAGCGCGAGAGGGATTAGAGCAGTGGCGGAGGAGGTCGCACGCGTACGGCAGAGGCTGGAGGGGAGGGGGCGACTGGTCTGTCTCGTGCCTGCAGGGGAGGGGGTCCGGAGATGCCTCGGGATGGGGCTTTGGGATGCTCCATCCAACGGCAGGTGAATAAAAAATTACCGTTTAGAAATGTGCCAGGGAGAGGACGAGCATCCGTGCGAGGGTTGGGGAGGGAGGACTCGCGAGCGAGGGATGGTTGGAGGAGCACGAGAGGGACTGGAACAACGACAAGAGGAGGTCGTGCACGTGCGGCAGAGGTTGGAGGGGAGGGGCCGACTGGTCTGTGTCTGCCTTGCGCCTGCGGGGGAGGGATTCCGGAGACGCCTCAGACTGGGGCTTTGGGTGCTCCATCCAATGGTAGGGTATGACTCCATCCAACGGTGGGGGACCCGGGTGCAGTGGGTTCCCTGCGCATGGGGCTCAGCATCCCTTTTTCATATATATATATATATATATATATATATATATATATATATGTATATATGTATATATGTATATATGTATATATATATATGTATATATATATATGTATATATGTATAGGGAATAGGGATTATACACCCGGGTGTGTGTAGCTTGCATGCACCAGGCTCCATAGCTCTTGGATTTGTTTGCATCGGACGACCCCTCTTCCTCCCATTTTCCAAAAAAAAGCATCAGCAACTTTGGCAGAGACTCAGAGAGCCCCCACACCATACTTCTCCCCACCGCCCAACTGCCGCATCCGACCCTCGACTTCCTTGGCATTTTTCGGCAACAATAGATGACTGGTTACTCGTGACATTAGGGCTGACCCCCACCATGGCCCCTGACCTCCGCCTTTTGCGCCGCCCTCCATTGCACCGTCCGCGTCGCCGTCCTATTTCGTAGTGTGGCCCCTTAGTGTAATCGCCCACCTGCACCGTCGGTCCCCTTTCTTGCGGTGCGACCTCTCCGTCCGACTGTCCACCAGTAGTCAGCAAGTCACAGTGACATGCTCCATGAGGTTGCGTGCAATACGATGCACAAAGTTGTGTTGGTCGTCTTCCGAAGCTCCAGGAGGTTGCGTGCAATAGTGCACGAAGTTCTACATCATCTTTTTTTGACATTTTAATGAACTGTACGAAGACTTTGAAGAAGAAAAGAATGAAGAGAACGTTGAGGAGATCGGGAGTAAACCATTTGATTTTGCTGAATTATTGAGTACAGATGGTGAAAACCTATCATTGGGATGGAGTTTATTACTGAGGAAGATGCATTTGAATACTATTAAAAAAACAGCGAACCTCCTGTTGTGCAACCGTATGTGAAAAGAACAAATCAATTTAATGCAAATTTCCAATCATCAAATTACAACACAATCACTTTGACAAACATGATCCCCTCATTGTCAAAGTCGAGGATGACCCCAGGAAGCTGAGAGAATTAAATCTGGTATAGAAACATCTTCTTCACAAACTGAGATATAGAACAGAACTTGCAGTTCTTGGCATAAAAAATGACACTACCAGACTACTTGTACATCAAAGGTAATTATTTTTAATCTTTATACATGATGATCTATAAGCATTTTATTACGCTATCTAATTTTTTTGTTCTTGGATAACAGGGGGTGACCTCAAATATATGATGATCACAATCTGGATCATCCACATACATAATTGTTGCATGATGCTCAAGGGAGGTTAATTCTAATTTGACAGTATAAAATATACATCTACAAATAGTAGAACTTCTCCATCTCAATCATGATCGTTAGCATGCTTGATCATGCGGCCTGCAAAGGGCATCACCTGCCATAACTATAGTGGAGAGTGTTTTTCAACTTACTAATGATTGTCGTTATTTTTAAAAGATGAATGTCTGTCATTTTTTCTGAAATGAGTGACTATCCCAATGCAAGGAAGCAAGCCTATTATACATAAGAAACCACATAATCCTATGTAACATAAAAAAGGTCCAAGTTAAACATAGAGTTAAAAAAGAATACCCAATCGCCTAAATTTAATCCGACGCTTCTGAAATGTTCTTGCTATACAGATATGCAATGTGTATCTGTTTGGGTATGTTGCAATCATCGTTTATCCGACGCTTCTGCTGTGAGGTCACAACTAGTGGTAACTTGGGCATCTGGGAGCTTCGGAAGACGACCAACACAACTTTGTGCATCGTGTTGCACGCAACCTCCTGGAGCATGTCACTGTGACATGTTGCCTACTGGTGGACGGTCGGACGGAGACGCCGCAACACAAGAGAGGGGAACGACGATGCAGGCGGACGATCACACGAAGGGGCCACACTACGAAATAGGACGGCGACGCGGACGGTGCAATGGAGGGCGGCGCAAAAGGCGGAGGTCAGGGGCCATGGTGGGGGTCAGCCCTAATGTCACGAGTAACCAGTCATCTATTGTTGCCGAAGAATGCCAAGGAAGTCGAGGGTCGGATGCGGCAGTTGGGCGGTGGGGAGAAGTATGGTGTGGGGGCTCTCTGAGTCTCTGCCAAAGTTGCTGATGCTTTTTTTGGAAAATGGGAGGAAGAGGGGCCGTCCGATGCAAACAGATCCAAGAGCTATGGAGCCTGGTGCATGCACGCTACACACACCCGGGTGTATAATCCCTATTCCCATATGTGTATATATATATATATATATATATATATATATATATATATATGTATATATATGTATATATACATATATATATATATATGTGTATATATATATGTATATATACATATATATATATATACATATATACATATATATACATATCTATATACACATTTATACATATATATACATATATATATATATATATACATATATATATATATACATATATATATATGGGTTACATGGGGTTGCCCCCTGGGGGAGCTAACTTGGCTCCCCCCGCCACATTTCGTCTGATTTTTTAATCTTTGTGAAAATTTCTTTCGTGGAGTTTCATCACTATATCCCTATATTATGTTATTAAAATTTCGTGCGAAACAAAGACTTTTAAAGCCTCCATCCAGACAGTCATTTTTTAACGATAACAGAATTGCTAAAAACGACCCGTCTAGATGGAGGCCGTAGGAGTCTTTGTTTCGCACGAAATTTTAATGAAATAATATAGAGATATATTGATAAAAATTCACGGAAGAAATTTTCAAAAAATAAAATAAAATAACCAGGTGAAATAGGGCGGGGGGAGCCAGGTTAGCTCCCCTCCCCCCACGAGGGCATTCCCATTTTACCCTATATATGTGCGTGCATGCGTGCGCAAGCGTGTAGATTTATTTGCAACTCTGCTTGACAAATTTTTATATCTCATTCACTATATTTGACATATTTGATATAGATTTTATCAAATAGTTGCACTTTTTATATTTGTATCATGATAAGACATTCAATTTGTATTTATTTAAGCTATTCTGGAAAATATTTCTACTATACTATTTATATTCAATACAAATCTATTTATATTCTATTTTACGGATACAGTAACATATTTTTTATCTGTTAATATTTATATTTGCATATGTATTAATATTTTAAAACGAATAAAGATATCGTAAAACTTCTGGTATCCAGCAAGGTATAATTACTATACTATAAATTTTGATGATTTTCTAATAACCTTATTTTATAGATTGGCTTATGCATGTTTGATTTGAAAGTTTTTCAAAAATTACAAAGAGATTATTTGTGTTAATAAATCCTTTCGGCAAACTCGTGGGAACAATAACAGAAAATACGGAGGTTCATGTGGCATTCATACTAAATTCGGATGTTTAGAAATGGTGAGTTGAATCCTGATAAACTCAACCATTTTTTTTACTGGTAAGACATTTCTTTACTATTCAAAACAAGACGAGCTAAAGCCAACCCAACATTGCAACATGTAGCTGAAGACATTTACACTCATTGCAAACATGCGGCATTACCAAAACATACGTGTAAACTTCGCATTTCTAAAAATTATCTTTTTGGAATATTTACACTCACGCACCTTTACAAATCCATCTTACGTGACAACCCTATGTATAATCTGTATTTCCACCCGAACCCAAGTATATAGTTCTAATTAAATTTCTGGGTACAATGACACGTCAACATCGAGTCCTAAACAAGAACCATTCATTGAGTCTGATTATGACAATAATATACAAAAAAAATACAAGTTAAGCAAGAAGAAAAACGATCAAAATTACACATTTCTTGTCATGCGAAATTTAAAGCATACTGTTGAGATGTCTACTTGGTGCTCAAACTGTCGAATTTGACAACTTCAACGAGGATATAATATCAATATGAGAACGCCAAACTTTAGATGTTTTGAATTTGAATTATTTGTGCAGCAGAAATATAATGGAATATTGAATCCAAAAATAGGAGAATGAGCATGACAAGCTTAAAGATTACTTTCTATTAGAGATGCAAACAGTTAGATTTGAATACAGATAGAAGGTTGAATATTATGTTAATATTGAAAAATAAAATTATAACAGCATTTATATACAAAGATGGATATAGGAAACGGATATTTGTAAATATCAATGTAACATCCGTATCCGTGTTCATCTTAAAATGGATATGGATAAGGATGTCAAAGCATGGATAAAATAGATACGGTGGTAGATCGGATAAGGATACACCCACATATGTTCACATCCCTAATCTTCATAATCAGAATATTCAGTGTCGAGGAAAATAGACGCATGTCCAGATGTGCGGTATATCCTCATTGGTTCTATATATGAGCACAGCTATGAATAGCAAATGACAGAACTACTAGTATAGGAGATAACCTGCACAAATGTCTGGGATTTGATCGAGACCAATCAGCCGTGCTCACCTGAATCAGGCTGTGTGCATTGCAGGTCCAATGGCAGCTCCACATAATCATCCATAACAAAATAAGCGAACAAAATATCACATGGGACTACTTGGAGGTACAATCAAAGTTACTCATAATGTTCAATATCAATACTACAAAGGATTATAGGAATGGGATTTTTCAAGCACCTCTCTGATAAATCTACTGAAAAAACTATCAAGAACAAACATCAGTGTTGTATGTGAGATTAATTATTTCAAATGGAAAATCCATAGTACTTTCACAATCATGCAAATTGCAGAATTACCATAAAAAAGTGAGCTTACATAAGCTACAGAGAATGTTTCGATCAAAAGATAAGCTGGCAGAGAATGTACAAATTAAAAAAAAGTAGACAATATAATGTCTAATACTAAGCTTCACAAGTCAAGAGCTAATTTGATACCGTCTCGGCTATAGATCCATTACAAAATAGCAATGTAAAGAAAGTCAGGACTCAAAAATAAAAAGCCTCCCAAAGATAAAAAGAAAAATAACGGAAGAATATCTAAGATATGATGTAGTGACCTAAAGAAGAGAATCCCCAACTACTACACATGGAAATAAAGTCAGAGAAACTAAAGAAGATGTGCATGATCGCTATATGAGAGACGAGATAGCCTAGAATCAAAAATAATAAATGTTATGACGCAAGGGCAACATAACATGTAGATTTTTTTAAATCATAAAAGCGAGATTGATTAAGAGTAATTTTCCAATGCAATATGATCGAACCGTGAGTGTACAATGATAATGGTTCACATGGATAAAGTATAAAGTGCAAAAACAAATTAACTGACGAAGTATTAAGTTTCTGAGACCATACACTTGAGACAGATGGAAGAAGTTTCTTGAATAAGAAAGATGGACCTTCATGCTGTTTTTGAGAAACCATGTGCAAGATTTTGAGCAGCAAGTATCAAAATTTGTGTGAACGAAAAAGAGATACTTGACCAAAACAGCAGGTTGTTTGAGGAATCATGCTAGACAGACCTGTCATTTTAATATCAATGTCTGCACCAAGTAGATGACTTTTTCCCTTGATTATGTCATGACATTGTTTTAATGGAGGATACAATACTCAATAGGAAGCTTGAGTTCAGGAGGGACTCTCCAACTAAGTTGAACAAATGTGGAGGACACAAAATTCTAGTTCGACAGGTTAGAAATGTGATTGCGGTAACAACTTTAAACACGTCAATCTAGAAGGGTGTGTTTGAATACTTGGATTCAAATTTCTGAAGGAAAAAGGATTTGATGGAGATGTCACTCCTAGAATTGATGTTTGGTGGTCAGCATGGGAAGGAGCATCAATTGCTTTTTTGTGGTAAGAAAATACCTTTGAAGATCAAAGAAAACTATGAAAATGCAGTGAGACCTGCAATGCTTTATGCAACTGCTGGGCACTTCACTATATAGATGTGCAGATGTCTATAACTGGAATGTGGTTACATTCACTATAATCCAGGTTACCATCTAAGATAATACAATTGTAAAAAGGTTGTGTGGCAATTTACATTTATTATTGAAAGATGACGTAGCCAAATTCAGCAAGTTCTTTCAAAAAGTGTTTTACCTAAATAAAGAATCAATGGAAATGATACATACCGCCATACTGTGCCCTCTTATCTGGTACAAATTAGGCTATAGGGACAATGATTTGTCTACATACTTTCTTGAGTTGTTCGGAGGCTTAATCAAAGTAATACTCTAATCAGCATTATGCAACATCAAATCTGCCTTTTTTACATATGCAACATAAAGTTTGTTTTACTTTCTTTCAATTATCAATGATGAAATCGTACAAGTGGAAACAATAAATATTACAGAAGCCGATAGTCACAAGTAGCAGCTAAACAAAATCCACCTATATAAATATAGTTTAGCGAGAAAAGAGGTAGCAAAAGTCACCCATCCAACAGCAACAATGAAAACAACCAGAAGAAATAGAAAACATTTAATCAAGAATAATGCCATTAGTTTGTTGTAATTCTATTAAAAATCAATATAACAAAAAGAAAATAATGGGAGAATGATAAAGAGTTATATAAACATTTTATTTCTAGGTCACCACCAGAATGCCACATTTGGATATAAAAATATTAATTTGTATGAGATAATACAGGTTACCATCTAAAAGATAATACAATTGTAAAAAGGTTGTCACCCATCCAACAGCAACAATGAAAACAACCAGAAGAAATAGAAAATATTTAACCAAGAATAATGTCATTAGTTTGTTGCAAGTCTATTAAAAATCAATATAACAAAAAGAAAATAATGGGAGAATGATAAAGAAGGATATCAACATTTGAATTCTAGGCCATCAACAGAATGCCACTTTTGTATATAAAAATAATAATTTGCTATGAGCTAATAAATTAAAATGCAAAAAAGAAGACAAAATGTGAAAAAAGTTCGAGGCAAAATAATAGTGCTAATCGATAAGTACAGTGCTAAAGATGTAAAAAAGGAATAAAGATACACAAAGTCAAGGGCTATTACAAATGTCAAAGTATATTAAATGTTGCTAAAGAAGAGAAACGAAATTGCACAAATATTATGAGCATATAGCTGTAGCAAAACCAATAGTGCTAATCGAACTAGAGTTTAAATCTTCAGATAAACCGTCTTCCACAACTTTAAAATAAGTCTTTGAAGAATCTTCATTAAGTTTTGCATGCTCCTCTGCAAGACATCTGCAAGTACGGATCCCAAAAAATCATTAGCAAATAATATGTTGAGGCTTCTACCGCCAAGCATGTACCAACTCCAGGAAACTATAGGGAGCTCTGCAGCGTTTATATAGTCTCAAAAATATGCTTTATGAAAATAAAAATTAAATAAAGAAAAACGATAAACACAATGTAGATCAAGTGATAGATCAAACTAAAAGGGAAAGATGAAGTAATGAAAATAGTAAGTTGCTAATACCAACTAAATAAGACAATGGTACTATTTTAGCATATAAGCATCCAAAGAAGATACTAGAATCCTCAGAATTCAGAAGCTACGTATTTAAGGTTGTCATCAAACTTTCAGCAAACATAAACTCATTTCAGAAAGTATGTGGGCACATGGATTATCAACATATACCAACAAGAAAGGTGCACAATAAAGAATTTTTGCCAGTATGTGGGCATTCGGCAATAAGATTATTTCAAAAAGAATCTGATGCAAAGAAGTCCCAATAAAGAATTATTGTTACAAATAAGAGCATATGGTTACTCGCCACATGTATCATGTATAGGTATCATGTTTAAGCATCTATTAAAACTCAAAGATAGGCCATGACAAGGGGAAGAACCAAAGTCAAAAGTGCAGCTAAGCCTTTGTCCAAGATAATCAGGCCGCCTCGAGAAAACCAACATATGCTCACAATAAGCTAACTTTGAAACATAAATTGTTAGCATCACCTGCAGCATATCTAACCAGGATGCTTTCAACTTTGAACCTCAAATAAATAGATCTACCTCGTAAGGACATCAATAAGCTTGAAACTGATAGCTGAACACTAGGACTCAATTCTCCCCCCAGCATATCTTGTAATGGCATTACATTTACCTCATCTTCAACTCGATGAGCAGTCACTTCCCCTAGCAGATATCATGTCCAGTAGACATAGACAGAAGGAATGAGTGGATTGACTAGAAAGGAAGCAGTGACAGATACAAAAGACTGAAACAGAAAGCAAACAACTGAGCTGCTTACTCAAGTCCTCAATCTTTACTGCAAGAATTACCTTCTTATTTCATCACTTTCTATCCGAAATGTCAAATGGACTCTCCTACAATAATACCCTCTCAGCTTCTCCCATTTCCCATCTAAAATGTCAAGGGGCACTTCCTAACATATGCCTAAACCACATTTGTATCTATAGACATTTTCTTCTACGGTAACCTTACCGATCTCCTAGAATTTATTATCAATTCAAAGTTAGCAATGTGCCCAAGTATCTTTATGTTCCTCATAGAAATCCTACACTGCATTTCTTCAGCTTACTGAATAGCTAAGAAACCCGCAAAAGTTTTCCAAGTTTTAGTACCTTTAGCATCCACCCTCAAACATAGATAGAGTCTTATGTCAATCTGAATGTGATGCTCATACATTTCTCCTAGACCAACCAAGTTCACTAACATGAACATGCCACCTAAGACAGTCCACAGCTGTATCAGTTATATATTCTTACCCTATCCATTATATTTAATTTGATTGTTGGTAGATATCGGTATTTCTGATCACCTGTGTAGATAAAGGAAATAGTTTGACAAGGTCAGACAAATTACCCCGAAAGGACTATCCATATATAACCAGTAATAGGAAAGGATTGGGTTATCGTTCACGTTCTTAACCTATCAAATGTGTTGTTTGTTCTTGCTTTTCTTATTAGTATGATATGTCAGTCAGATAAAGGTTATACATTGTGGAGTTACTTTTGAAGTTTTGATTATGTATCTTTAATATTCAACACATGATGACAAGAAAACTATTGATCAAGGTTGTAGAGTGGGGACCATTTTCTTCATTATCCACTTATTTCTTCAGCTACAATCAAGAGTTTTCCACTGCTTCATCTTCTATATAACATCAACCTATGAGTCATCCATCTATCAACAAATACCGTTGTATACCACCTTCAATGCCTTTCACTAAAACAATGGAGTGTGCGTGAAACATGTCAACTTGAGAACTATCACAGGGGTTTGTCATGCGTGCGATCCTCTGTATTCTTCCTCGATGTTTGGTCTTCATTAAAAAGATTCACAACTGTCATGGCATTGATATTATCTGGATATTGTGCATGATTTTACTCGCTTGTCATGGATTTTCCTTATGAAGAATAAATCAAATGTATATACAAGAATTATTCAGTCCATTAATGTAATTAAGACAACGTGGTTGGTGCCATTACAAAATTGTTCAATATGGTAATGTTTGGGAGTTCTGTGCCACAGGAGTTTTTAAACTTAGCTAAAGTAGCCCGTCTCCTCAAAGCACCGCCACCTCCTCCTTGAGCTCTGGGACCACCTACAAATACAATCACCACCACGTAAGCCAATTACTGTCACCTCCTCCCAAAGCATCCAACACTGCCGCCTGCAGGTAGTTTTCAGTCCCTTTTTTTAGGTCTACTCAGTTTTTCCAAGTATATTAACATGTTAGTTGTTATTTGTTAATTATATATGATGACAATGGTTAGTCCAATGCTTTAATATGAATGATAGTGGTTACGCTATCATTGCAATTGTGTTTGTTAGTTGTTATTTGTTATGACATTGGTTGATCTTATTTATGATGATGGTTGGCCTTATTATGACAATAGTAACTACTTGCTAGTTGGTTGTTATGAAAATGTTTGACCTTAATGAAAGCGAGGAATTACGCTTCGCAGATCACGGAAGCGTGGAGGTTGTAATGTATACGATCTAGGTCGACTAGTTATACTAGTCGTAAGGGGCATCGAAAATTATTTTTTTTATGAAACCATATATGACATTGGAATGATTCTTATGCCATTTCATCAAGATCATACGAGCAGCATGGAATGAAATTTCGCGAAATTTCGCCGAAATTTCGATTTCGAGAGGTCATGGCTATCGAAACTCCTATATATATATATATATCGATTTCCCGGATTTCGACCGAAATTTCGGTGATATTTCAACATTTCGATCCATTTCGACCCATTTCGATTGAAATTCATGGTTCTCAGTACAAAATTTCCTGGATTTCGACCGAAATTTCAGTGATATTTCGACATATCGACCCATTTCGGTTGAAATTCATGGATACATGGTATGTTGAGACAAGATGGTACATACATCGATTATTCAACTTGGGGAGCTTCTTCCCCTTTGGGTTTAAGCAATGGAGATGAAAAAACTCTATAGCTTCTATATATTTGATATAGCTTGTTCCTTTCATTTGTTTGTCATTAATCTTCGTAAATAGATGCATCTTTATTGTAAGTATGTAATTAATTCTGTAATTCATTCGAACTTTGTCTGTGACGGTTATTTCTATGAACAAAACATTGTTTAATTAATCATTATCTACATTTTTAAATAAAAAATTCTTTTCTATTTTTATGAATAAAAGATGTCTTCTAAGTGTTGTTAACTTAGTTATTTTGATTTCCATTTCCAGTATCTATCACAATGCTCAACAATATGTCTGATATGACCGATATGGTGTGATATAAGGCACATGGATGAGAGATGTGTGTGATATAAGTGTGCATTTATAAGATGTTGTTTTAAGATCTTGGATTGGATGATATTAATTTCTAGTACATATCGGTCAAGAATCAACATTAACATCGATTTGACCGACATGACCGATATGTGTGATCTAAGGGGCATATATAAGCAATATGTATGATATAAGTGTGTATTTGTAAGCTATCTATTGTTGTAATAACTCAGAAGATCTTGATTTCCAAAAAAAAATCATCGAAAAATGGCTTTTTTGAGTCATTTTCGACATTTCCACCGAAACGGTCAAAATTTCCCGAAGGTGAAATTTCGGTTTTGGAGGGGACCGAAACGAAATCAAAATCTCAAACCTTGACAAGCAGTAAAGTTACCTCTTGAAGCATTATCGCTATCCACGAGTATCTAAGTGAAGAGACTTCATGTCTCATGTCCGATCCGACATAAAGAGCACATGTGGGTGCGTAGATGAGACGTGTGCTTCCCACAATCTAAAGCGACGATCTGAGTGGGGAACTTCCTGATTGTGTATCATGAAATATGAACTCTTCTTCACGGGCATGAGATGTCGAAGAAGACAGAGATCCACGAGCAATCAGTCCGACAACACGACGACAGCAATGACTATGGAGCTCTCAACAAAACCCTCAGAGGACGGTCACCGAGAGGTGAGAGAGAGAGAGAGAGAACATGTGTACAGAGAGATTTCTTGCAACTTTTGCTTCAACTTAATTTTGTAGAGAAAGAGTTATGGTTAGCCTTCTTTTATAGCAAATTGGATGATGGAGAAGCACTCTTAATTATTAATCAATAGTTAAGATTAAAAAATTTTACGTGTACTCTAGTAAAATAGAATTTAAAATTAATAAGTCATTTATTAATTCATTCCTCCAAATTCAATCTCAAAAGAAATCTCATTCTCATGAATGAGAGCTACTTTTCAAGAATGAGGAAAGAAGATAGCATCCTTGTTATGGAGGGTGGATGTCCACTACAAGATTGGAGAGAGATTTTCTCTCTCCAATTTTCTTTAATGTAATCTTATTATATTAAATCTTTATTTATAGAATAATTATAAACAACATATCACCAAAAAATTTATGAATTATTTGTGACAATAGCAAATAAACCATTGGCATTTATAAATCATATTCATCCATCCAAAACTAACGTAAATCACATTTACAGGTAATTGATCAATGTGAATCCAATTCACATTATTATATAAATTGTGAATCCTATTTACAATTGATTCTCTCTAATGATATTATGGATCACATCCACAATATCCCTAATTATTGTGGATAGTGTTATACATATTAACCTTATATATGATAATTAAATCTTAGGTACCTTTCTTCACATGTCCAAATAATGTCAATCATATCCACATTATTATTAATAATTAAATCCAATTTAACAAACAAATTTTCAATGCTCAATTATTAGATAACTAGTCTACTGAGTGGAGTCGCTAAAATCCAAATATGTTTCATTTCTCCCTCGCAATAAAAAATATCATAGGTATACAATCGATTAAGATCACATCTCCCTCAAGTATTCAAAATACCAATATATCCTGTAAACTGGAAGGTGTAGAATAAACCCGAAATTCTAATCTTATTTGAAATATCTTCTTCAGGGTTTCATCATTAAGTTTTTCATTCGATCATTGGGAGTTGATATCGATCATAGGCTTTCCAAAAGCATATATCATACTTACAAATTATTTCAAGCCTCCAAAGTAAGATAATCATCGATAGAATTTGATTGGTCCCAATATCTCATGAGTGAGCTCATGTCTTCCGGTTCAGTAGCAAACGCGTATGATCATTTTAAGAGATCATATTACTTACATGCCCTTGTATGCACACCAGCTCGTCGGTGTATATACCTTAATTAGATCATCAACCTAATGATCTGCCTAATATACACACTTAGACATAAAGTAACACATATATCTCAGTTAGAGGATGCGTACATATATCCTGACAACGTACGATATGGGTCTTTGATATCTCTATCTAGGTTAACTCTTTGACTTAACATGTCCAATACCTCTGAATCTATACTCCTATGCAAAGGACCTACAACAAGAGGTCGGTCGGATATTAACCTTTGGAGTAAGGATTATCATCTCCTTCCAAGGTTGGAGATCCTTTCTTAATACTTATTTGACGGTGCTAGTTGAGTCCTCAATATAACCCTTTAGGTATCATCTCAGCACCAACCATATATGATCCAACCATTAGATCAACAGTTGTCTGATCATCAAGATGGTCGTGATACACAATCCTAATTATACTAAGCGACCTTATAAGTGCATTCATTCAGTAATCTCATATAGGAAGTGAAAATCAATCACTTTTTTTATATATAAAAAGATTACAATAAAATTTATTATTCGTCATTTGCTCACGTGTCTAACAATCTGCCACTAGCCCTAAGAACTACACATGTACAATCTTTAAACCCAAACTCATTACATATGGTCAAAACTTATTGGGATAAAAGTTTGGTAAGAGGATCAACAACATTGCCGGTAGAGGCCACCTTGATGATGACATCTTCGAAATGATGTGGTATTTCCATTTCACATGTTTGCTCTTTTGATGCCATTTGAGTTCCTTCGCATGAGATAAGGCCCGTGTGTTATCACATAACAAGGAGATGGGAGTATCAAAGGAAATTACGTCCAGCTCCATAATGAACTTGTGTAATCACACCGTTCCTTTTGCAGCATGATGCAGCAATGAACTTAGCTTCTATCGTCGAATCAGTCATGTTGTCATGCTTCGTGCTTCTCCAGCTCACAACACTGACGTTCAACAAGAATACGAACCCTGATGTTGACTTGTGGTCATCTATGTCAGATTGTAAATCCGAGTTTGTCTATCCTAGAACTTGGAGATCACTATCTCCATAGACTAAGATGTAATCGTGTGTCCTTAGATAATTGAAAATATTTCAATGCACTCTAGTGTTACTCTCTATAGGATGATCGGTAACGGCTTACCACACCCACTACATGGTACATATATGATCTTGTACACATCATGGCATACATTGGGCTTCCCTTAGTTGATGCGTAAGGGCATCCAGTCATGGCCTTCTTTTCCTCAAAGCTTTAAGGAGCCAACTCTTTAGGTAGATGTATACCATGTCTTAAGGGAATGAAGCCTTTCTTAGAATTTTCCATATGAAATCATTCCAAGATCTTCTTAATGTATACATGTTGAGGCAATATCAAAATCCACTTTTCTCGATTTCCGAACAACTTCAGACCCAAGATGTAAAAGGCTTATCTAAGATCTTTCATCTCAAAGGTATGGAACAGCCAGATCTTAACACTAGTCATCATTCATGTATCATTCCCAGTAATAAGGATGACATCTATGTAAGCACGATGAATACAATGACGCTCCCACTAAGCTTCTTGTAAACACATAGTTCATCGAGATTCTGAACGAAATCATAACTCTTTATGGTTTCATCAAATCTGATGTTCCAACTACGAGAAGTTTGTTTGAATCTATAAGATGGATATCTTCAGCTTGCACACTTTGCCTTCCTCGGCTATGAAGCTTAGAGGATGGTGCTCCATGAAGATATCCTCCTCGAGGTATCCATTGAGGAATATGGTATTGTCGTCCATCTGCCAAATGCCGTACTCAAGATGTGCAGCTATAGCTAGCAATGCCCTGATGGACTTAAGTAAGGTCATAGAAGAGAATGTCTCATCGTAGTCGATGCTTTTTCTCTATGTGTAGCCCTTAGCTACGAGCCGTGCCTTGAATGTCTCCACCTTCCCAACAGGTCCCATCTTTCTCTTGAAGATCTATTTACACCCAATGAGTTTTGCCCCTCTAGGTGGATCTTCTAAGGTCCATACACCGTTCTTATGCATGAAGACTATCTCAGACTTCATAGATAGCATCTATCTATCCACCGCGAGTGCTTCATCAAATGAAGTTGGATCATTGTCAGACTCTTTTGACATACATACCTTTCAGGTGGTATAACCACACTCGAACTCCTTCGAAGAGGTATAAGTAGTACATCTTTGATTATTTCTTCAGTTTCTGGTTCAAGAATTTCAATATCCTCATAGGATTTTGTGAATTCCTTTACTTCATTCTTGTCTCGACTTTTAAGGAAGTCATCCTCAAAGAATTTCACATCCCTAGAGATGGATACTTTTTTAGTCTCATGGTCGTAAAATTAGTATCCAATACTGTCCTTTACATATGCAATGAAGGGGCACTCTTTAGTGCGAGATTCCAGCTTACTTGAGTCAACATTCTTGGCATGGACCATGCAACCCCAAATCCTCTGGTGTCTAACACTTGACTTGGTTCCGAACCAAATCTCATGAGGGATTTTGGGTACAGATTTGCTAGGAATCTAATTAGGATAAATATTACAGTATCTACTACATATCCTCAGAAACTAAGTAATTGTGCTTTACTCATCACAAATCGGACCATGTCCATGATGATCATGTTGCATCTTTCAACAACATCATTTAGTTGGGAAATTCCAGGAGTGAGATTGGATACAATTCCTTTCTTTAAAGTATTCCTTGAATTCAATGGAGATGTACTCGCCACCTTGATCAGATCGAATCTGTTTAATCTTCCTTTTGATTTGGTTTTCAATCAAAGCCATAATCCTTTGAACTTTTTAAAAATTTCGAATTTATATAACATAACAGGAAGATTAATCCATATCGTGAATGGTCATCAATAAACGTCAAATAGCATCGATATCCATTTCAAGTTGTGATACTACATAGATCACATACATCAATGTGTCCTAGGTCAAATATACCCGCGTATCGTGTACCCTTATTTCGAAAGGGTGCTCTGGTCATTTTACCTCGAATGCAATGTTCACAAGTAGGTAAACTTTGAACCTCTAGAGAATCTAATGGTCCGTCTTTTACCAATCTATTAATCCTATCAATAGATAAATAACCAATACCTTTGATGCCAAAACATACTTAAAAGATTTCAGTCCTCTCTACTTAGGGTTTTTATTAGTGGTAGTAATATTCATGACACAATCATCAATGCACAATTCAAAGAATCAACCGTGAATTAGAAAAACATCTGTAATATGTTTACCATAACGACTTATGATAAATTTCTCAAAGAACAGGAACGAATATCCATTTTGAACGAACTTAGATATAGATAATAAGTTCCTTCTAACATCAGTAAATAAAGACACTCTCTAAGTAATAAGACTCTTGCACATCCCGATGGCAACTGCTACAACAATTGCATCAGATCCCATATGGATGACTCTCTCCATCAAGTTTTCTGATTTCTTGAAACATATACAACAAATTATATACATGAACAGAAGCACCAAAATCTATGACCCAACTTACTTCTCATCCTGCGAAAAAATTTATTTTCAAGATGAAAGTAGATTTTTTACATGCTGGAGCTTTATCTTTTTCAACGACTTTTAGGTATCTCAATAGTTACGCTTCCAATGCTCCAGTTTCTTGGATACCATAAGTGTGGAAGCTTGAGAAGATCAACCAACAGCTTGATTCTTCTTTTTATGGAATGAACCCTTCCAAGACCTTTACTTCCGATTACACTTTCCCCTAACATATGCAAACATTGCATTGCCAGTAGGATTCTCCTTCTTAACGTCCTCAGCGGACTTTAATGAAGACATGAGCTCGGCATTTGCCAACCTCAGTTTATTCATGTGGTACGATACCAGAAAATTGTTGAAAGAATTGGACAGAGACAATAGAACGAAGTAGGACTGCATATTTGCGTCCACCTGTGCCCCAAGTGTATCAAGCTCAGAGAAGTAACCGAACATTTTGATTACAAACTCTTTAGTAGGGTTCCTTTCTGCATCTTGCAACGAATTAATTCTTTCAGTAGGTTGTAAACGATGTGAAAGAGTCTCATAACCGAACATCTCTTTCAGATTCAGCATTATATCATGTGTGCCTTCTATGTTCACATATTGCTTCTGAAGCACATTGAACAGAGAGCCCAGTATATAACAATGAGCTAATTAATGGTCTTTATTGTATTTTTCATCAAATTTGATTTCTTCCACTGGTACAGGATTCAGGATTCACATGCTTGCTCTTCGTGAGCACATAGTCGATGCGCTCTGCAAAGAGAACAATCTCCATATTTTGGAGCCAATCCGAAGAGTTTGGTCTGGTCCATTAAATGACCTCCAGAAGCATACCGAGTGGGATCATAGATTTCTTATCTGAGATTAAGAAATACATTTATTAGAACATATAAATATTTATACATTCATATTTTACTTCTTTGATTAAGGAATTTTAAATCAAAGTTGTCTTGTTTTTTAATACTTGGAAAGTTCATTCTGTTTTCAAACTTTTAAACAAGAGATATACTTACCACTGCATCTCTAGCAAGATTTGGGATCACTCTTATACCTTTACATCCCCAATAATATGAGAAAATGTAAGTCGAGTGAAGAAAGCGGGAACTCTTTCCGCATTGCAAGTCCAACTAGCATTTTTCAATTTGATCTTTGACACCCGAGCCTACTGCCAAAAAGGTGATGTTGACTCGTTGTCAGTTGAACCAACCGTTAACAGGAATAGCAATCGCTATTCATATTTTACTTCTTTGATTAAGGAATTTTAAATCAAAGTTGTCTTGTTTTTTAATACTTGGAAAGTTCATTCTGTTTTCAAACTTTTAAACAAGAGATATACTTACCACTGCATCTCTAGCAAGATTTGGGATCACTCTTATACCTTTACATCCCCAATAATATGAGAAAATGTAAGTCGAGTGAAGAAAGCGGGAACTCTTTCCGCATTGCAAGTCCAACTAGCATTTTTCAATTTGATCTTTGACACCCGAGCCTACTGCCAAAAAGGTGATGTTGACTCGTTGTCAGTTGAACCAACCGTTAACAGGAATAGCAATCGCTATACGTAATTCAATATTACCTCAATTATATGAGGAACAATACTAGGGTCATTACGCATAGGGCTTGTCTCTTTCGAGAAGCAAAGAGCCCGGTTCATGTGCATGTGTACATCGGAGTTAAGACTTCGCATAGGTGTCTACGTCATACAATCTATGGTGGCAGAACTTCGCCTTGACAGGAGACCATGATCAATCCTTAATCCAATGTAACCAACAAACAATTCATTTGCTTGATATTTTACTATGTAGTATACACCCTCGCTAAATTTTTATATCCTAATTAATTGTTAGAGTATGCAAAGACTTCTCATGATACCCTTCTTTAAAACGAATCCAGCCATGTCGTACAGATTATGCTAACAGGGAGCACTTCAACTACAAATGCAGAGCAGGGTGACAAATTAGTTAACCGATTAGCATATCCATGCTTAGATACCATCACCGTTCCAATTTGAGACAACACAATTGGTACAAATTGTATTAAGAGATTTTATCGATCTTTCGACCATGTACGAAACTAGGGATGGGCACTGGGCTGGGTCGGGCCAGCCCGACCCAAAAAACTCAGCCCGGTCCAAGCCCAATAGAGCAATGGGCCGGGCTTGGGCCTAAAATCTGGGCCCAAAATTAGTTTGGGCCGGGCTCGGGCCTGGGTCGGCCCAACCCGACTTGGCCCGAGGCCCGGCCCGTTATAAGCCCGAGAATTGGCTCGAGCCCGGCACGAGATTTGGCCCGATTTGGGCCCGCGTAGCCCGGACTGATAATTGGCCCGGCATTTGGCCCGAGACCCCTCCCCCCTTCACGCCTTCAATCCATTCATGTGTAGCTTTATGCATAAGTTCTGAACACAGCATTACATCAACGCCCATTCATGTGTAGCTTTATGCATAAGTGTCCTTTATTCCAAAGTATAACGGAGGAAAAAACCCTGAAACACGAGGTATGGGTAACGGAGGAAAACCACTGCAGAGAAGATATATATGAGGAAATATAATTTATTCCAAAGTAAAAAAGGAATTTTGAAACTCGTTCGGTGATCGAATCACAGTAGAGATCAAGCTGAATTCAACAGGCAGCAACTTTTTGCCTATGACCAGTTGAATAGACGCTGTGATCTACCCAGAAAGATAAAGTATAATAACATGTATTGCCGGATATGAAGCTGGAAATTCAAAGAGACTATGGATACGAAAGGCATGTAGAGGAGGAGGACCTGCTTTGTGAGGCAAGGCAATCCAGTTGTTCCATGTGTCGTTCTTCTCAATGTAGCTCCTGAGAATCGCATATTATGATTATACATATAGACTGCAGAGGACTATAAATATGCAGACGGTCAGCCTTTTTGGTGGGTTTGTGCGAAAGGAATGTGATTGTGAGGGTGGCAAGTCTTGTTTTTAGGTGTCGGTGCAGGTTTGGGCGGTGATTACTGTTCTAATTTGTAGGGATTGGGATCTGAAGATTAGTTAGGTTTGGGTCTTCTTTATAACTTCTTGCCTGTGGTGCTTTGTTGTATTAAGTTGCTTGTGGATTTCGGCATGTCACATGACTGGCCTTTTCTGAGTTGGAAAAGGGAGGAGGAAAGGAATCCAAAATTCATTAATTATTCCCTTTCTGGATGTTTAATATAATATGTCACAATATGTTTTCTTGGTCCCTGACTGGTCGGAGGGTAAGAGTTGTTTCGTGGTGACCTGATCAAGACCGTAGAGGTGCACCCACCATTGCATAGGATATTAAAGTTAAGTCAGTACTGTACATATGCTAGTCTTATCTTCTTCATGCCAAGAACCATCATAGCTTCCCATTCTTTTCTAGTGTTCTGTTTCTGGTCCATTGAACTTAAGGGTTGAAATCTACCGTTTCCATTTGCTACATTTTCTTTTAATATTAATTTCAAATACTATTCCTTTCCAGACTATTGGCTTTTCCTGTGAGATGCTGTTTTTGTTTTTCTGATGAAAAGTAAAGGTGAAAGTACTTTTCAATCTCAAATATACCCAAAGTATAGATAGCTTTATGTACAGACAAGGTTTGACTGTCACTGGAGTCTCAAATACGGGCTTGCAGAAGCTCCTGCTAGCTTCTTATGTCTCCTAAAGTTGAAAATTTAATACAGTCTGTTACGTTTAAAAAATGAAGACTGTTATTGGGAATCGGGTCATAGTTTTGCCTTTTTTTAAAAAAATTACCCCGATCTTATATTATGCTTGTATTGATGAGGAGGATAGTGGGTATTGATATACTGGAGGAAGCACCAAGTTGAACAAATATGGCATCTGCTACTCTCAAGAACTAAGCGGAATAGATGTGTGTGTGTGCAGATGGGCCGGCCCGGCCCAAGCCCGGCCCGAAGAAGTTGGGCCGGGCCTGGGCTTGGGCCGATGATTCACAAAAACTGCGGGCCTAGGCCCGGCTCAAGGCCCGAACTATTAAGATGGGCTTGGGCCTGGGCCCTTCAGGGCCCGGCCCAGCCGGCCCATGCCCAACCCTATATGAAACTATATAACAATCACTCAGAAAATTAAGTGTCTTAAAATATTTTTAATTTCCTAAATTTCTAATCATATCAAGCAAACATCTTGGTTTTGCATGTAAAATTGAACTGCAACTATTGTAGTTTCAAGCTAGGGTTTGTCATAAGGCAATCATTCAATATAAGTTATGGTTCTCAAATATTTCTCTAAACATATGAATCATTGTTTAATCATGGTAAATTCATAATTTCCATGATTAATTTTCATGATTAATATTGAATGATAAAACATCAAAAGATGTTAAGATGTTCTGATCATCTTCTGACACATCTCCATTAAATATCACATATCTAGGGCAAACAGGGTCAGACTCACACGAAATAAATTTGACCAATTTATTAATTAAATTCCTAACATTATTAATGTGTTTCAAACATGTTTCACGACACGAAAACTGCAACAAAATTTGTTAGTTTATAGTTCTGAGTTTTCATGAAAAAACAAAAACATTGCAAGAACTTTTCGAATCTAAAACGATGCCTTATTTTTGCCAACCTTTGGCGAACCTTTTGAGGACATGTTCAAACGTTCTAACCATGATTTATTATCACAAAATTCTTTCAAAATATGTTAAAAAGAATAGTTGTCTTATAAGCAAAAACGAGTCGAAAGTCGTATCTATGCGAAAAACAAGTTCTCGCGCAACCGATATCTAAAACCTTCTTTCCTTAAGGTTTAGACCATATCCAAAACCTTTAATCAAGGCTCTGATATCACTTGAAGGTGAGAAATTATGCCTCACGCATTACAGAAACGAGGAGATCATATCGTAAATGATCTAAGTCGACTAGTCAAACTAGTCGTAAGGAATAGCGAAAATTAAATTTTTTATGAAACCACGTGATATGAGAACGATTGTTACGTTGTTTCATCGAAATCACAGGAGTAGTAGGGATACCGCTTGAAGCGAGATCGCGATCCACGAGTCTTTAAGCGAAAAGAGCTCTTATCTCAAGTCAGATCAAACGTAGAGAGCACTTGTGGGTGTATAGATGAGATGCGCGCTTTCCACAATCCAAAGCAATGATCCGAGTACGGAATCTCCTGACTTTGTTTCACGAAATCTGATGTCTTCTTCGCAAGCACGAGACGTAGAAGAAGACGGAGATCGACGAGAAATTAGTCCGACAGCACAACGACGATGGAGCAATCAACAAAACCCTAGGTGGATGGCCACTAATAGTTGAGAGAGAGAGAGAGAGCACGTATAGGAAGAGAGTTGTAACTTTTGCTTCAACTTAATTTTCGAGAGAAATATCTAAGGTTAGCCTTTCTTTTATAGCAAATTGGATGGTGGAGATGCACTCCTAATTATTAATCAATGGTTGAGATTAGATACTTTTACATGTGCTTCAAGTAAAATGGAATTTAGAATTAATAAATTTATTAATGCATTGCTTCAAGTTCAAAAATCAATTTCAAAATAAATCACGTTCTCATGAATAAATAGGAACAAAGAGAGCCACCTTTCAAGAAGGAGGAAAGGATATAGCCTCCTTCCTCTTACGAAGGGTAGACGTCCAGCATGAGATTGAAGAAAGATTTTTTTTCTCCATTTTCCTTTAATGTAATCTTATTACATTAAATATTTATAATAGAAATGTTTCTTAATAACATATTACTAAATAATTTGCAAATTATATGTGATAATTGCAGATAAACCATTGACATGAATCATATTTATCCATTCAAAACTAAATGTAAATCACATTTAAATTTTTTACTCAACGTGAATCCAATGCGCATTTTTATTTAAATTGTGAATCATATTCACAATTAATTCTCTCTGACATTATGGATCATATCAACAATATCCGTGATTATTTTGGATAGTGATATCCACATTAATCTTATCTATGACAATTAAATCCAATTTACTTATCTTAGATACCTCTTTTCGCATGTCCATATAATGTAAATCTCATCCACATCATTATTGATAATTAAATCTAATTTAACCAACAATTTTCTAACGCTCAGATATTATCAATAATTGAACTATTCTTGAAATCTTTCAAAAACATTAGCCTTCTCCGTGGAAACTTGGAGATAAGGATTAAGCCATTGTCTGATCCATGTATAATGACTTTGATAGTTAGATCTAATCTCATATCTAGATCTAGAAGATCTCTCGAAGATGTATGATCAAGTCAGATAAAATATCCAATATTTTCATTGAATCCGAATTATATTCAGAGTAATATCCGGCATCTGGACTAAGATTGGATAACTAGTCGATTGAGTGGAGTCGCTAAAATATAAATCTGTTTCATCACTCCCTCGGAATGGAAGTGTAATAGTTATACAATTGACTAAGATCACATCACCATTGAGTACTCATAATACATGCACAGCACACATATTGGAAGATCTAAAATAAACCCAAACTTATGATCTTATTTGAATTGTCTACGTCGAGGTTTCATCATTAAGTTTCTCATTCGATCATTGGGAGTTGGTATTGATCATTGCTTTCCAAAAACATATATTATACCTACAAATCATGTCATGCTTCCAAAGTGAGACGACCATCGATTGAATTTGGTTAATCCCAATTTCTCATGAGTAAGCTCATGTCTTCCGGTTTAATAGTGAACCAAAAGCTGATGTCTTCTGATTCAGTAGCGAACACGTAGGATCCCTTTAAGAGATCGTATTACTCACATGCCTTTGTATGCACACCATCTCGTCGGTATATAGACCTTGATTAGGTCATCAACCTAATAGTCTTCCTAATGTACAGACTTAGACATATAGTAATACATCTGTCTCCGGTCAAAGAATGCGTACCTATATCGTGACAGCATACGACATACATCTTTGATATCTCGATCTTGCTAAGTCAACTCTTTAACTTAACATATTCGACATATCTGAATCTCTATTCCTACGCAGAGGACATGCATCAAGAGTTTGTTGGATATCAACCTTTGAGTAAGGATTGTCATCTCTTTCTCAGATTGGACAACCTTTCTTGACAATTATTTGACAGTGCTAGTTGAGTCATCAATCTAACTCTTTCGATATTGTTGGAGTATTTGATTATACGTCATTTATGTGGGAGATGGATTAATGGATCTCTCTAAGATCCATTTACCACATCCAAGTCTTTAGTCCCACATCTACCAGTTGTGAGATGTGGAGACTCAATGGGGGCTATACAGTGATCCCCACACCCATTGTATCCAATAAGAAAAGCAATAGACTATCAGCCCTTTGTGACGTTCTCCTGTGGTTTCATCCCGCTCCTTGGGGAGTAGGGTTCCACGTTAAATTCTCGCGTTCTTATATTTCTTTATCTTTTATTCTGATACACTTCCGCATCATATTTTTTAACATGGTATCAGAGTCATGCTATTTTCTAACATGGTATCAGATCGGGTTCGATTCTTGAGGAGTTTATGTTGTATTTGTTTCGAGATTAATTAGGGTTCTATCATAAAGATCATGTTCTGACTATTTCAAGATCCGGAAAGGGGGTTTCATCTTTGAAACCCTAAATCTAAGTTCCAATCGGGCGGTCCTCCTAGCCCCACGCCACAAATCTCGTCATGCTCCATCCACATTCTAAGGGAGGTGGCGAAGCCTAAGTTCCAGGGTCATAAGGCTCAAGGTAACATCTTGCGCAGGAGACTCATACCTCGCCTTCTCGCGCAATACTTGCGCCCAACCGATCCAGTAGCGTCAGCAACCACCATCGCCACTTCGAAAAAAAGGGGGTGGCGCAAATCCAAACTCTCCATGCGGTGCTTCTCCAGGCAACGCCACCCTTCCCATGGTTGATCTCTGAGCGACGCCGACGGCCCTCCTTCGCGTTGACCTCCAGCACAGGTCGCATCGTACCTCCTTGTCGTATCTCCATTCACCAAGCGATGCACAGATCCAACTGCTGCCTCGCAAAGACGATCTCATGCATGCGGAACTTCTCCCCTTGATCACCTCCTGACGGAGGCACCCTTCTCCCTCACGACCTCCAAATCGACCTCTACATGACAACTTTTTACCACATTCCTTACAACTGCATATCGGACTGTGCTGGTCATTTTGATAACAATACTATTACAAAAATTTTATTTACACATCTATTTTACCAAATATGCGAATTTATATCTTATTTATTGATTGGTGTCCGACTTGGGCATAATATCGACGACATGTTGACAAAATTTCATTTCCACGTTCTAGAGAAATGCCATAAACATTAACATTCGGGCCATGAATGTAACTTTAGATATCAATAAAATAGATCAATCTTGTGTATATTCATATCAAATCATTTACAAGTTCCATATCATTATTAAAGTACATTAAAGTACGTTGTAGCCCTATCCCCTACAAGACGACTCACATGTCATGAGTAATGCAAAAAATATCATCCTTTTGTTTTGAAAGATTTTTTCAAAACATTGATCATCTTTCAATTCAAACTATAATTATAATGTAAAAGCATTTAATTCAAAATAGTGTACTTATCCTAATATGTTAGAGAGAAACTTACTAGAGCGGAGAAGAAATTTTTTGATTTAGAACAAAGCAAGCTAGCTAGTAAGAGAGCCACAAAGCACACTGTAGAACAACAAATGAGAAAAAACACAAATGGGAGAAGCAGACCCTGCATCAGATGTCACTTGAGTGTCGCATCTATGCAACTCAACAAGTATAACTCTTCTTCAGCAAACCAACCAGCTCACCTCACACTTGGCGTCAGCCATCTCAATCAAGTACTAAATCTAGTGAGCACCCATGTTTTACATTCAATTCTTGAATTATTAGAGTAATTCCTGTGTCCAACTAAATATATAATCTTTGCACGGTTTTTATATCTTTTGGACAATTTCTTAGTAGAACCATCATCCAACTTTCTATTTTTTTATCAATGTAAAGTATGAAGCTCTCAATTTAGTTTTCTTTTAAATAATAATTAGACCGATGGGTCCTTTATAAATTGATGACATCTGAAATGGATTTTTTATAGTTATACATGTTCACATAGGTATAACTTGTTAATTACATCTTTCTCCTTCAAAACCAAAGTGTGCAGATTGATCATCGCAAAACTAACATCACGCCTAATACACATGAAAATTTCCTCAATCTGTTTTACATGTTTATAACGTTGGTCGCCGGAACTCTTCTTATTCAAGAAAATGTTCCATCATCCTAATGAAGAGATGGTGTGATCATGATATTCAACCCTCATTAATCGCCTTCTCTCCTCAATGATTGATGAGAAATTCTCTTTAGATTTTATATCACGATTATCCTATATTTTATATGTCTCTATAGATGTCTGGATGTGTTGTCTTTATGCAACATATCAAGAATAGGAGGGAAAAGCTCGCCCCATGACCAATCGAATATGCTTCTTCTTGAATATACTAGAAATCAGAAAGGCTATCAATGTTTCGACCCAAAAGTCGTCGATATTATGTTAGAGCAGATGTGGCTTTTTCGAGGCTAACACATTCTTCCCTAATGCATAGAGTCGAGCATCAATTGCTCCTATCTAAAGTACCCTTGAGATTGTATGTTTGGTCATCATTCATCTCAGCCATGGCTGGTCCCAAGCCCGAATAAATGAGGAGGGGTGTGTTATGTAGCTGACAACCATCATAAAACGATCAGAGACAAATTCCTAAATAGTGTTATCAATTGCGAACACTATTTAGGGACCTGTCTCAAAACAGTCGGATCTTTTCAGCATGGATTTAAGCGAATAGTTGGATTTCGTTGATGTGATCCCTATTAATGATGTGTTGCATCGCCCGAATGCAATGAGAAAATGACAAGGCCACTACATCATTGCCCAGATTACTTTAAAATTTACAAGGGTTCTTGCATGAGGAATGCATAAAAGTAAGCTAGTTATGTTGTATCATCGATGCAGTCCAAAATTAGCAAGGGTTCTCGCATGGTAGATGTGTGTGAGTAAAGAAGTTAGTCTAACAAGGTAGCAATTGCTCGGGGATCGAGGGTGATTTCGGCTTCTCGAAAGGGATGCCGGGGACTTCGTTTCGGGCACTCTTTCATTATTCGGATGACACGTCTGTGGACCGGACCCTCTTTCAAATCCGGGTGTGGATCGGACGGGCGGTTTGTGGAACTCGATCCGGGCGAGCCTGATGCGGCGGCCCATCAATTAACAGAACATGGACAGATGCTTTTGGGTTTGACTGAGGGGGGAGGATGTCCACCGCTTCGTGGATCCCACTCTCTCAATTCTTGCGTGGATGAGTTCGCGGGCCTTCAGCAAGGGTCTCCCTCCCAAGCGTCGAGGCCTTTCCTCTCGCATGGTCCCTCCGAGGTTTCAGTGGAGGCTCAGGTTGATGCTGAGGTTGATGGGGAATCCAGAAGAAGATCAGCAAAGCGGTACAAGAGGAGGAACAAATCGCGCACGAGGGTGGGGGAGACTCAGACATGCTTCACTTTCAAAGAGGCGATGGCGGCGGCTGCTGGCGTGGTTCGATCAGGAGGGTGCGTCGAAGGTTCCTCATGAAGGTCTTATCCTGGAATGTGAGGGGGTTGGGGGATGCAGATAAGCGGAAAACGTTGGATGCCAGGTTCACAGAATGGGGCTGCGATGTGGTGTTGCTTCAAGAAACAAAGCTTCAGGAGGTGGGGGATGCTCTCTGGCGGTCGTTTGGTACGGGGAGTCTGGATGACTTCCGTGCCTTGGATGCGGAGGGCACTGCGGGCGGTATACTCATTGCTTGGAGATCGGCGGCTTTCTCCTTCAACTCAGTCTACAAGGGATGCCATTCTATTACCGTGTCACTCACGAGGCTGGAGGATTCTTCTACTATGGTATTTTCCTGTGCTTACGGTCCTTGCTGTCATATTAAGAGGAGGGAGTTATGGGACGAGCTTTTTGGGGTCAGCCACCTGTTTGCAGGCCTTCCTTAGCTGATTGGGGGGATTTTAATGTTACTTTGCGCGCTTCGAATAGATCCCGTTCGAGGGGGGTGCGGATCCGGGCTCGACAGATTTTACTCATCTTATCGACTCCTTAGCTCTGGAGGATCTTCGTGCGACTGACGTTTTGTACACGTGGAGGAACTCGTCGTCGAGGTCTTGCATTGACAGGTTTCTGGCTTCTGAGGTCCTTATGACGGCCTTCCCCTTCGCTCTAGTTTACTCCTGCCCGCGCTCCTACTCGGACCGCATCCCTATCTTGTGGGACTCAAGTGTGTCGTCTCCCTCTTCTGGATTCTTTAGGTACGAGAAGTGTTGGCTTCAGGAGGAGAAATTCAAGGCCTATGTGGCGGATATTTGGGGGAAGGATTATGGTAGGGGGTCGGCTGTGGGGAGATTTGCTCGGAAGTTGGTGCTTTTGCGGAAAAATTTGGCAACTTTTAAGAAAGTCTCGCAGGTTGCGTGGGCGTCTACCAGAAGAGAGGCGGAGGAGGTCGTGACCTCTTTAGATGCTTTGGAGGGGGAAAGGGATCTTTGTGCTGAGGAGTTGGCTTCCAGATCGGCTGCCCAGGCGAGGGTGGAGTTGGAGGACCGGAAGCGGGTGGCAGAATGGCGTCAGAGGGCAAGAATCTCATGGCTAAGAGGAGGGGACGCAAACTCGTCTTATTTCCATAGGGTGGCCAGCAACAGGAGACGTTCGAACTTTATTCGATCCATCTCCTTTGATGACAGGGTGGTGATGGGGGAGGATGCCCTGGTGAGGGAGGTGGCGAGATACTTTAAAGATTTCTCCTCTACGCGTGCACCTAGACATTGGATATGGTCGGGGGAGGGGACCCAGACTCTCTCGCCTATGCTTCGCGACGAATTGACTATAAGGAGGTGACTATGGAGGAGGTTAAGAAGGCGGTTTGGGATCTCAACGACAATGCTTCGCCGGGGCCGTATGGGTTCCCGGTTGCTTTCTACAAGGACTTTTGGGAGCTGGTGGGGCAGGAGGTATGGGAAGTTATTATCGAATTTTGCAGGTGTAATGCGGGCTTTGAAAAAATCAATAGGGCTATCATTGTCCTGCTGTTGAAGCTTTCCTCCGCCCAACGTATTAAAGACTTTCGTCCTATTGCTATTTCGAATGGTCTTTATTTGATCGTGGCGAAGGTGTTCGCTCGTAGACTGACCCCGGTGCTTGATGGCCTAATTTCACCAGTGCAGGCGGCTTTCATTCGTGGTCGCCAAATTGTCGATGTTACGGCTTTGGCATCTGAGATGGTGGAAAGTTGGGTGGGGGGGCCATGGGGTGCTCTGGAAAGTCGATTTTGCTAAGGCTTACGACTCGTACGACTGGACTTTCTTCTGGTCGGTTCTGAGAGCTCGTGGTTTCCCTAAAATCTGGATCGCTTGGATGCGTCGATGCGTCTCCACGGTTTCGTTCTCGATTATGATTAATGGGCGCATCGTGGGTGATCGTTTCCAACCCAGAAGAGGGGTACGGCAAGGCTGCCCCCTGGCCCCCCTTCTATTTGTCCTTGCGGTTGATGTGCTTCCTCGGATGGCGGCTCGTGTGGTTGATAGTGGTCTATCGATGGGCTTCTCCTGCGGCGACTGGGTGATCCCGATCCTCCAATACGCTGACGATACGATCGTGTTCATTGAAGGGGGCGTAAGGAGGTCAGGGGCATGGCAGCGACTTTGGAGATATTCAGCGAGTTATCGGGCTTGCTCATCAATCAGAGCAAGTCCAAGGTGATCCCATTTGGTTTGGATACGAAGGAGGCATCTGATTGTGGCCTGGCCCTAGGCTCACCCCCTGCCTCTCTTCCGATTGACTACTTGGGCCTGCCCCTGGGGGCGGGTAGGCCTCGACATAGCGACTGGTACAAGGTGGTTGAGAAGGTGGAGAGGCGGCTCTCCGGATGGAGTTCGGCCCTGCTCTCGAGGGGTGGTCGCCTCGTGCTCATCAAATATGTTCTGTCGTCTATCCCCGTCTTCTATCTCTCCAATTGGCAATTGCCGGTGGGGGTACAGCGACGTATTGAGAAGCAGTGTTATTAAAGGTGTGAGGCGCTCCAAGGCGCCTAAGGTCCAGAACGCCTGAGGCGCTAGGCGCTCACTTAAGCGCTCGCCTGAGACAAGCGAGGCGCTAAATATAATGTGTGTATATATATGTACATTCATCATAAAAAAAGTATATCCTACACATACTATAAATTATTCTAGCATAAACATCATCATGCATATAAATTATTCTAACATAAACATCATCATGCATAGAAAATCATTCTAACACAAATAAGAAATGCAAAAGCTTCAAACATTTCATGTAATAGATAATTGTTCATATTTCAAACAACAAAAGTGAAGTAAATAGATTAAGATAGAAATGACTATGGATCTAATGCATGTTCTTCGTCTTCATCGTCAACAACAAAATTGATCTCGAAAGCATCATCTTCAACTCTATCTTCATTCCCTTCAATCTCTTATTGATCTTCATCTTCATTATCACGTGATGTAACGACTCGTCTTGAAGAAGATCCAACAATGGGTGCAATAGGTTCATGTCTCATATGTTGTCGTGTATATGTTCGTGTCTCTGCAACTCCAGATGCCCTTGCCACATCTCCCCATGTTAAAATATCATCTTCGAAGATAAAATCTTCATCTGCGTCATTTGTCTCCATTTCACCCAACAACCATTTATTGGCATCATCAATTTCACTGAGAGCAATCGGATCAATGGTGTCTCGTAAGTCATATCGATCCTTTAAAGCTTGATTGTATTTGATATACACCAAATCTTGCAACCTTTGATGTTCCAATCTGTTTCTTTTCTTAGAATGTATTTGTAAACATTCTAATGATTGTTATTGTTAAATTAGAAGAGTATTAAGCTTGACTAAATATAAAGTTACTTACGTGCTCGAATACACTCCAATTGCGTTCACATCCGGATGAGCTACATGTCAAACTCAAAATCTTCATAGCTAGACGTTGTAAATTTGGAGCTGAACTTCCAAAAGAGCTCCACCATTCCACTACATTATTAAATGAAAATGTTGGCTAAAATTTAGAAAAGTTTTAATGTACCAAGCATTGTAATGGTTACCTGGAGATTTTGAGCTTCTTGATCTGATTGCCATTGGATTTCCAAAAATCCCCTCGGCATTTTTATATGAGCTCAACTCAATCATTATTTTATCTTGAATAGTTACATCACGAACCAATCTTTGTATGCACTTATACAATCCATCAATAATCTCTGCATCAAATGCAATTGATTGGTTGCCATAATAGAACTCAGGATTCAAAAAATGGCCCGCAACATGTAATGGATGATGAAGTTGGCATTCCCATCTTTTGTCAATAATTTGAAATATGTCCTTGTACTTGTCTTCCTTCCCATTAAAGCTTTTCTCAATTGCTTCCTTTGCACGATCCATAGCTTCATATATGTATCCCATTGCTGGTTTTCTCTCACTGTCAACTAGGCGAAGAACTTTTACAAGCGGTCCCATGTACTTGAGTGTATCAAGTACATAATTCCAAAATGAGGGCATTAAAATAATATCCCTCATCTTTCTACCCTTGGCTTCCTTGGCCCATTTGCTTGTAACCCATTTCTCTGAAGTAAACATGGTCCTTAAATTGTGTTTATTCATATGAATCGATTGCAAAGAGAGAAATGTAGTTGCAAATCGAGTCACACCATGACGAACCAATTCCTTACCATTTGTAAACTCCCTCATCATATTCAACAACCATATGTGGTTATAAATGTAACCTGAAATAGCAATGGCTCTTTCAAGATTCTTCTTGACGGTCGGGATCTTTCCAATATCCTCTAGAATAAGATCGATGCAATGTGCTGCACATGGAGTCCAGTACAAATGCAGCCTTTTCTCTTGTAAAAACTTGCCTACATAGAAGTACAATGATGAAGTAACTTAAATCTAAAAATAAGTCAATGCGTGAAATCAATATAGGTAATTATGTACCTGCCAAGACATAATTGCTTCCGTTGTCAGTTATAACTTGCACCACATTTTGCTCTCCGATTTGCTCCACAAACATATCAAGAAGCTCGTATATCTTCTCTCCCGTCTTTGCATATGCAGATGCATCAATTGATTCCACGAACATTGTGCCTTTTGAACAATTTACCATAAAATTGAGTATACTTCTATTTCTTTTATCTGTCCAAGCATCAGACATAATGGAGCATCCATACTTTGCCCATGTATCTTTATGCCCGGCCATCAACTCGGATGTGTATTCCTTCTCAATGCGAAGTAATGAGACTCTCAACTCATGGTACAAGGGTGGCTTCAAATTAGGACCATACAACCCAATAGCATGAATCATGTCCTTGAAGCATTGCATCTTCGCAGCATTGAATGGTATACCAGCGCGATAGAAGAAGCAAGCAATATGTTGGACGGTTCTAGGTCTCATCTCCTTATCATAAGCATCCACAATGGAAGTTTGTCTCATATGTGCTTTTCCTTTCCCTGATGCTACTTTTTTGGTCAAAAATGAATCCATAGGTCCCTTGGCCCTTTTGGTTGGTTGTGAATGTGCATTACTCTCGCTACTTGGACAGTTCCTTTTCCCATTCGCAATATCATTTTCTTCTGTTCCGATATCATCGTCGAAGTCAACATCATCCACTTCGAAGTTCCCGCCTTCAATTGAAACCTTCAAAGACTTCTTCTGGTTCATATATGCACGTAATTCTTCCTTTACCTCTGGAGGGCATTTCTTACAAGTTGTAGCATTCTTGAATGATCCCACTTGATGTTGTTTGGCTCTGTAAATTCCACCTTTAGTGGTCTTTTCACAAAACATGCATGTAACATTGTTTGGTTCTTTTTTATCTTTCAAATAATTGTACTTCCATGCGATGTCTTTTCTAGACGCTCTTTCTCCGGGGGTTGCCATGTCATATCCACTTCCCGAAGTCATTCCTAATATACATGAACATGCCAATCTTCTAAGTAGTTCCAAATAAATTCAATCTCACGTAATCGTTCAACTAAACATATAACACTATTTATAACAAAGCAATGTAAAATTAGTGCAGTATTATATCTAAATTTTAATTTTGGTAACAAGTTGTTCAACTTAAACTATGATCTCTTACTGTGAACAGTTCTTATTTTAAAGTTACTAACAACAATATAATACATAAACTATACCAAATATTAGATACATTTGTATATACTACAGAGTTATTAAATATATGTTAACATGTGTGTTGTGTCGTCATCTAGGTTACTAACTATATTAAAGTATTGTAAGTTGTAAAATCGTTCTCATAATTTTGCATACATTGAAATGTTAAATAAACGTTCCTGTACAACATACAACCATATCTGTTAAATATGTTACTGTATGTACCGTACTAATATCTAGATAAATAAATCAAGATATCATGAGTTGTTACATCGGTCATTAAAACATGTTATTGTTTTGCATATATTATAATATTAGAATCTGTACTGTACAACATATGGTACTGTGAGTTGTTACATCAGCCATTAAAATATAGTATTGTTTTGCACATATTAAAGTATTAAAATAGGTTACTGTACAGATATGACTCTATAGTTATTAAATATATGTTACTCTATGTATGTAACACTATCGAGATTGGTAACTAGAATAAAATAGTGTGAGTTGTTACATCAACCATTAAAACTTAACATTATCGAGATTGGTAACTAGGATAAAATATTATGAGTTGTTACATCAGCCATTAAAACTTTACTGTTCTGCTTATTTTAGAATAATAAATATATGTTACGAACACCATATGTTAAAACAGTTGCTACTATTTGAATGTATGTTGTTACTGTTTTGCAAGTATTAAATATTGGGAATGGTTACGTCAGTAAAAAACCAACCTAAAAGAGAGTAGGTGACGATGGCTCTGCAGGAGGCGAAGAAGACGATGCAGAGACCTTGGTGGCGGAAGAGCAACCACGAGAGAAAGCTGCTGGAGGTGATCGTGGCGGAGTTTTGGGAGATCGCCGCAGGGAAAAATATGACACGATGGTGCGGGGAGGTCTCTCGAAGAAGACGAAAAGTTTGGGTTAAGGGTTTCTCTTTATCGGGCTATTAGGGAGATACCCGATAATACCCTAAATCGAATGATGCAGTGGGGTTTTTCTCAGGCGCTCGCCCAACGCCTCGCGCTTCCCCTTCAAGCGCTCGCCTGGACAGAGCCTGATCAAAATCACCTTGCCTAGTGTGGAGCGAGGTGCCAATGCCTCGCCTCGCCCGAGCGCCTAGGGCGCTTTTGACAATACTGTTGAGAAGATGATGCGGAATTTTCTGTGGGGGAGAAAGGGGCCATCGTCGTGTGGTCCGCATCTCGTGGGTTGGGAGGAGGTGACGAAGAGGAAGTGTGAAGGGGGTCTTGGCATCCGTCGTCTCGACCGGGTCAATGACGCTCTTCTATTAAAGTGGGTGAACAGATTGTGGGGTGTTTGTGATGACTTCTGCTCTACCGTCTTGCGCGAGATTCTTGGGGTTATGCTGGGGGCGGTTGGTGATCTCTGCTCTCGAACCCCCTTCTGGCGCGGGGTGATGACGGCGGGCTAACGATACTCTCATTTTTTTGTTCCTGGTCTCGGGGATGGAAGGTCTTTCAACTTCTGGACGGACAGATGGGCTGGTGGGGCCCCTTTAAAGAATTCATTCCCGCGGTTATTTGCCTTGGCGGCCGATGGCCACGCTTCTGTGGCTTCATGTTAGTCGGGGGATGGCTGGTTTCCGATGCTCCTTGGCAGCCTCTCTGATCAAAGGTTCGACGAGTTTCTTACTCTTCTGGATACTACTAAGAATGCGCCCAGACCCGCGAGGGGAAGAGATCATTGGGCTTGGCGGGAGGGCAACTTCTCGACGAGGAAGGCTTTCATTGCGATTTCCAATCAGTCGCAGTTGCAGCCGGACCCCTTCACCCGCGACTGCAGCTTTCTTTGGAAGTTGAAGCTCCCGGAGAGGGTGGCCATCTTCCTATGGCTCTTTCGCAGGGGAAGGATCTTAACGCGGGATCGTTGTGCTAGACTGTATGGTGGCTTGGCTTCGGTGGAATGTGCTCTCTGTGGCAATGACATGGAATCCTTAAATCACCTTTTCTTCGCTTGCCCGATCACTGCAGGCGTTTGGGAGGAGGCGAGGCTGTCTTGGATCAATACTACTGACTTGGCCGCTTTCTGGGAATCTGTTCGGTCGACCAAGGACAGGGAGCGCAGGGATTTCTTGGGTCTATTTGCTTACATTTGGACGATTTGGTTGGGGCGTAACGCAACAATTTTTAGGGGCCAGAGATTTTACAAAGAAAATGTGTTGTCTCACTCGGCCCGTCTAACGGTCGACTGGTCGTTGATGTAGTTCACGCTTTCTTGGTTGGGTGGGATCTTCTTGGTCCGATCTCTTTTCTCTTGTTTCTCCACTTGTAAATACCTTTTGTTTACTCTTCATCTTTTAATGAAGAAGAAGGGGCGAACACCACGCCGTGTCTCCCCCAAATTGTTAGACTTCAAAAAAAAAGGTAGCAAAAGAAGTTGAGGATAGGTAGTTGGATATTAGCATTTTGATTGGCAAATCGATGGAGATAGTAGATAAGATGGAATGAAGGAGGAGTCACATACTATGTCTCTAGGAGACAAAATGTATTGGAGAGAAAGCAAGGGAAATCAGAGAAACAAGCTTTAAATTATGGTAATCGAGTAAAAAAAGGTGTAGAAATAGTGGTGGAGTGATTGTTTACAAGGATTGAAGGATAGTATGGTGGAGGTGCAAAGATTTGAGGATCGAAATATTTTTCTAAAACTTGTGCCGGAAGAAGTTATGAATTTAACCTCAGTTTATGCGTCGCAAGTTCATTTAGAGTAAAGGATTAAACAATTTTTTTTGAGAGGATTTGGACAATATTACGCAAGGTAACCCACAAAGAGAGATGATTTTTCTAGGCGAAGATCTTAATGAACATGTGGGGAAAGGATGCTTCGAGGTATGTTATTGTTCACAGAGGCCATGGCTTCGAGGATAGAAGGGAAAAATCAGTCTGGATCTTGTAACTGTTTATGACCTTTTCATAGCGAACACTCTTTTCAAGAAGAGGGAGGGCATTTAACTACTTATAAGAGCAGTTCGACTAGAATACAAATAGATCATTTTACGACGAGGAGAAGAGATCGATTGTGTTGCAAAGACTGCAAGGTAAACCCGGGAGAGAGTTTGACATCTCAACATTGCTTGATAGTTATGTATGTACAATAAAAGGGTTGGCGAAGAAGAGGATGGTTCCCAAGATCATTAAAATTAAATGATAGAATCTTCAATTAAAGCAATCAAACTTCAAAGAGAAGGTTTTAAAAAATTTATCTTGGAATTATAATGGAAGTGCAAACGAGACATGGGAGGTGGTAGCATCTTTTTTTTAATAAGAGGCGGTAGCATCTTATATCAGAAAGATAGCTAAAGAGCTAGGAGAGTATAAACAAGGAGCTCCAGGTTAAAGGAAGCTTGGTAGTGGAGTGAAGTGGTGCAAGAGAAGCTTAAAATTAAAAGAGCTTGCTTCAAAGCTATGTATAACGACAGAACAAATGAAATTGTCACAAACTACAAAACAGCAAAGAATGAAGCAAAGAAGGTTGTAAGTGAAGCTAAGTTGAAAGCTTGTGAAGTTTTATACAAAAAACTAGACTCGAAGGAGGGTCAGAACTCGGAACGATATATTCAAATTATTCAAAGCAAGAGAAAAAAGAGCAAAAATCTCTCTCAAGTGGGATGCATCAAGGATGAGGAAAGCCATGTACTTGTTACTCAAAAGGATATAGGAACTAGGTGGAAACAATATTTCCATAAGCTTTTCATTGGGGGTGGGAGTAAAGAGATAACTTTGGGAGATCTTACTGGTAGTGAATGTTACAAAGGAAGTAGAGATGTTATTTTCACAAATGAGAAAGGGGAAGTGAGAGAAGGCTTTAAAGGTTATCAAACCTAGGAAAGGGGTAGGACATGATAACATTCCCATAGAGGTTTGGAGAGTTCTAAGTTAACGAGGTTTGACATTTGACTTGGCTCACAAATTTATTCAATGTTATTTGGCAAAGCAAGAAAATACCTGAAGAATGGAGGAGAAACATCGGGGTGCCTCTTTATTAGAATAAAGGAGACATTCAGAATTGTTCGAATTACAGAGGTATCAAATCGATGAGTCATCCTTTGAAAATTTGGGAACGTCTAATCGCAGAAGGACGAGGCAAGTTTCCGAAGTAACTGACAACCAATTCGAAATCATGTCAGGTCGCTTGACTATTGAAGTTATCCACTTGTTGAGAATAACAACGGAGTTTTATAGAGCTAAAAAGAACCTTCATATGATTTTTATTAACTTGGAGAAGGCATGTGATTTAGTCCCATGGGAGATATTGGGGAGAGTTTTCGAGAAGAGACAAGTGCATGTCATATACATTAACCTTATAAATGGTACATATGATGGAATTTCATCTTGTGTGAGGATCCAGTATGAGAAGACTGACTACTTTAACATCAACATCGATCTGCATTAAGGTTCAGTTTTTAGTCCATTCCTTTTTAATTTTGATTATGGACGAGTTGACTAATCACATTCATGATGAGATATCTCAGTGCATGATGGTCGTCGATGATACCGTGTTGATTGATGAGACAACATATAGAGTAAATGAGAAGCTAAAGGTTTGGAGACATGCCTTCGAGTCTAAAAGATTTGGATTGGGATAAGTAAGGCTAAGACTGAATATATGGAGTGCACATTTGATGAAAACAACGGTGAAGGACTCGAGGTAAAGATTGGAAATGATAACATTCAGAAGAATGATTCTTTTATATACGCGGGATCTATTTTGCAACATGATTGGAAAATTGATGGAGAAGTTACTCATAAAATAAATGCATGTTAGCAAAAATGAAGAGGAGCCTCCATCGTTCTTTGTGATAAGAAAATCCCTTCGAAAGTCAAAGGAAAGTATTACAAAGCAGTTGTAAGACCTATTATGTTATATGGGTCAAAATATTGGCATGTGAACCATAGACAGATGCAGAGAATGACAGTACCATAAATGAAAGGGATAATTACACCCATAACCTTGAGTAATTCCTCAATCTCAATCATAACCCTGCATAATCGCGAATTACATGAGGAACCCTGAGTAATGCTTAACCTTTACACGACATGACCCTGCGTCAACTTCCGTTTCGATTTTCCGTTAACTCAGATGGAAAAGGTTAGATGTGGACAATTTTGCCCCATCAAGACTTTTTATATTTATAAATTGATGCCCCTGGAAGCCTGGAAGGCCCACACCCATCGGAGCTCCAACCCCCTGCCCGTCGGAGCCCCGACCCTCCTCCCGCCTGCCCGCGCCCCAACCTTCTTCCCCCTTTCCTCCTCCCTGTCGACCACTTCCTCCTCCCCCTTCCTCTCCGTCCACCACCACCTCCTCCTCCTCGCTGCCGGCCTCCGCCCTGCAGCCCTCCCACCGTCTCTGCCCCCCTCTCGCTGTGCGATCACCGACCAGCGATAATCGCTTTTCCCGTATGGGCAATCGCTTGATCAATGTTTAAATTTAGTAATCATGGCTTTAAAACGAGGATGCGGATCTTTTTTTCTCAAGATCACATGTTACTCCATTTTGCCTCTGAGATTTTATTCCGAGATAAGACCACCTTATCCCTCATTTAAAGTTTATAATTTGAAAGATCACAAACTACCATGGAATGAGATTTGGACAGTAATCAAATTTCATCCCAATCGAACAGTCTAAATCATAAAATGGATTAAAAAACTAATATTGAATTGTGGGTTGTTTTAACGTAGAAGCAGTTCCATTCAGCAATTTAAACGCTACTCTAATCTGGCATTTTGACTGAAAGCAGGGAACAACTACTGTCTTCCCCGTAGGCGAGCCTGGTCCGCGCTTGCTCAATGACGGCACCGAGTCTCCAATCAAGCTCCTCACCAATGTCGAGAAGCTTCGTCTCCTCAGCAAGGCTGAGAAGGCTGGCCTCCTCTCCACTGCAGAGCGCCTTGGTTTCTCGCTCTCCACTGTGGAGAGGCTCGGCCTCTTATCTAAGGTTGAGGAGCTTGGTGTCCTGTAGCTAAGCTTCCTCGGTCTGCTCTGACACGCGCAATTCGAATCTTTTACACAAATCCGACGGAGTAGAGGGCGGTCCGGGCGGCAATCTGGAGGAGGGTTCGGAGGCGAGCAGGCCGATGGCGTCGGACGGCGCTGGAGAGGCGAGGGGCGCACGTCGCCTTCGGGCACCACAGGGGTACCCCGTCGCCTGCTTCTTCAACGATGGATGGAGGTGCGCGGGCGACGCCGCTCAACGGTGAGGCGGTGATCTCGCGGCGCGTGGCGGTGGTCTGCAACGCGGTCTGACGTCAGAGGGGGCGCGGGCGGCGGATGTCCGGCGATTGGAGGACGGCGTGGTCGGTGGACGGCTGAGCAGCACCCGCGAGGGGTGACGCGAGGATGGAGGGTGACCTGACCAGCGGCGGTGGCAGGGGGTGGCGACCCTGCTTCCGTTCCCCCTTTATTTTAATTTTTTTTTGTAAATTTGTTTTTTTCCTTCTATTTTTTATTTGGCTAATCCTAGCCGTTAGATCATAGTTTGGTTAGATAAACCCACTCATATGGTTGAGTTAACATATTAAACTAACGGAGGGTTATATGTGTGAAACGGAGTAACTATCCGGGGTTCCTCATGTAATTCGCGATTATGCAAGGTTATGATTGAGATTGAGGAATTACTCAGGGTTATGGGTGTAATTATCCCTAAATGAAAATGCTAAGGTGGATGTGTGATTATGCACGAAAAGAACAGATTCGGAATCATGCGATCAGAAGGAAAGTTGGCATACCTCTAATAGAGGATAAGATGAGAGAATCCCGTTTAAGATGGTTTGGTCATTTGCAAATGAGGTTGGTCGATGCACCAGTTAGAAGATGTGAGATTTGGGATGTTGAACCAGTTAAGAGAGGGTGAGGAAGACCCAAGAAGTGTTGGGAAGAGACTGACCGTAGAGATCTTAGTTATTTGGATTTAAGACTGAGAATGGCACAAATTAGATCTGAATGGAGGTAAAAAAATCCATGTAGCCGACTCTACTTAATTGTGGGAAAAGGGTTTGTTGTTGCTATTGTTGTTGTTGTTTTGATTACCTCAAGAAACTAGATTTTCCAATATCAAATAATAGCAAATTCAAGATTCGATATAAACATCGTGGTCTCCCTTCTGAGCAATGAAATCATTCATGACACCTAGCTTCTTCCTTCTGATATTTTTTAGTCATGTTTCTTTACTGATGACACCAAGCTTCTTCCTTCTGATATTTTTAGTCATGTTTCTTTACTGATGAGAAGACAAATGTTCTACATGACCTTAATACTCTTCAGTACCAATGGTATACCTTTCCTTCTAAGAACTTAAGTCTTCACCTAAGTAAATTCATGATACTGAATTTTTTCCTTTCGATTTTGTTTGTAGTCCCCCTTCCATTGGTAACGAGATAAATTTTTAAATACCTTCGCTAATATGATTGTTATTTAAAAAAATCCATGCCTCTGCATTTCGCATCATCTTTCCAATGTGATGGCATTATCAAATATAGATTTGCAGGGGCTTGTCATTTATACAAATAACATTGTCATGCGCCCAAGCTCTAGCATGGCCCCAAATTTTGATCGAATTTCGGTTTCGATGTGTGACCGAAATTCGGCCGAAATGGCCTATATTGGCCGAAAATTGGAAGGTCATGTTCAAAAACTGACCGAAACGATCGAAATTTCAATCGAAATTTCAGTTCGGTCACTCATCGAAATCAGACCAAAATCTGACATTTAAGGCCTTAACTCTAGTACAACCTCTATAAAAGAATGTAGAGCAGATGATTGCATTATACCTAGACCTTGTAAGATCCAAACGTATGTAGGGTAGATGGTTCAAAATAGGTGTAAACACCGTGAAGCATAACCCCGATTTGGTGGCTCAACCATCAACTCTCAAGATCCTTCTTTCATTTGATGTGCACAGCAGTTAATCCTCACAATGATGAGATGAAAAGAATGTGCTAACAAGATATTCAAGATTTAATATAACATTGTGCCCTGCCTTCTAAGCCATTGACTGGTGGAACGTAGACATAGAAGAGATGGTCGCATTAATATCTAGAAATATTATGACTCCATTGGATCCACCGGAAAAATATGCGATGGTTGGTTCCAAATGGATGTGTGATGCAAAGCCACCTATATGGAAAAGTTTCGAGACACAAGAGACAACTCATCGTCAGAGGATTCACCCATGTACATAGAAAGTGACTCGACTTTCAATTATCTGAATCATTCTTTCCATTGACGTGGAAAACAATACTTTGATCCTTGCATTTACTAGACGTGAAGAAAGTGCCCCTCTATGAGGATCTCGAGGTCATAGAAATCACCCGAATTAACTTCAGGGGGGAGTTTATGACCTCAATCAAAGTCCCAAAGCATAGTTTTAGAAGCTCTCTGAGGAACTAAAGAGGAAAATTTTTGCGAGATGATCCTTAAAGCATTCATTATTTACCAAAAGGAAGGGTAAAGGCATTATAGATATGGCCAACAATGACAATTGACAACTGTGATAAAGAGTAGGTGTGAAAGAAGTAAATGGGAGTTATGGATATGAGCACACCAAGATGTTTCCATTAACTAGAGGTAGCCCATAGTCTCAGAGGACCAGTACTATCCAAGAGAAAATATGTTCTTGATCTTCTACAGAAGACCAAAATCATACGTGACAAACAAGCTTTTATTCATATGGATCATACAGCTCATTTCAGTGTTCAGAAAGGTAGGTAGACCATACAATTACATATGCATATATGATACTAGGTGCATATGCAAGTTTGACAAGTATACGGGCTAATTAAACCGCATATGTGGCTGCTTACTCAATCACCTATAAGATTAAACTAATCCCTATTTTATTTGACCCGATCAAACATAATTCCCCCATTTAAAACATGCCCCTACAAAACCCTACCCCCCTCCATGATTGAAACCTAATCGCTATCCACCACTCGTGTGCCCCCTCTTCGTCTACTCATCTCTCTCAGGGTCCACTCGCCGCCTCTCGCCCACTTTTCGCAGGTACTAGTGCCTCTCCACCATCGCTTGTTATTGTTGATGTTGTTGTTGCCTTAATACTTAAGCTGCTATTGTTGACATACATGTGAATTCTAAAAATGTTTCTCTCTCAAATGGCACTTCAATAAGGTCAAAAATAATGAACCGTTGGTGTATGAACACTAATAATTAAGTAGTTGTACAAACGTGTGTCCATGCAAAGAAAAATGCATTACTTTTCTATTTGATAATCAAAATCAAATTGGACATTAGTATCTATTTTACGAATCGATTGCATTAGTGAATATTGTTGGCTTGAATTTAAAATGTCTTTCAGCGGTGATTTCCAGCTTGTTATTTTGGCATTAATTCGTAAGTTTGAAAGTACGTATATATGTTAAGTTGAATAAGGAAAGCTCAAATTTACATATAGACTAAATGTTTACTACAACGTTCATAAATCATTTCAACAACAATTTTATGTTGATAGTAAAAAAGAATTTATCACTGACTGTGAAAGTGATGAAGAAGTTCCTCCACGATTTCCCACGGATTACATTAGGAGCATGGCCCGAAATTTTGGCAAAATTCGCCAAAATTTTGATTTTGCCGAGTTGGTGAAATCGAACCCCAATACCCTTCGTTTTCTCGCATTTCGGCAATATATCATTGACACATCGACGAAATGGGCAAAAAATAGCACCTTTATTTTTTCACATTTTCACCAAAATGGGAAAATATTGACAAAATTTTGCTCATGTTTCATTCTTTAGGTTGTCGAGGTGCTAGTGAAATCAACGATTAAGTCATTGATATTATTTTTTGTTATGATCAACTTTTTTATCGAAATGGAGGATTTTTCAAATGTTTTAGTCAAAATCAGATCATACTTAAATGTTTATGTTTTATATTTAGCATGGTTAAGGAAAGCCATGTGTATACATTCAGACATGTCATTGAATAGCGATTAAGTGGTATGTGGAAGTATATGCGGGATATATGTGGTTCTACGTGATTTTATAATTTTTACTTAAAAATAAATAAATATCTGCAAAAGTGACTACATCTGAACTGAATTTATGAATATATGTGATCCAACAAAAGATCTAATAAAAATGAATTTCATGTAGAGTTCAAAACAACATCTGATGTCTATCAATCGAATATCAATAGAAAAAAGTTAACACACATAATAATTAATGGCAATCAGCAAAATATGTAAGTATCCGAAATAAAATAGAAATTCAACATAAATAACATTAGTAATGTACTAATTAAAATAACATAAAATGACTAAAATGTTCAAGCGACAATATTCTACTGAGTACAAAGTAATCCTAATCTAGATCATCCTGAAATTCCATTGCGATATTATCACCCTCTTCCTCAGATGGGAGTTCTTCCTCATTTAAACTCAAACAGTGAGGTTGAACCAGCAGCATGCCTTTGCACCAATTGCATCAACTACTAAGTTTTCTACGTCAGCTCCCGTCCTTGGAATAACTCATCACCTCCTCCATCTTCACCAATCCAATCTCTCGCATGTGTTCTATCATTTGAGGCAAATGGATCATTTCGCTTTTTAAGATGGTGATCCCTCAATTGGTGTTGAATCTGACATACACCAAGTCATTTAATCGCTACAATTCAAGCATGTTTCTTTTCTTCATGTGAATCTACAAAATAACCACAAATATATCATTAACCACTTCGCTAATAATGTGTAAGATATGGAATGTATAGCACCAATTATTTAGCCTTCCGCCTCAAAAGTGTTCCAATTCCTTTCACAACTCAAAGAAGAAACTCTCAGCTTTAAATTTTTCATTGACATCTCCCTCAAATGTGGTGTTCCATGCCATGCAATCCCCACCAACGGGCTATTTGTAAGAATAAATATCAATAATCATTAAGAGTGAAACATACAAGTCTATGAATTCTTAATGAGAATTTATACCGGATTGAAATCATCATCAATGATTGACCTTTGACTGACAGCCAAAAATTTGCCAAATGATATTTCTGCCGCTACAAATAAATGAAACTCTTTCCTAGAGATGATATCTTGGATATGTAAATCGGGATAAAACATATCCATACAATCCAAGAATCCCTTCAGAGAAAGGCCTTCCCACTTGATTTGAGCACTATCCATATAAAAGAAATAAGGATCCAAAAAAATACGCAGCAAGATGGAAGGAGCTATCCAACCTTCTTTTTGACCTTGAATCAATGGCATCAACAAAATACGTGTAAGACACTTCTACATCTTTGAAAATGCTCATGGTCTCTTTTCTTGCATCTTCTAACTCATCGTATACAAAAATAGTAGCCAACCTCCTATCTCCATCAACAATCTGCATAACATGTACTAATAGAGAAAAGATCTTCAAGGTTAAAGACTTTTTGAGTCAAAAAATGAAGGACTCGGAATAATGGTTGAAGCCATTTCACCCTTCCTTATCTTTGTATCATTACAAACTCTCATAAGAAAACATAAGCCTCAACTTGTAATTTTTCTCCATCACAGATTGTAAGGTAAGATATGTGTAGCAAATCTTGTTGACCCGACTTCACTATCTCATACTTTTGCGCAGTGTTGTAAAAGTCACCCGACTGGCCCGACTAGTAGATCCGACTAATCTAGTCAGTGGGGTGGCCGGCCGAGTACCGACTAATTCCGATTAGGTACACTAGTCGACTAATTTTTACTTGGAGATACCATATTTTTTTATTTTTTTTTGATGTTTTTATAAGCAAACTTATTATAATATGTTAATAGTTTACTTAAATTAAATTACTTCTTTTAGTTTATTATGATACTATAAAAATGTACAAGATGTATGTAAATTTATGTATAAAAATGAGTTATATATTAAAAATAATCATAAATTCAAAGCCGATTAAAGTCTGACTAAATCCGACTAGTCGTCCGACTGCCGATTAATCCTTAGTCAGTGATCCAGTCGACCGAGTATCGACTACCGACTTTTGCAACCTTACTTTTGCGTAAATTGTCTCATAAAGTTCAATGTTATTGCATGACCGTATATAAAGACCAATATTGTAAAAGTAGACCGACTATACCGACTAGTCGAGTCGGGGGGTACATGACTTGACTAGGCCAAATCGGCCAATAGTCGGTCTGACCCGATTAATCAGACGACTAGTTGTAGTTGACCTAGTAGCCCGACTTTTACATAGGGATTTCGGATTTAGGTTTAGGCGCAAGCCGTAAACCTGATTACACGATTAGAATTAGATGAGATGTAGGGCTTGTTGTTAGACAATAAGATAAGATACTTAAGGTTACATGCTAATAAGTATAATTCACAATAAATAAAAAAATATAAAAATAAAAAACATTAAAAATGTTAAATAAAAATTTAAGAAAATTCGGTATACTTCTGTACTTTAAATTATAGTTTTTCGTCTAGATTTAAAATATCAACTAATTAATACACTATCCTGGAAAATTTTACTTAAAACTTTATGATTTAATTTCATAAAAATATTCAAATAAAAAATATACAAAAGAAATAAAATATAACAAACTTATATGCAAATATGAAATGTTCTTAAATACCATTCTAAATATATACTTATATAGCTTAGAGTGTGCACGTACGTACGCGTGCATACCCACACCCACATATTCTTGTTGATTTGCATGTTGGTTAACTTATACAAGGTTAGAATAGTGTTTATTACGTCTTAAATGTTCGTTAACTAAGATACTTCTTGTTGATTTGCATGATAGTTAGGTAACTTAGGTTATTTACCTTTTGTGGTTGTTGATTAGCTTTGTGTTAATTTATTTGTAACTTCAACTTGTGATATGTACCAAACATTTTGTTCTTAACATTTTTCTCGTGCTATATACCAAACAATTTGTTCTTAACTTGCTTCATGTTTTCTTCTCTTGTTATAATTTTTTAAGCTCTTAAAAATATTAAAACTGCTAAATATATAAATATAAATGAGAGCATATGTTATAAAAATTGATTTATATATTTAAAAAAATTAAAAAATTCAAAACAAATTAATACCCGACTAAATCTGATTACTCTCACGACTGTCGATTAATCCTTAGTCAATGACCCTGCCGACCGAGTACCGACTACTGACTTCTGCAACCTTGATAAAGACAATCAACATTCTTGCCTTTATGATGGCAGTTTCCACCTTTGATTCTGTGCCAATCTCTTCTAGCATAAAATCGATGCAATGTGGTGCACATGAACTCCAAAAGATCCGTGGATACTTAGTTCTCAAGATTCTTCCATTAGTCATATTGGCAGATGCATTATTTGTCACTAGTTGGACTAAATTGTTAGGCCCAACTTCCTTAATGGACTTATCCACTAAGGAAGCAATGTAGTCAATGGTATGAGAATCTGTAGACGAGTCAATAGGATTCAAGAAACTAGTCCCAAGCTAACGATTGAGCAAATATTCATCATGCTCCTTTCGCTCCTATCAATCCAGACATCTTTCATAATGGAACATCTAAAAGTCTTTCAACAATCACGATGGCCTTGCAAAAATTCCTTTGTTTCCTGAATGTGTTCCTTCAAAAGATTTATGTAAGCTCATGGTACGTTAGAGGCTTGTAACCGCTTCCACAATGTCCAATTGCTTCGCACATTCGAAGAAATGAGACCTTTTTTAGAACATTGAAAGCGATGTTATTATCATCGAAGATTCGAAGTGATTAGCCATGAATGAATTCATGTGTGCGCATTCCTCATTGACAAAGGTATCTTTGAGTGTGGATTGGCAGAGACTCTTCACTGGCACATCTTTTGTTGAGGTTGGAGGCATTTTCTCATCCATCTCTACGTAAGTTAAGGGTTAATTAGTCTTAATGGAAAGGTCTTTCATCCTCGCAGTTTTATCATTCTTTTTCACTTTAATTTCCTCCATGGTATCCTTAATTTCTTTCATCTCAAGAGTAACCTTGGAACAAGATGTCGTATTGCCTTTTATATGAGCCAAATGTTGCTTCGTGCAATTGATCCCTTCAATCACAACTTTCCAACATAAATGACAAGTAACCATGTTGGGGTTACTCGGATTCGATACATAAGTATACTTCCATCACAGATCATAAGATCCATGAGGAACAAAAAAACTCCATCGTATCGCTCTAAGTAGGAGGATCGCTTCCAGTTCCAAGCATAGGAGAAGAATCATTGTCAGATGATAGTCTGAAGGCCATAATTACCTAACATTCAATCATAGAAAATCATCAAAAAGTACTATATGGTCTAGTTTAATATATAAAATCAAAATAATACAATTACATTTCAAAATCAAAGAAAAACAAAAGTTTACCAATTGAAATTAAGAAATACAGTACATAATTTAGGTTAGTAATTACTTAATGTTAGTAAGATATGAAGTTTAGTTATTAATTATAGTTCATTTCCTAAACAATAACATACAGTCATACACTACACTACAGTGACATTCAAACATCAAAAAATAAACATCCAGAGTTTTTTGACATTCAAACATATCCTAAAAGGAACATTCAAAGCTTCAAACACTACACTTATAGTGACACTATAACGGCATTCAAACATTCAAACATATCCTAAAAGGCTATACAATTGAAATTCAAATAAACATACCTAAATTGGCTCAAAAATAATCAAACATCAAAAAAATAGCATCAAATAAGAGAAAAACGGGGATTTGGGGTTATTTGGCAGAGCTTATCATGGTCACGGAGGAGCAAGTGAGATAGAGGAGCTTCGCGCGGAGTGGCGGAGGGGCTTCGTAGAACTGTTAAAGGCGAAGGAGCCTTGCACAGAGTGGTGGAGGTGATTTGCGGCACCATTGGAGGCAGAGGAACTTCACACGGAGTGGCGGAGGGGCTTTGCACACCGTTGGAGGCGAAGAAGCTTCGAGGCGACGGTGCAGGCGGATGTTGGAGGCGACAGAGGTTAAAGGAGGTGGTGGAGACGAGTATCAAGGGTTCTAGAAAAGAGAGGGGGCTCAAGAGCTTCCGCTAAACATTTTAGATCAGCAAGTACGGGTGTTTCGCTGGAATAAGGTTCCCCCTAACCCTATCGAATAGGGGTCGTATGATCTGAATCCGATTAGCCATTTAAGAGAGTTTGGACATTAAGCGGGCACACTGCACAGCCCGCATATACAGTCTATATATGTGTGAATGGCGCATAGAGGGGGGCTTCATGTATTATGTGCGTTGAGGAGGCCGTGTACCCATATGCAGTCGTACAAACTGCTGCTTTCGTAAACAATGATATTTAGTCTATGTTGATATTTGAATTTATTATTATTTCTAAAATTGTTTTTTATTAGAATATTACAAATCACATAATCCGCATATACTACTACTATTAGACCTGATATTTCCTTGGCATTAGGGAACTTAGTCAATTCATTGGCAGCATAACTAAGATCTACTAGGACATAATCATGATGCTCTTGAGTTACATCAAGGCCATTCTTGGAATGGGCTATTCTTTAAAACATGAATGCCATTGAAAATACAAATTTCACTATTGACTTCTGTATTTACCTTGGGAGCAATCTTGTCACACAGAGAAGAAAAACACAAGCAGTAGTATTTCTAATGAGTGTAGTAGCAAATACAAGCCAATGTCCCACGCAGCAATAGAGATACAAAGGACCAACTATATTTCTTGACTTTCATCTTCCACTAGATAGAATGATGAAGTTGAGTTGCGATGGCGTTGTTCTCATGCACAAAGCAAACAATTTCACACTTCATGGAAAAAACTAAACAAATAGTAGTTGATTACTACTTCACCAGAGGCCTCATCTGACTTAAGATTAATCAAGACATATGGTATCCTTTCTCCAAACCAACAAAGATTAATCAAGACATCCAGTATCCTTTCTCCATACCAGACCACATATATAAGTTTAACAAGACACCCTCCAAAACCTCTTTTAAGCGATGATGTAAGAAGCTAAGCATGTTGGAATTATATGCTCCTCCTTAAAGGGAAGTGTTAAGGTGTATGAGATAGGTAAAGCATGGGGGGTAGTTTTGATAATTGTCTATCCTATATACTCCTCATTGATCCTAACCTCTCCTTATATATCGAAAGGCTAGCTTGAATCTCATTATGTCAATCTCTATTCTTCTCTGCACGTTTTTTGGACAAGAGAAGTCGATGATGCAACACAAAGAGAAGTGTGAGGCAACAACACGAATGTAAACTGGGGCAAATATCATCCACTAATCACAAATCCAGCTGCCCGTCTTTGAGTAAAGACCGTATATCTAAGACTTCAATTGAGAGACTATCATCAACACAAGGACAAACATATATTTTAATATAAGATTATGTCAATTCTGTGGGAAATGGGCAATTACATTTTCAATGACTTATTAGGCAATAGCCTTGTTACATTGCAATGATGGCATTGTAAAGAACGAGGGAATTACATCACATTCTACATTGGAAATGGAATCAGAGTATAGAAGCAAGCATAAATGTATGATGAATTGCAGCATATAACACACTAAATTGTGCGTGAAAGCTATCTTTTGGCCAAATTTTATTTTTCTAAAATGAAACCCCTCCCCCCAATTCTCAAAATGCACTCTAAGAAAGTCCCTATTAACACCTACCCCAAGCTAAGAAGGGGGAACTGGACGACTTTTAGTGTTCTTATTATAGCACTCCTTGTCTTCGTTTCCAAGATGATATCTTCATTACCTTAAATGGTTCATGTATTGTACTTCTAGAAGTCCAATTCATGGAACTATAATCACAATCATCATAACAAGGGTATGACTTATTTCCATAACATTATCGAGCCATTTAAACTGAAAGTGCAATATTCCTGGTATTTAACTGAACAAACTTTACCCCTCAAAACCTACCAAAACGCAGAGACATAGCATAAGAAATTGAACTGATTTAAGAGAACAAAGGTATGAAATTGTGAAATATGTTGGGAAGAAGCATAGAAAATGATCCAAGGAAATGGCATGTAATTCAATATAATAAAAATCACAAGGATGGCTTACATTAAAGCAAAAATTTGCACCTCTAAGAGAGCACTAGTGCAAGTCAAAATAATGGACTCTGAAACTCGTCTTTGTTTTTATCATTAAAAAACGTCTTCATCTAGTTAGCAAGTATAGTGCCAAAACAACTATAAAAGAAAATTCATGATGTTCTAGAGGCTTATAGATGCAATGGGAGGAGAATAAAGTGCAAATAGTGGCCAGGAAAATAATGAGGAAAGCTGGATTTCTTATGAGCATGAGAGAGTAAAAAAGGAAATTCCATTGGGAGAAGGAGCACGTCAGCAAGCAATTCTGATTAATCTAAGAACCTTCTTAAGCACACTTGATACCAGTTCTTAAAATTAAAGTGTATGAAAAAATCAACAAATTATCCAGTTTCATTTTTTTCAATAGACTCATATAGATTAAATCATCAGTTATACTAAAATAATAATCTTAATTCAAAAACATTGAGGCATGCCTAAGAAACAAGATCTCTCAATCAAACAACAATAAGTGCAATGCAGATCATTCTCATCAAAGAAACTGCCCAATAAATCAAGAAAGATGTGATGTAGTGGAAGTTAAAAACAAGCAAAGAAAACTAAGTATTCAAAAAGTTGAAGGGAAGGGTTAAGCAAGAGTATATACAAATATAGCAATCAGAAAAGTAGGAAAGAGAAAAGCCCACTACAGCAACCTAAAATAATAAAGAACGACATTTTGGTGGCCTAAAGTTTAGTTTCAGATGAATTATGACCCAAAGACTGTTTTTAATATGTCATGATGTAGGAAAACTCCATGTAATGCATTTATTTCACTTTTGCTGCCTCCTGGAAAATGACTTACGGGAGAGTTAAGATTAGGCCTATCATCAAGAAACCAGAGAAAGAGTAGCCAATTATTCTGCAAATGAGCGGATGTATCCTAGATCATTTCATTACCCAAGAGATTCTTTCAATCCACCATGGAGATACGGAGTTCAAATTTTTTTTGCAGTGATTGCAAAAATGGTGTTGTCAGTGACGGGTCTACGGTCCCATCCTCCTGTGAACTCCGAAAAAGAAGGTATTCCCTGTGCTCACCTCATTTAAGTAGATCTGCTACCTTTTTCATTGAGGTACAATTTCAATATAGTTTACAGGACTTTCTGAGGAGCTTCAACACATGCATCATGCTCTTGACCATATCAGCATTGCCAAACAAGGCTTTGAGAACTTGGGGTTCACCTTCGAATCATTGTGGTTCATACAAGTCTTCTCAGTAAATGACAACGACGGCAGAAGAAATTGATTCTATGTTGTCTAATAGCACGCATCCATGACAAAAAGAAACATGTAAGCATGACATTCAGCATGCTCACTAACTTCTTCGGGGCAACAGAGTGGCTTAAAAAATGTCACCTCCTCAAAGAACAGACAAGAGTATAATATTGAATAAAATTGAGCCCCCTTAAAATGTTGATCAACATATACAGAATTTTTTGTCAGGTGTAATCTGGTCATCTTTTGGGCAAACGTCCAAGGGAACTCCTCACACAAGTTCATGGTCGTCTCCTTGTAGAAACGATTCACTTCAATCTACAGTCCCTCCAACTTGGGCACCTAACAATATCTACCTCCATGTCCACTAAAACCCGGTGCAAAACTATCTGTCGAGGATGCAAGAGTAGGTAGAATATAATCAAGCTGCTGAAATCGAGCAAAGATGACACAATAGAAAAGGAACAACGTCAGCAAAGTAATTGATTTTTCATTGTCCGGTAGAGAGGCCTACTAAGCCAAAAAGAAACATGTAAGCATGACATTCAGCACAAGTCCTCTCGAGATGCTAATCAGCTAATAGAGATTTATGGGAATGTGGCTTGGCCGTCTGTTAATGCATGAGCAAACTCATCACACATCTCTTTGGTCATCTTCTAGGATAAGAGATTTACCCACTATGTGAGAGCAAGTTCATGTCATAATTGTTTGCTCCCCATGTACCATAGCTGTTATCCACCCTCTTGACAAGGTCATTTGTAAGGTGATGCACAACGAATTTTGGCACGTCGATAAATATTTTTTGAAACGGTGGATGTTTGGTGGAGAAGAAATTGGAGGGGAGAAGAGGAGAAGGCGCGCCTGTTGCGCGATATTTGGAGAAGAAGAAACGTGTAGACTACGTTAAGAGAGGAGAGAAATCAGAGAGAGGGAGATAAAATCTCAAATTTTCATTAACCTGAACTGACTAAAACATTGGACCATCATCCCTTTATATAGGAGGGATGACATTACAAAAATAGAAATTAATTCAAAATGACAACCAATTATCCTAAACTTACTCTAACTAATTAACCGACAAATTTGAAATTCAAATTGACCACTAATTGAAATCACAGGCGATCCCATTTATTAAATTAAAAATTCGTCGACGTAAATAAACGTAAATAAAATTGACCACTAAATTTAGATAAATATTTAGCCCTATATTTTGACTCCACGCTGCATCAACTCTCCTCCGCTTGAAAAAAATTTGTCTCCTGACAAATTGCTCGATCTTCGTTTCAACGGTGGAGAATCCCTCTGGATTGGTTGAGCAAAAATCCTCAATTTTGCTCATTTTCCATGTTACGTTTATAATTCTTTTCCACTGAGGGGTACGACCGCAAATGTTTTACTCCTTCACTTAAAAGGGTTCCATAGCATGATATATCCTCCAATTGGGCCTTTTGATAAATAATTTTGGGAGGAGGAATACCTCTGTAATTTTCCCCATAATAGTCCAAATCCCTAATTTTATGGGATTGACCCTTCCGGAGAGACAAATCTGGCAGCTCGTGCGGGACACCTCCCTTCCTTCGTTTTAGGCAACGACAAGTACTAGGGTTAGGGCCTTGATTCCTCCCGTGGTGGCATGATCGACGGCAACGCCAGTGACGGCAACAACACAAATGAAGGCGGCGCACTCGAAGGTGTCGAACCTGGTTCTGGCATCGAGGAACCGCGCAAGGGTTGATGCCAAGGGAACGATGGCGGCGAGCTGTGAAGGGAGACCTCTGGCAGCGTTGTTGGTGGGGTTTCTCACAGGAGTATCCATCCCGCGCGCGATGGGGTTTGTGGCGGAGGAAGAAGACCCACTGCTGGGTGTGACGGTGGTGACGAGGGAGGCTCTGGATGGAGGCCTTCGTGCTCATTGGATGCCGCCTCCAGCAAAGCCAACGGCGACTATCCACAAGGTAGCGTCGGCTGTATGCAAGGCGAAAGCAGCGGCAACCACATCGTGCCCAAGGATCAGGGCTCCAGAGGGTCGAGTGGCGATATCTGTCACGCAAGTGGTGAAGGAGTCGATGTGCGATGCGCATGTAGTCATGCTTTCAACTCGGGGAGCCAGCCTGCTGGACGCTATAGGGTTGACCGATGGCATGGTGCGAGGGCAATAATGGTGTGGGGCGTGGAGGCAGAAGCGCCAGAGGGGTCCTTAGAGCCACGAAATTGACCTTGGGCTGATCTACGACCTTCTGAACCACAGGGACAGCAACTTCAATCGCAAACAGATCGACAAAATCCAACTTTTCTTCACTGGGATCTTCATCAAATATTGGTCCTATGTCCTCCTTGTCTTGTACAATGATTGTATCAATAAAATCTTTATTAAGACTGAAAATACCTTCATTTTCTTGATCAAAAATGGGTTGCACAGCAGCTTCATCGGTCTGATGTTTGCCGTTGTCGTATGAATCTTCATCGAATGTTGTGTCCAGCCATGCTTGTACCTTCCTGGATGCTATAATGCGTTTCTTGAACATCTTCGAACGCGAGCGTGAATGCGAGCCATGCGAGAGACGATTCAAATCGTGTTGGATCCTTCAATAGTCGACGGGATCGTCGAATCGTAGGAACGATTCGGTTTCCATGCTCTGATACCAAATGATGCAGAACGAATTTTGGCGCGTTGATAAATATTTTTTGAAACGGTGGATGTTTGGTGGAGAAGAAATTGGAGGGGAGAAGAGGAGAAGGCGCGCCTGTTGCGCGAGACTTGGAGAAGAAGAAACGTGTAGACCACGTTAAGAGAGGAGAGAAATCAGAGAGGGAGATAAAATCTCAAATTTTCATTAACCTGAATTTTGACTAAAACATTGGACCCTCATCCCTTTATATAGGAGGGATGACATTACAAAAATAGAAATTAATTCAAAAATGACAACCAATTATCCTAAACTTACTCTAACTAATTAACCGACAAATTTGAAATTCAAATTGACCACTAATTGAGATCACAGGCGATCCCATTTATTTAATTAAAAATTCGTCGACGTAAATAAACGTAAATAAAATTGACCACTAAATTTAGATAAATATTTAGCCCTATATTTTGACTCCACGCTGCATCATAAGGACATAAAGCTTCCTCTGTCCATCAAATGAATATCTTAAACACAAGTGGAGTAATGTATATAGTCTTCAGCACCTCTTAATTTGACAGAGGTGCCTCGTATGACTACAGTAGAGGTAGAGACCATTGGTTGTCTTTGAAGGAAGCACATTTGCCATGGTGCAACATTATATCCAATCTTAGATGAAAATTGTAACTTTAGACAGGGTTCATATAATATGAGGCTCCTATGAGATGCACGCATGCAGGAGGGTTGCACGTACATGAGAGAAAGTTGAGACGGCACAAGGATGTGGGTGTCGATGCTTGACTGCATGCACTCAAGCATTGGCAATTTCAAGTCAGCGTAGAGAATGGTACAACATACAGATAGGTCAATGAAGTTCGAAAACCAAAGTTGTGTAGACCATAGACCAAAAGGGGCTGCATAGCAGTCTAGAGTGCACATATTGTAGTTGTCATTGGCTGACAATGGAGGGACCTAGGAAGATTTTAGTCTACATTGATATGTAGAGGCTATGATATGGTAAATACAAAAGACGGCAGGTTGATGACGATGGTTTGGGTTTTGGTGAAAGGTTTTGCAGGCTTGTTGCGCAGAGCATTAGACTACCAATCTAGAACCATTATTCACATGCCATGTTGAGAGATGAGCAACTCGATTATTATGAGATCCTAGGCTGGTATTGAGATTGTGAGCCAAGAGTTTATGGAAAGATTATATAAATAGTCTAAAACGGAAAATTTATCTATCGCAATTAAAATATAGTGACATGGAAAAAATACAAGTTGCAGACAAGTGAGAAGCTAACCCCCTAAACTCATGCATTAAAAAGAAGAATCAGAATACAAAATGATTAAGAAAGAGTTCGATACAACTGCATCAAGAAACGAGAGCGATTCTGATTTATATATCCTTAGGGAAGGACAAAGATTGAGACATGTTAAATAAGGAGAATGCATGATGTACATGGAATTATGAGAAGTCTAATGATAATTCTTGCCAAAGGTAGAAGAAAAAGAAATGACTTCAGACAAAAACTAGCAATAAAGGGTGAACACTTCCCAAGAGTGTTCACCCTGTACATTCTCAAAAGAAAAGCGAGAATCTTGCTTTCCTTGCAAACTATGAATAAGTTGAGTGGCTTTTCTTCAACATAGCCCACTCCGATTAACATTTAAAAAGGCTTGCTATTACCTTTTTTTTTTGAAAGAATGGTATTACCTATATTATAAGACAATCATACAGCATGCAAGAAATACAATTAAATCCATGGCCTCAAATTTCGCCGAATTCGGCCCGGTATATTTCTAGAAAAGTTGTTCTTTGGCCACCAATGCGAACTTTTAGAATGTTATGGCCTTGTTGGATCATCATGATACGAGTTGATTTAGTCAAGGCCTTAAATGTCGGATTTCGGTTTCGTTTCGGTGACTGACCGAAATGAAATTTCAGCCGAATTTCGGTTTCAGCAGGTAACCGAAATTCGACCGAAATTTCATTTCGGTCAGTCACCGAAGTCCGAAACGAAACCGAAATCCGACATTTAAGGCCTTGACTAAATCAACTCGTATCATGATGATCCAACAAGGCCATAACATTCTAAAAGTTCGCATTGGTGGCCAAAGAACAACTTTTCTAGAAATATCACAAATCTTGGTTGGATTTGGGTTGGTATTTCCAGTCAAGCCCTGCATCGTTCCCTGCTTGGCAGTGCTTACTTTTCCATCAAGTAAGAGTTTAGACATGTTGAAAATGAGATTGTTTGAAAATGCTGAGGTGTGCAGACCCATAGGAGATCCTTGGGGTTAAGGGATATCAGGAAAACAGATCTGGAACAATCATCAAGGACGCTTCAAGGGACATTGTTCTTTGATGATTCTTCTACTAGGCAATATACAAGTGCTATAGGTGAATGTTGGAATGGTTACAGAGTCTATTATATATATGCAATCAATCCTCATGTGGTTAGATGCATGGATATGGACAGTCCTTGTTTCATAAGGAAATTATAACATCAACCTGAACTCTGCAGAGGATTGATGCATGTCATGCACCTTTGAAGATTAAAATCCTTGTGTGGCCTTTGAGGATGAAGAGACTAATAACAGAAGTTAAATTAAGTAAATAAGTGGCTAATGCTGACTTCTCGAGATAATATCTAAATCATCTTAAGAGGATAGTGATTGCATGCTCATTCAATGGATTTTTACTCAAACAGATTTGTAGAGACTTATATATATGTTACGTTTTATTGTTCCGTAATTTCTATTTATATTTTGTAAGACTCTGTAATTTACCTAAGGGTTTTCTCCCTATATAAAAGACCCGAGGGCTCTATGGAATAACACATCAGAGTATCGATTACTCCAACATGGTATCAGAGCCAAAACCCTAACCCTAGGGTTTTGTTCTCTCCACCCGCCGCCCCCCCCCTCCCCCTCTTCTCCCGCCGCCACAGGGCCCCCAGCCCTCCGCCAGTCCTCCAGCCCTCCGCCGAAGGGCTTCCAGCCCTCCGCCAGGGCTCCAGCTCTCCGCCAAAGGGCTCCCAGCCCTCAGCCAGGGCTTCCAGCCCTCCGCCAGGGACCCCTCCCAGCCAGCCCAGGCGCTGCCAGCCCTCCGTCAAGCCCCTCCCTGCCTTCCCCGGTGCTGCCAGCCCTCCGTCGAGCATCTCCAGGCCGCCAACAGCGCCCAGCCCCACTGCTGGGTACCCCTAGGTGCCGCATATCTCTTCCGCTAAGGCTTCCATAGCCACTACTCGTCCTCGGAGCGACTCACCTTCGGTCGGTTCCGGATAGATGACGGATTCAAGTGCATAACGTCTACATGTGCACTTGAATCCTCACATGTCGTGGTAGACACCAGTTTCTTGGTCTATCATCCCTAGTTGTTCTTCTAAGGCAGTATGTCAGATCAAAAGGTCGATATATCCGCCATCGGTGCCTTCAAAGGTTCGGCACCTATCGTCAAAATGGACGGGACGAACTACGAACTGTGGGCTATGCAGTTCCTCAGTCTCATGAAGTCGTGTGGTAAGAAGCATATTCTTACCGAAGATGAACCGCCGGAGAAGACAGGAATATATGCCTCATGGGAGGCCGATGACGCGTACGCAAAAGTCTGGTTGTCAGGTACGCTCACAACGGAGATAGCAAATGATGTCCTTCATCAACCCACCGCCAAGGCGATGTGGGATATTCTGGCCACAACGTACTCCCAAGTACGGAACGAGACCAAGATACTGCAGTTGCAGCATGATATTTTTACCACGAAGCAAAATGGGAGGCCTCTTCATTCTCTGTATACTTCTCTTCGTGGAATGTTCGAGAAGCTTTATAGCACAATTCCACTCACAGCCACGCCGGAACAGCAGAAGACGTTCCGCAACGCTACTATGGTTGGCGTCTTACTTGCTGCCCTTGATACTGAATATGAGGCAGCATGCTCTCAGATCCTTGCTGATGCCACCATTCCACCAATGGAAGAAGTCTACAGACGGCTCAGTCGTGTCCCTGTTGCATCGAACACCACGACTACACCTCCCTCGGCAATGGCTGTCTCCAGAGGACGAGGTAGTTTCTCCTCATTTCGTGGCAGAGGAAGTGGTGGACGTGGCCGTGGAGGTCGCATACGCTCTACGTGCTCATTCTGTCGTCGCACTGGTCATTCGGAGGAGACATGCTATTCCAAGCATGGTTTCCTCCTTCTGCACGTGTCGCTGATCATGTTCAGGGTCCACCAGCATCTACTCCAGATCACAGGTTCGAGGAGCTAGTGGCACGGCTTCGTGATATCATGCCACAGTCATCATCAGAGGGTGCTGATGCGTCTGATGTTACGGCTTCAGCATCAGCGAGTACATCTGCCTCAACCAGTGCCTCAGGTAGTCCCTCCGGCTCATATCATAACCATGATCTCACAGGATGGATTGTTGATTCTGAAGCCACCCATCATCTCTGTCGTGAGAAAGAGATTCTACAGTCCTATAGAGCTGTCCAGCCTGGTCGTTCTGTACTCATTGCTGATGGCACTCATTCCCCTATCATCGGTCAGGGGGAGACAGCTTTGCTACCATCTATGCACTTACAGAATGTTTTACATGCACCAGAATTCTCAATGAATCTTTTATCCATTAGTCAGATTACACGAGATTTGCATTGTCGTGCTATTTTTGACCCATCGTCTGTTATTTTTCAGGACATACTAACGGGCAAGGTGATTGGTTGTGGTTCTGAGCACAATGGCCTCTATCGTCTTGTACGGAACTCTTATGCTGGCGTCTCTCTACATTCCCAGGGCTCCGTGTCTCCGTATACCTGGCATCTTCGATTCGGTCACCTGCCACTGCAGAAAATGCGTCACCTTCTGCCTCAGATTTCTCCGAGTTCATCCTTTCGTTGTGAAGCTTGTCAGTTAGGGAAGCATCATCGGTCCAGCTTCCCCAGTCGTCAGAGTCGGAGCAGTCGCTCCCCATTTGAGTTATTTCACATAGATATATGGGGTCCCAGTCGTGTCCCAGACCATCAGGGGCACAGGTTCTATTTAGTTGTAGTCGATGATTTTTCTAGAGTGTCCTGGACTTTTCTTCTCAAAAATAAATCCGAAGTAGGAAGCGTTATTCAAAATCTTATCAATGAAGTTCAAAATATTTTTTCGTCTACTGTTAAGTATGTGCGTACTGACAATGCATTGGAGTTCTGCACTCGTTCCCTTGCTAGTTTTCTTTCTTCTAAAGGCATTATCCACCAAACAACATGTGCATACACATCTCAACAAAATGGGGTTGCAGAACGGAAACATCGCCATTTTCTTGATATTGCTCGCACATTACTTATTCCGAGTTGTGCCCCATTATCTTTTTGGGGGGATGCTATTCTTACAGCATGCTATCTGGTCAACCGCATACCTACAACTGTTCTTGGGGAAAAGTCTCCTATCTCTGTTCTCTTTCCTGACAGAGATTTGTTTACTCTTACACCTCGGGTCTTTGGCACTGTTGCTTTTGTCCACCACTTGTCTCCAGGACTTGATAAGCTTTCTCCTAGGGCTATCAAGTGTGTTTTTGTGGGCTATTCCAGGACACAGAAAGGATATCGTTGCTATGACCCCGTTCATGACAAGTAATATGTGAGTGCTGATGTTACATTTTTCGAACCCGTCATGTATTTTTCTCCTACAGGTGACAGATGGGTCTCCTCCACGTCCACAGATACTAGTGTCTATGTACCGCCACCTCCAAGCCTGGGTCAATCCTCTACTCCACCATTACCACCACCTCCAATTGAACCTTTTCCTAAGTTCTATACAAGGCGTACAGGACCAGCTCAAGCTACATGTCAACCATCCAATACGCCTCAGGTATGTTCTGATGTTATCACTAATGATGGGTTAGAAAATGCACCAGTGCAGGAGCCTCCACAGCAGGACAAGGATCATCCGGTCGACACAATGATAGATGATCTGGATCGGCCCATTGCTCACAGGAAGCAGCGAAGACAATGTGCTTCATATCCTCTTGCCTCTCAAGTCTCATTTCATCGTCTCAATGGGGACTTCCAGAAGTTTGTAGCTGTTGTCTCGTCTGTTGAGATTCCACGGACCTATCAAGATGCCATGAAGATTGATTGCTGGCGTCTAGCCATGGAAGAGGAGATGCGTGCTCTGCAGTCTAGAAGGACTTGGTCTCTTGTTCCCATTCCTCCAGGTGCCTCCGTGGTGAGTTGCAAGTGGATCTTTACGGTGAAATATCATGCGGACGGACATCTTGATAGATTCAAGGCAAGACTTGTAGCACGGGGATTTACCCAGACATATGGGGTAGATTATTTGGATACTTTTTCACCAGTGGCTAGACACTCCACTCTTCGCATCCTCCTATCTGTTGCTGTGGTACGTAACTGGACCATTTTTCAGCTTGATGTCAAGAATGCTTTCTTGTATGGAGACCTGCAGGAGGAAGTCTACATGCAGCAGCCACCAGGATTTGCTGCTGAGGGGGAGACTCAGATGGTGTGCAGACTTCATAAGGCTATCTATGGCCTCAAACAAAGTCCCCGAGCATGGTTCTAGAAGCTTTCTCAGCTAATTGAACAACATGGGTTCAGGAGATCAAATGCGGACCATTCGTTGTTCATTCAGAAGACCCCTAGAGGTACAGTAGTTGTTATGATATATGTTGATGACATCTTGGTCACAGGAGATGATGCTCAGGGGATTGAGACAACCAAGTCTCTGCTGGGAAACCAGTTCATTACGAAGGATCTGGGCATGATACGATATTTTCTGGGGATAGAATTTGCACGAAATGCACAAGGAATGGTGATGACTCAAAGAAAATATGTCACGGACATGCTAGCTGAAGCAGGAATGACTGGATGCAGACCTTCAAGTACACCTATGGACCCAAGCATGAAGCTGTACGATGATGATACCGAGGAGGTGGACAAAAGAAGGTACAGAGAGATGGTGGGTAAGCTCTTATATATTACTATAACTCGACCGGATATTGCCTTTGCAGTAAACCGGGTGAGTCAATTTGTGGAGAAGCCAAGGCAAGTTCATATGGATGCCTTGTATATGATATTGAGATATCTGAAGTCTTCCCCTGGCACAGGGTTGCTATTTAGGAAAGATACGGATCTGTCCATTTCAGCTTGTGCAGATGCAGATTATGCAGGATGTCCAAGAGATCGTAAATCCACTTCTGGATTTGCTATCTTCATAGGAAGCTCTTTAGTTTCTTGGAAAAGCAAGAAACAGACTGTTGTGGCGAGGTCCAGTGCGGAATCCGAGTATAGAGCCATGGCACAAGCAACTGCAGAAATGATGTGGGTTAGAGCAGTTTTAGAAGATTTGACTGTAGATGTCCCCGTGCCCATGAATCTCCAATGTGACAATCAGGAAGCATTGTTTATTGCCAATAATCCGGCTTTTCACGAGAGAACGAAGCACATCGAGGTGGATTGTCATTTTACTAGAGACATGATTCAGAAGGGCTTCATTTTCACCTCTCATGTCAGTTCAGAGAATCAGACTGCTGACATATTCACCAAGCCACTGCTCAGAGGACCTTTCCAGAGATGTTCTTCCAAGCTGAGCATGATAGATATCTATGCTCCATCTTGAGGGGGAGTGTAGAGACTTATATATATGTTACGTTTTATTGTTCCGTAATTTATATTTATATTTTGTAAGACTCTGTAATTTACCCAAGGGTTTTCTCCCTATATAAGAGACCCGAGGGCTCTATGGAATAACACATCAGAGTATCGATTACTCCAACAAGATTGTTAGCATGTAGGGAACAGTTGGTGAATCACTCAAGTAGGATAATTTTGTAAAAATCAAGAACCCATTTAAAACATAGAAAGCATGGTAGAGAGGTAGTAACCGTGCATAATCACGCACCACATGAAAGCAATCGGCCACATGACTTCCGCAAATCCTAAACATGCAAAGGCATTGGGTCCCGCTTGACTCCTAGCGTAAGTTCGCCCTTTCCCGATTCACAACTACTATTTCAATAATTATATTGATTTTCTCGCTATGAGTTGGGTTCCGAAAACAGCATGCAAGAGAAAAAGACCTCAAGAAAAATCAATCTAATATTGCAAGTATCTACATGCCTCTCACATATGGGGAATTGACATACATTTCCTCTTGTAGATCAGAAGTTCTTACACAAACCGAATCATGCGAAGGATTAGACATCTACGGAGTCGGGTATTTCCCATCTTAGTAATCATGCAGCAATTGATGAAAGCGGAAAACCCGATACTATGATCACTTTCACCTCTCCAAAATAAAATTTAGTAAATATCGTCAAGGCTATTATATTTTAATTAGAAGATGGGGTCACGACCGGATGACAACATTTTGGCCCCACAGGTTCACTTGTCTCCCCGATTTCCCAAAAAGTGGTAGGTCGTTGGATACCGAAGATAGGAGTAGAAGCCAAGCCCAAGCATACAGGTAAACTCAATCAAGAGGCAGAAAACAGTGTCAGTTTGACAGGTTAGCATAGATCATCCAATACAAGACTATAGGGTAAAGAGAAGAAGGTGAGGAGGCACACATCCAGAAAAAATAGACATGAGAGCAGATGCAAATCAGAATGAGTACCAGAGCATCAACAATGTAGGGGAAGAAAGAGTTCTATACTTTATATTATAGAAAAGAGCACGCCCAAGCAGAAAAAAACTGACAAGCTGAACAGATCTAACACACGGAGACAAAGAGATCTTATCTAGTGAGGGTAATGGAAACCAAATGAACATCCTTCTTTATACTCTTCTTGCCCCCCTCCACTCTGGATATCATACACTCTTGACTGGCTCATCATAGAAAGCATACTAGGTGATGTCTCATTCTCTTTTCCTACACCATAGCACTTTAAACCACAGTTCCACCTACCCAAGGAGAGAGAGGAAAAAAGCAAGAAAATTGGACAGCAAAGTCTAGAAGCAAGATGTCGAAGAAGGATGTTGGGGAAGAACTAGGATATAGTCAGAAAAACAGGAATTAGATTAGGCTTAATAACCATAACATCATTATGGTTTGTTGGTACTTGACGAGAATTGAGGGAAACAGCAACTCAGACCCCCACATGGACCCCCACATGGAAGGACGTTGCGGAGGGATGGACACGACTTCTTCAGATCCTGAAGACCTCAGGAAAACACCCATGACCAGAGCATGTCGTGAAAGAAGCACACTCGGTGGCATGCTTCGACCCAATCTCTAGGGCACAGTGGAATGTAGATATCATGAATGCATTGCACAGGATACCAAGTCGATCAAGTCTGGCAACCACTCCTCGGAGGTGCCGATAAAGAGAGCATCCAGAGCCCCTTAGCCCAGCAGAGACGCCCTCCCAAAACCCCATGTCGAGTAGAGTGGGATGATTAAACATGCAGCGATGAGAATCAAGCAACTAAAAGCAGTAATCACCGGTTCATTTTAGTAGTCCAAAAACAAGACGACAAGTCGCAAATGCAGGATTCAAATGAATCTTACGGTGAATGCAATAAAGTATGTTAGGCCACCAAAATGTCATTGAATTTTAGTTTAGGTCACCTTCGCAGAATGTCAGGAGCTACTCAAAGGAAAATACTAAAATCACCAAAGATGTGTGTCAGGGAGCGTAAACAATTACCAAAACAACGATGAGGGACCACCATAAGACCCCGTTGGCCTGCCCAAATGAGACTTCCCATACTGCAACCCCGCTGCACCTTGTGCTCCATAAGTGCCAAGAAGAGGAGAGCTTGCGCCAAGTGCCGCCAGTCCGCTCGCTCCTGCAGGATTCAGTGCTGCCAAAGCTGCTGGATTCAGTGCAGCCTGATTCACCGCTGCAGCCACCAAGGGATTCTGCGCAAGGAGAGCAGCATATGCAGGATTCTGGCTGCAAAGTGCCAGATTCTGCGCTGCAGCAACTGCCGCCAGCACTTGCTGTGAAGTAGCTCCGAGAGCTCCCGCACTCTGAGCGGCTAGTACTGCTGGTCTTATAGAGGCAGCACCAGCAGCAGCAGGTGCTACTCCTCCAGGAAACCCCTTTCCCTTCCCGGTCTCCATCGCCCTCTGGCAATGCAGCTGATGCCCGTCGAACACCTTGTAAGGCTCTTCCAGCGCCTTATTCAGCCCCTCCGGGGTCTTGTATATAAACAGCGCGAACCCCCTCGACTTTCCGGTGGCTGTGTCGTACCCAAGAGGGCCCATCTCGATCTCCCCGAATTTCGCAAAGAGCTCCCGCAGCTTATCCGGGGCAGCATCGGCATGGACATTGCTCACGTACAGCTTCCTCCCCGTGGTATCCGGGAACCCCTGGGCACTGCCTCCATGCGAGGACACGGGGCCAATGGACGCCAGCTGGCAGGAGATCATCCGTGACTTGATCTTCTTCTGCGGCTCCTTCAACGCGGCATCGGCCGCGGCACGGGTGGAGAAAAGGATGAAGCCGAATCCCTTGGCGCGGCCGGTGAGCTTGTCAAGTACGGCGTGGCACTCCTCGATGGGGCCGAAGGGGGAGAAGACGGCGCGGAGGTCGTCGGAGGAGGTGTCCCAACTGAGGCCGTGGACGAAGATCTTCCGGTGGGAGACGTCGCGGTCGGCGATGGATTGAATCTTGGAGAGGAGGGAGGGGTTCTGCAGGGCGGCCTCGGAGAGGAAGGAGATGAGCTGGTCCTTGGAGTAGGGGTCCAGGAGCTTCTGGAGGTCCTCCTCGGATAGGGACGGGGGCTGGGGCTCCTCCGCCTGGCTCTTCGCCTTCTTCGGCTTCGACTTGTCCTTCTTCGACGGCGCCGTCCGCTTGCGGTCGTCTTTGTCGCTTTGCGGCGCCATTGGGGGGGTTTAGGGTATTGGAAGGAGTGAGATCTGGGGACGAAGAAGAGGGAACCCGAGGGAAGACGGCCAGAGCAGAGGAACCGTTGAATCCCGAAATGGAATATATTGTGATGGAATTGCAGGATCAGCCCTTGGATTCTTGCGAGATTCATAATGGGTCCTCTAATTTGGAATTCGGTTCTGTTTCATGTTACTATCAAAATATATTGAGGAAAGGAGACTATTTTGTGAAGTAGGTAACTTACCTACTTTACATTTCATTTTTTGCAAATTTCTTTATTTTTTTTCAAAAATACCACCATAAGTTTTCATAATTATATCTCTTTAATATGTCTTTCAAATTTCATCAGAAACGGAGACTCCTACGACCTCCATCCAGACAGTCATTTTTTAACGGTTACAGATTTGCTGTATTTTACATGTTCTGGATGAAGGCCGTAGGAGTCTCCATTTCTGATGAAATTTTAATGGCATATTGGAGGGATATAATTATGAAAATCCATGGTGGCATTTTTCAAAAAAAATAAAAAATTTTGCAAAAATTGGATATGAAGTAGGTAAGGTTACCTACCTTACAAAGTAGGCTCCCTTTCCTCAGATATATTATGTCGGTGAAACATATGTTGACATTTAATCTACAAATTTAGCACGAACGAATTTATCTGTTTTTTTCCATTTGATTTATACGTTTATAAATATTGAGATATCCTCAATTATTATTGTTGTATATCCATGAGGTATGTATTTTTTTTTTCATTTAGTGCATGAATGTATGTTGTATGTATGTGTGTGTATATTGGTTTCTACTAAAAATTCTATCTAAGGCAGAACTAAGAATAGAAGGTACATATTTAAGACTACAATAAAATAGTTTTATTGTAAACTACAACAAAAATCGAAGTTGCTTAAACGAAAGTACAATACACGAACAAAGATACTTACAATGTGGTGTAGAATTACAAACACACTGTAGATATCACAACACCATATCGTGAAAGGTGCAACATGTAAGAGAAAAAACTATAAGAAATAGCTTTCTTCCTTTCTTGCTTGCTTCTTTCTCTTCAAGAATGACCCTTGTATAGGGAATTTTGGGTGGAGAGGCTAAACGCAGTAGTTTGAATAATCTCTCGATATTATACCTTTTTCCTTTATTTTGAATCTTATCCTTTTAATGATGTTCAAAGTTACATTAGATCTAAAAAATCTTCAAATAGTATGTGTTAAATCACATCATTGATGTTTTAAATGATCTTCTTTGTGCTTTTTAATCTTTGATATGTAGCTTTCTTTTGTGATGAACTTCCATTATGTTGTTTATTTATTGAACAGGTAATAAATAATTACCACGATCACATTCCTGAATGAGCTTGTATGTGTCTGAACTCACGCTATAATCGATGATCTTACGGTATATATTGTTGTATGCGTAATTAATCTCTACATTTTTTTAATCGAAAAATTTCTTAGATTTAGAAAAATCGTTAATTAATCATTTGACATAGATGGGTTATTGTCTTTGTTTTTTCACAATTATCTCATATTTCAGTTTTACAACACTATTTGTTTTCATAATAGCCAATTTCGGGGTTTAGAGGGGTAAACCATAGGCATGTGTAGAGAATGACAATATTATAAATGGAAATGTTAAGATGGTTGTGTGATCATACATAAAAAGATCGGATTGGGAATGATGCGATCAGAAAGAAAGTTGGTGTAGCTCCGATAGAGGAAAAGATGATAAAAAATCATTTAAGATGATTTGATCATTTGCAAAGGAGGTCGATTGACCAGTTAGAAGATGCAAGATTTGGGATGTTAAGCTGGATAAGAGATGGTGATGAAGGCCCAAGAAGTCTTACACTGAGACTACCTAAAGGGATCTTATTTATTTGGATTTAAGCCTGAGTGACTCAAAATAGATTTGAATGGAGGCAAAAAATCCATGTAGCCAACCCTACTCAATCGTTGGAAAAAGTGTTGTTGTTGTGGTTGAATGGTTGGTTTAATCGGAATTATTATAGGAGTTTTTGCCGTCAAATTTTTTTTTGAAATGGGAACATGTTCCATAAATTTACGAATATATTTTGTCAAATAATTGATTATTGTTCTTCTTTGTGAAATGTTCTAACCATTTTAATATCCATGTTATAATGTATGTTGAACATGTTTTAATATTATCTTGCCTTTATTGGCTTCATTTGTCCCAAAGGAATGAACTTCTATAGTTCTGAAGGGAGTATCTCCCGAGTTACTCCGAAGAAAAAAATCAAAATATGTTCATTAACCAATTTGTGATTACTAATTGAAACTTTATAAATCAGTTATGTGTCATATATATGTTCTAGAAAAATAAGGCATCTTTCCAGGCATTTTTATAATCAGATTAATTGTATATATCGTATTTATTAGTTTCCTACTAAAGTAGAGGTTCCCTTTTGTGCATCATTCATTCATTGGGATAATTCTTTTAATCTTCATATGAGAATATGATGCATTATTTTCGATATGATCTATATTTGTGATTTATGATAGTACTTTGTGTTACTATGAAGATTTTCTCGTATGAATCTTGATTGTTTTTAGTAGTACTGGATATATGATGATATCCTATTGTTGCAATGATGACAAGCCTCTCCAGTTCAAGAAAACATCCAGCGAGAGTGTCTCCCTATTACAATGATCATTGAGTTTCTGCCAAACTTCGGTTCATTTCGTTACCGAACCTTGAGATCAAGATTAGTCGTGCTCCCCGAGCTTCAACTCCTCTAGGCGACACCATGCCATTAGGTAAACTCATATTTTTATTATTCACTTTCTTTCTTTCCTCTTCTTTTATTGTATATACTACAAATATTCTTTCTGCATATATACTACAAATATTCTTTCTGCATCCTCTTCCTCGGTTCATGATCACTCAATACTCCATCTCAATTGAATTCCATACCATCTTCAACACCCCCACGCTTCTCCCTTTGATCTCTCATACCTTCGATACCTCCGGCCATGGACAATGATCATAACATATTGCTCCAATCATTCATTTCGATGGATCCTACATCACAGTATATTTGATCCGACCCATCATCGTTGAATGTCAACATAACTCGAACAAGTTTCCTTCATCGAAGTCCACCACCATGGCGCCCCAGCATTATTTTTGTGTTGCCCATAGAGATCCACAAAGTCACTGAAGGACAACAACAACAACAACAACAACACAACCACCTCATTTACATCGACCAAGTGCATTAGATACTTATCTAAATGATCGAAGTCAAAGATCAAAGGTATTTTTGGTCACGAGTAGGTTGAATCCTCTAACTACCCAATTCCATCAATGGAGAGCACAACAGAGTAGCACGTAGCAATATTAGAACAATAGGCTACACAACTATCATCTCGTCCACGTGATAGGGTCAAGTAAACAAGGTTTGGTGAAATTGCAAGGAGGTGCTCTTCACTTCAAAATATTCCAATATGAACCAACCACGCGGGTTACTAAGAGACAAGCATGTCTTCTAGTGACAATCGAGCGAAGATCATGCAAGTGATTGCATTTGCATAAACACCATCATGAGTATTTTTGCATTTTTATATCTTCATCATTGCACGTTGAACGATGTGTTTGCTTTCTCTTCTGGACATTTTATATTCTTTATTTTGCAAAAATAAATAGCATTGTATTGAGCTCGTTATTCTATATTTATTGAAATTTAGTTTGTATTTTTGTGATTCATAGTTGATTTATTAGAATTCGCATAGTGATAATTAATTCCTACATAATCAAAGTTGCTTCGAAAAATTGTTAAAAATTGTCGTTGATAGAATATTTGTTGCTCTATATTGTTCCCAAAACATTTTGTAAAATATTGTGCTTTTGTTCTCTAAATAAGTTCTCGAGTGATTTCAATAATTGATTTTTAATTAAGTCCACACGTCAAATCTTATCGAAATTAAAGCTCTTATAAATTCTGTATCAAAATATTGATTTGGATAATTTTAACGAATTAACTAAATTAAATTACCACAAACCACTCCACTTTACTTAAAATTCGTAGAATATTCAAATATTGTCAAGTAAATTCCAATAAAGAAGTAGCTGCATTTCACCATTTTTCATATTCTGTCCAACTTTCATATTTTTTAGACTTATATGTATGAATAATGCTAAAAATACCTTTAAACTTAGTCTATTTTCTATCATGCACTTATTTAATATAAGTCACCATTAGGAATGTCTACCTATCGCATTGTCTATGGCAGGCCATGTAATCTGCTCGTTGAGTTAATACATTGAGTACTTGTAAACTTTAACAAAAAGAAAATTTATAATATTTCTATTTGACGAACTATGTGAAATCATAAAGTAATATTTATTAAAATATATAGATTTTTTCGATAAAAATACTGGTATTGAAATTATGATTTTATAATTTCTAATCAAATCAAAATTGATTTATGATAACAAATAATATGAATTTTAATTGTTGTATTATTAGTTGTAATTTATAACAATTAATATTACGTGTTTGTGTTATATATTTATAATTCACAACAAATGTCATTTTCATTGTTAACGGTACAATGACGATCACATCCTCTAACATGCCCCTATGCCGCTTGATGGATTTGTCTGCGAATTGCAAAATCATCTTTGTAGGCTTGAGGGGTCCTAACCCGAATTCAATGAGCATTGAAGTAGGCATTAAATTGACAGAAGATCTGTTGTCGAGCAATGTGCATTCAACTCTTGGTTAAACATCTGACAACGAACGAGCGATGCTCCCTTGTCTTTCTTTTTATCTGGGAGATTGTTGATGGCATTCTCGGTGGTCATGGTGATAATGTACTTTTCATGCTTGCCACCTTGACTTCTTGGATTGTGAGGATGAGGTTGGCGTCATGTTGTACATGCCTTCACAACAGTCTTGTACTCAAGAGCTTTCATCAAAGGCATGTTCAAGACCAAATTTTGAATAATTTCCACAAGGACAAGATCAGACAAAGTATTTTTCAAAATTTGCTTTTTTTATGTTTTTCATTTCTTCTGTAAAAGGAATATCTACAGAACCTAAAACTATATCATTCAGAACATGTAAATGGAAAAAATGTGTAAAATCGTATACAAGATGTGGACCAAAAAGTGCATGCTCGGCTTTGTGGGTTGGGTCTGGATCCGCTGCATGTGTAGGATTCTTCGAGATTGGTGTTGGTTCTGCAGCGCATGCAGGCGTCTCCAATGTTAGTAGTTCTCCACTGGTTATGCTGTTGTTTTTTTTTGTATTTTCTTCATTTTTTGTGATTTTTCTACATATGGTACTCCTAAAAAATATTGCTCGACCCTTGTGCTGGATGGATTGACAACTCCTTGTCCGATGCAATATGCTTTCCCTTCTTAGTTTCTAATGGCTGCAGTGCTCTACTGCTCCTGAAAGTAACAGTGTTAGATATAAAACAAATCATACTGAAGTCACTTCCTCCTACACTGAAGTATGTTTTTCTTGCGAGATCCAAAGAGAGATATCATGTTGTCATTAGCTCAGACTTGACTTTAGAACAAGAGTCTAGGTTATTAGAGGTCTTAGAGAGGAATCACAAAGCAATAGGTTGAATAGTATCAGACCTCATAAGGATCAACCCCGTTCTCTACTCGTACCATATTTCTACTGAGGATAATGCGAGACCTTCTTGTGAGTTCCAGAGATGACCTGACCCCCATCTAGGGGAAGTAGTAAAGAATGAGATTGAGAAATGGTGCAAAGTAGGGTTTCTCTTTTTTTTGCATTTTGATGGACCCCTGATTTACCCCATGTTAAGTGTGTTGTGTTATTGTAGTCGGGAAATCGGGATCGTTCAGAAATTAACCACATGAATTGATAACTCAATGAATTAATTGAAGTGCGGTTTTATGTATTTTTAAACATGTGTAAGCCCCAGGGTCGACTCAAGGAGGCAAAGGAACACCATCAGCTCAAATTAGAACACTTAGCACACAATTTTCCAAATGAGATTTTTGGTATTTTTTATGCAATATGAATGCCACTGCACAAATGCAATTGAACTAAGTTACTAAGAAAGCAAGCAACTTAGCTGAATTAATTTTAATGCTAAATTAATCCAATTTAACCAAGTTATGTTTTTCTTGAAAATCTAATCCAATGGTTAGTGCAAAATGTATTTTTTTTGGAAAATTTTGATTTATAATGCAACAATGAAAAATACACACTTTTTATGTGTTTTTTATGAAAATTTTCACACAAACAGAATGCAAAAATAATGAATTTTTTGATGAAAGTGAAATATGATAAAATGAAGCAACAATAACTTTTTTTAGAATTTTTTGAGAATATGTGAATTTTTATGATTTTTTTAGTGGAAACAAAGTGACCGTGAGTATTTAATTTGTAATAAATCCACGAAATCAAATTATCCAGAGATAAATTTATCTCAAAAATATATTTTAATGAGTAATCCAAGAGACTTGAAATTTTACAAAAATGACATTCACAGATTTAATTAAAATCAATTACAGAAATCATTCAACAATTTATTTTATACACAAGACAAATTCATTTTTGATGAATTTTGAAAAGTAATTAAAACACATTCATACACATCATTTCTAATTTCTGCGCAATTTTAGAGTAATATTTACTTAAATACGAATTTCAAACCACGAAGTGGATAAAATATACAAATTTTCACAAAAATAATTTTAGTTAATTACCCAATGCTCACAAAATTCTAATTAAATAGCCAAAAGGTACAGAATTAAGTTCCCAACAAAATGTTCTTTTTGAATCAAAGAAATGATACAAAATTGATGTCTATAATAATGTGTAAATATAGGGATGTCTTTACAATAAAGAAATTTAAACAAACATACTTAAATATGCACAGGAGCATTTTTGTAATTAAATAAATCTGATTAGAAGAATATACAATTTTTACAAATAAAATAAAATAAAAAGTGTAATGGACCTTCTCCTTCCTTTGTGGAAAACGTGGGTTCAAGAATGGAACCTCACTTCTCACGCTAGAGCAAGAACGAGAGGTATGCAACACGCGAGGAAGGGGGAGACTATGGGTGGCGGTGGCGCGTACGCGCGGGCGACAACAAGTGCAGCATGAGGTAGTGGGTCCAAGGGTGAAACGGTTGCAGACAGAGGAGCACACACACGCGAGGGCACGGGGGAACGCACATGAAGAGGGACGGTTTCGTGAGGTGATGCTAGCACATGCCCCGAGGTGGATGGAAGGCTCACAATGCATGCAGTTGTGCTTTGGAAGGGGTGTGTGCGAGGGGGCACGGCTGGTGGGCCCCTGCTCCTGAAGCACGGTGGTGAGGGCTGGAAGCTTGGTCGTGGTTGCTGGAGATGGAGGGAGCCGCTCGAGGCAGCATGGGCCGTTGTGTAGAGGGTTGGACGTGTTGAGGGAGGAAGGCATCGGCGAGGGCTAGCGGGCAGCGATGCCTGCTCGTGGAAGAAGGGGAGAGGCAGCCACTCCTTTTTTTAAAAAAATCCTTCAAATTTTGTTGCTATTTTTATTTTTTGATTTTTTAAACATGTAATCAAAATATAAATGAAAATAGTTGTGATTTAGTGATGATGTGGTGGTGGTGTGATAATGATAGTATTGATTTGCGATGATTGGTGGTGCCGTAGTGTAAAATAACAAAAAAATGATAGATAAAAATGAGGAAAATGAGAAGGATAACCTACCTGTGATTTCACCGAAGGGTGGAGCAGGTATTGGATTCATGTCGTGGCTTCAATCAGCTTTGCAAAAAGCTGAGAAGCTGAGATGCGACCTGAAGAGATGCACAGCGACACGAGGCGGAGCCCTCGTGGATCTCGCCTTTGCGACTGACGTTGCTCTACCGAAGGGTGTTGAAGTTGTCATCGACAACACTCGGGGGACTATTGGTCTCTTCCTCTCAATTGAAGAAATGGCGAATGAGGAAAAATGAAGGATGACAAGGGAATAAAAAATAGGAGAAGGAAGTTAGAAAAGAGATGGAGAAGATGGCCTAGGTGGGAAGTTGGAGTAGAGAACAAGTAAAAGGAGAAGAGAAAAAAGAATATATATATATATATAATAAAATAAGTAGGCTACTAAAAATAATAAAGAGGAAAAAATAAAAATAGAAGAAAAATATAAAAATTAAATTTAAAAGTGAAAAGATAATAAATTAGTAATTTATAAAAATAATAAATAGTAAATAAATAATAATAAATAAAAGAAAATAAATAATAAATAAATTAATAAATAAATATAAATAAATAAGTAAATAATAAAGTAGTAAAATTAATAATAAATAAAATAAAATAAATTATTCAATTTTGAATTGTATTTTTACACTTTTTATTACTTCCATTAAAGAAAACAAATAAAAAAGAAATAAATTAAAAAGAGTTTGTTATTTCTATAAAGAAATATGTCAAAAACAGACAAAATATTTAATATACAAAATGGGTCCAAAACCCATCTTTCACATATGAACTCTGATTTTATGAAATTGGTCTTGTTTTAAAGCTCTTTGAATGTATATTACTTTAAAAGTAAGTAAACCGAAATATGATACTATATGAGAGACATGTGCACATTTTTATCCATCTGTTTGAGAATTAGGTTTTGGGTTTATTTATCAATATTTCAAGTTAGTAATTTTTATATTTTTGTTTTATTCATGTTAATAATAAGTACACAATGGAGTTCATTTTATTGGATTTGGAGTTAGTATAAAATAGATACAAATAGGTGAAGTTAGTTATTATACAGGTGAATATGTACACGGAATTTCAGTCTTCTTATTATGTAAATATGAATGCTAAAATGCACATATTATTTACACATGCATGAATGCTAATTATGCAATATAAGTAATGAAATGTTTCTAATTACTCGGGAAGAAAGCTCTATTTTCAACTTTTAGTGTGATGAATCACAGATCCATCAACCCCCTATACTAAAACCTTGCTCGTCTTCGAGCAACTAAAATGAAATGCAAGAGTGAAATTATTTTGAAGTAGGTGAGCCCATAGGCCCGTCCGGGGAGTTGACAAAGAAGAACAACCATTCTTCCATACCATGTTCATTAATAAAAGGTGAAAATGGAGATCGACTCGACCTTTTGATTAATAGTGTGGTGGAACCTTATTGGGAATTTAATTGAAGACCTAAAAGCCTTTAAGTTCCACAAGTCTCTATTCTGGTCGCCTCAACAATCAGGTCAGAACAAATCCTCATACACAAATTCTGATGACCATTAATCTTGCTTGTACTGTGTAAGTGAAATATAGCTCTCCACATTAGAAATGACAAAGGAATAGCCTCCTCTAACAAGGTAACCTTAATTCCCCGGTCTAGCAACTCTTTCCTTGAGGAGTGGGGTATTCCCTTCTAAGTTCAAGTACAACTAACTCAAGGAGATGGGGTAGAGAAGAGAATGGATTGTGTCTAGTGTAGTCACATATCTGTGGTGCTTGACAAGTGTAGCCAAGTCTCCAACTGCAGGCTTCCTTGATATGAGACTTCGAAGCATATGCCTCGCAACTGTACACACTGCGACATGCATTTTATTTTCAATAAGGCATGTCCCATTTTTTGGAGTTCTACTTATTTTTTTCTTTTTTTGAACTATATACTAGGTGCATCATGTACATAAGGAGTTTTTCTTCTTGAGCTGGTAGACTATCCCTATTTTGAAGCTTTATTGGAACCCACAACATCACGTCGTTAGACATCGATGCCACTAGACTAGGTTGAGATGCACTACCCTCTATAGAGGAGGAAGGATGTTTCCAACCGTTCTACTCTAAGCCAATGGATTCTACCTCCTCACCACCTCATCAATGAAGAGCTATGTACATGGTGCTTATCCAAGTTAGGTCATTATCTAAAAGAATCATGCTTGTGCATGAAATATTCTGCTTAGACTAATCAAGATGACATGTGAACATAGACTTGCAGACTCAAAGAATTAAGTCACTCGATAAGAAAAAATCTTAACTCCAGTTCCTATAAGGTTCCTTTGAAATTAGGTAGATAAAGGTCAAATCGAATCCATCCTCGACTTCTATTCATAACTTGGTTCAGAACCTACTTAACTTTTCACTTTGCATATACTAGATATGCAAATGAAATGCAGATGACATGCAACGTATATGAATGAAGTGCAAGAGACATTTCTTTAAAGAATGCAAGGATGATATGCAAGAGTAAATAAGAAGCCTTTTTTATTTTCTGATATACCTCTTATTTTACAACAAATTTTACAAATGTATTATTTACAAGAATTTTATAAATTTATACACATTGTATAAAATATACATATTATACAAATATACATGTATTTTATAAAAAGTTATTAAAATTAAAATTTTTTACCAAATTTTACCCACCTCATAATTATTGCATACTATATATAAAAATATGTGAAAGTACGAGCTATGGATAAAGTATATATGTAATATATACATGTCCTCTATACTTAGCATGTGTTATGTCCTCGGAGTACGAGAAGAGAGGAAAAGACACAGCTCGTGCTAAGTGTAGAAGAGTTAAAATAAAAAATATAGAAGTCGATCCGCCCCCTATACTTAGGCTCTTGTCAGCCTAAGTGTAGAAGAAGAAGAGCAAAAAATGGGGCGCACAAGGTTAATAGGAGAAATAGATGAGTATATACATAGGGCGGGCATCGGTCCCCCCTAGACTTAGGCTCTGGTCAGCCTAAGTCTAGGACATGAGTGAGTGTGGGAACCGATGAGATCTAGAAAATACACAAAGAATGGTGAAGAAGAGAAGAAGAATACTCGGGTCACTCTCCCCCCCCCCATACTTAGGATCTATCCCCACACTCAGGATCTGTTCATCCTAAGTATAGCCATAAAATGAAACGATATGGAGCGGGCGCAAGTGATACGAACCACTGGAGAGGGAGGGAAATAAAAGAAAGAAAATCTATACAAGGAGGAGTAACAATATACAAGGATCAAGAAGGTTTGTGACGAACCTTCTTGAGGGAGCGAGGAGGTGGGTAATATACATATGTATCACTATCGAAATCGTCCTCAAATGAATAATAGTGAGGTGAAGGGATCTGATGAATACCCATTCATCACTCTTTATTCTTATATTTTAGCTACAAAAACCTTTGCAAATACATGTATATTCATGTAAATACAAATAATTATCAAAAGCATGCATTGTATAAAGATAGTAATTAGCATGTTTTTGTGCAAAAATAAAAGAATAAAGAGACAAAAGAAAAAGAGGAAATATTTAGAATAAATATTGAGCAACCTAACCCAAGGGAGGGCTCAGCATGGGCCTGACCGCATAAAAGCCAAAGTAGAGGGAGATAGGGGCTCATTTGTGTAAATAAACCTGTGAATTAATAAAAATATTTTCCTCCCAAAAATAGAATAAAAGTGGTTGTATATATTGTATATATTTATAATTATAAAAATCAAAACAAAAATAGAAAAAATCAAAAAGAAAATAAAAAGAGTCACTTGTGTACATATCCACCATGTACATACAACCACTCCTATATTTATTCCACCCTATAAATAAATTAAAATTTCAAAACTTTTGTAAATATTCTATTTATTATGGTGTAAATAAATAAAACAAAAACAAAAACATAAAAACAAAATAAAAAGAACAAAATTTAAAACCAAAAGTAATATTGTAAAAATACCATGTATATAGATGTATATACCTATTTATTTCACTATTGTATATAAATAATAAAAATAAAATAAAAATACCCTTTTATTCCTAATTTTATACTATAAATAAATAAAATATAAAATATGAATAAAAATGCACAAAAATAACTAACTAAAAATCAAAAATAAAAATCCTATATTGTATATATACCTTTATATAGCCCTACTATGTACATACCCTATTTTTATTTCGAAAAATTAATTAAAAATCACCAAAAAATAGAAAAAATTAAAACAAAAATATTTCATGTTTTATTTTTCATTTAAATCGGCCATTTTCTATTTTAAAATGAATTTTCGATTATTTTCCACGTGGCGCACTCCCATTGGTCCACGGGGAATGTTGACCCCCGGTCAACTCCCCCCGCGGACCCTCTTCTCTCGCGGATCTGGCTGTCGACCCGATTTCTCCTCTTTTTCCGCGCTCGATCCGCCTGTCACTTGCGCAAACCCCGGGTCCTACCCCTTCTTCTTGCATCTGAGGCCCACGCCCGGGGGATTGCATTGGGGTCCGCGCTCTGAGCAGCCCTACCCGATCAACCCTAGCCGGACCCTTGGGAGTATAAATCCCGAGCTCCGCCGCACAATTTCCCTATCTTTTGGCTCCCCCTCCTTCATCCCAGGACCTCCACCGTCATCCCCGAGGTGACAGCTCGTTGCTGGCAGTGTTGCAGAGAGGAGAGGTTGGTTGGACCATCGATCCGGCGTCTTCGCACCGCCGTGCTCCGCCTAAGGTAGAGCTCGAGCCTCGGGCCACGACGCCCCGCGAGGCAAGGACCCAGAGCACCAGCAACTCATCCCCAGTCGACTCGACCACCTAGGTAGCCCTATTTCCCTTTCCTGTTCTTTAATTTTTGATTTCGCCCAAATCTCGCTGTCACCGACCATCATCGATTCCGGCCACACCCACCTTCCATTCGATCATCGGACCGCACCCCCGCACTCGCCTTCCTCTCGCGCACCTTCTCCGCCCCTCCGTTCAACCCAGCTCGCACAGGAGCTGGGGTTCGAACCCCTTCGTCGTCGCATCGTCGGGGTTCGCCCGCACCACCTCACCAGTCACCTTCACCCCCTCTCACAGGGTCGAGGCACTTTGCCCTCGACCCGCGAGCGTTTTGCTGTGACTTGCAGGTCCAGTCGAGCCCATCTGAGGGCCCGACCATCCAAGAGCAGGCGTTCGATCTCCGCCGACTCCGCTCGAGCTCCTCGGAGCTCAGTCGGGCCATCGGAGACCACCATTGGACGCGGAAGGATTGCACGATTCTTCGCCGATCTTCAGAGGCCTTCGAGGAGGACACCAGCACCAGTGACAAGCCGGCGAAGTTCGTCGGCCATCAGTTCGTCCTCCATCGTCCGCAGTCGTCCGATGCTCCTCCTGCTCCAGTTTTGATCGCCACCGTTCGCTTCAGGAGCTGCCAGCACCGTTGATCTGAGGAGGCTCTGATCCGAGCCGTTCGATCTCAACGAAGAAGCGCCCTCTACCCTCCACCATTGGATCTACACACGTGGCCGCTTCTCCATCGTCGGATCACGCCAAGGGTTGCAGGAGCGAGGCGCCACCCCTTCCTAGCCGTAGATCATCACACGTGGAGCCCATCCAACGGCCCTCGATATTTAATAAGGGTAATTTTCTCTTAGGCCCTTCTGTTTACTTTATTTTGTGTTTAGTCTTGTAAATACCATAGTTGGTTGTTTTTATTTGGTATATTTGCACTTTGGATCCTGTCTGTTTCTATATTTGCACATATGCCCCTGTCTGTAGTGTAGCACGTGCGTCGACACGTGCTTTGTTGGGTAATTTGCATGTTTAGCTCTGTAGTTTTGGAATGTTATGGAATGAATGAAATGTTTTAGAAAATTGCAGATATGCCCCTATGAGTGATTTTTATGCGCATGTGCGTTATATTAGTGGGTAAATTACACTAAAATTCTTGGGCTTTTAATACTTATTATTATTAAGCCCGGAAACTTTATTTCTTTGCAAATAGGTCCCTGAGTGCCCCAGACATGCGCCTCGCGCGTGACTTCTTGGGACTTTCGCACCGGACCCCCCAAAACTTTGGATAATTACGTACAAGTCCCTGTGCACTGTACCTAGGTTTTAATTTTGAATAAAATATCAAACTTACTCCGAATTTAATGAAAATTGGATACATGGCTCCTGCCATGTTGTAAAATTTTCTAGAATTTTTGGGGACATTTTTGCTTTTATTTGATATTTTAAAAAAAAAATCAAAAACACGCATTTTCTATACTGTCTGACTTAAAAATTCACAAAAATATTAAAACTCATCTAAAAATTATAAAAAATAGCTAATGTGTGTTTTGTCTTGCTTGATTTTCTGACCAAATTTGGTCATTTTTAATTACATAAAACTCATAAAAATTACAAAACACTAAAAATCTCATAAAAATTCTAATAAATAATCTAAAAATCCAAAAATAATAATTGAGGTGCCTAAATTTTCCTTGTTTCTTTCTCTTTACAGGAAAATTACCTCCAGGCTTATTAGGTACTTGCATAATTATTTAAATAATATGGTCTGACGTTCTGTTTGTTTTCTTGCGAGGGCCTGAGGACCGAGGTGGCTTTCTTCGGAAGCCGAGCAACCGCGGGAACCGGAGGTGGCTCTCTTCTTTACAGAGCAGCTTGAGGACGCGGGGAGCAAGCAGGAGCGAGGGAGCCGTGGAATAGCCGCGGAGTAGCATAGTTTAGATTAGGATTTACTTCCAGCTCTATTTGAACAATTATTGTAATAATACATGGACAGGACACTCAGACAGACACTTAGACTATTCGGGGTCTGCTTCGCCGAGCACCGATGTGCTCGAGGGACCCCTTGGTTTTTACGCGGTTTTCTTCGCGGTTTTATTTCTTTCCTGCATTTTCCGGTTTCACGTGGATTTTCGAGCCCCTAGCCGTAGGATTTTCTGCTTGATTGTGACGTAAAAATTAGGATCCAAATACCCTAATATATCTGTCTGCATCTATAGAGCAGTAATTGAACCAAAAAAATAAAAAAAAATAAAATAGCCGTTCCATCACCTCCGAGCCTACGCGCCGCGAGCCAGCCCCGTTAAGCGCTACTCCTGAAATCGACCTGTCGAGAAGAGGAGGGGTGGGTCTAGACCGGACTCTTTGGATCGGAGGCTGGTGTTCGGCTAGCCATTCTTTCGAGTAGCACTGCTGTTTAGGGACTCGGTTTTCCGCCTGCACCATTTAGGTAGTTTATTTTCTGTCTTTCAATTCTGCGCGGATCATATTGCATGTAGAGTGCAGGAGACAGGTACGCATTTCTATCTTTGCATGCATCATTGATTTATCGCGCATCGGCTTTTTGTCTTCTCCCCCCTGTTTTTGACTTAATAACCAGGAGAACCGAAAAATTCGTTAGGCGTTTTTTTCTTGTATGGAAAATATCTAAAAAAGAAAAAAAACAATAAAATTGGGACTGCTAAAACTATTGACCCTAAAAGACACTTGAACTAAAAATTTGTCTTAGGGAGAGCAACCCCCTCATCGCTTGGTTTGCTTGTGCGAGAGAGTGACCCGTACACTAGGAAAAGCCCTCCGGTACTCATCTTGACTGATTACCGACTCTTCTGTGCGGGACAGTTGGTTGGGAGAGTATCGGATATCCCAGCAGGTCGCGTAATCGCTCTGATAATTTGTTTGTTCACCAAAATAAAAATTGACAAGATAATTTGACCGAGCCTTTACGGTCTTCAGCTCACGTTGCGTTGGTGAACTGAGGGGTTTTTTTCTGATCATAGTTTCTCCAGATCTCGTCCGCACTACTCGCCAGATCACGATGGTGGGCAGGAGGTCTCTTAGGCAGCCTCTAGCTGCACCACTTTTTAGCACTCCGACCCATTCATCTAGGTCGGTTCGTGGGAGCTCAGACCCGCTCTCCGAACCCGAGTACGACTCCGCCCTGTTCCCCCTCGACCCCCTTCTTCTTTTGAGATCGAGATACCAGTGCCAGAGGAGAGACAAACAGATGATTTATCGGCACCTGAGTTCGGTTGTTTTGATTTTTCAGAGACGATGGCCGGCACTAGTGATGATCGCTCTGGAGGTCCACAACAGGAGCACTTCGTTCTGGACCAGGGATCAATCAACTCCACCCTGATCGCCTCCCTCGAGTCAGTGCAGCAGCAGTTGAGGGATCAGGGAGCGTTTATGATCGAGATGTGGCGAGAGCTTGAGCAGTTGAGAGCCGACCGCGAGAACCGCGGAGGAGGACCCGACGATGCGGCAGCCGCCGCAGCAGGAGGAGCAGGACCACCGAGGACGATGCGGGAGAACCACAATACCGGATCGACTCTGACGCACCGTTGGGTGGTGCTACCAGCCATCGTGGGGGACTTCAAGTTCCCCCCGAACACTTTGCAGCTCCTTCCCCGGTTTCACGGTTTGGCTATTGAGGAGCCTCATCTCCACCTGCAGGAGTTTGATATGATTTGCAGTACTGTCCACGATCGTCAGGTGGACCAGGATACTATCAGGATGATTGCCTTCCCCTTTTCCTTGGAAGACAAAGCAGCCACCTAGCTGAAGCACCTGGGGAAGTTTGTCTACACTTGGGAGCAGCTCTGTGCCGAGTACTTGCACAAGTACTATCCACTCGGGCGGACCAATGCCGCGAGAGCCCTGATCAGCAACTTCTCCATGCTCCCCAACGAGCAGTTCCATGAGGCATGGGAGAGGCTTCGAGAGCTGACCGACAGATGCCCGCACCATGACATTTCCAAGCCGAACCTTGTTCAGAGCTTCTTCAGCGGGCTGACACCAGAGCTTCAGGGCTTGGTGAACGCTTCTTGTGGCGGGTCTTACTTCGCCAAGGATCACGACCAGGTCTGGCCCATCTATGAGGAGATGGCCGAGAACTACATGGTGATGTCCCAGACCAGGTTGTACACTCAGGGCAAACCCCAGCAGCCAGGACCCGTGCAGTACCAGAGGATAGCACGGGTCGACGCCGGTCCTTCCAGTTCGTCCGCAGTAGAAACAACACAGGAAATGTCCACAACTGCGGATATGGGCATCATTAGCGAGAAGTTGGATCGGATGGAGCTGATCGAGAAGAAGCAGTGCCAGGGCATCACTCAGATGGAGCAGATGGCACAGACTCTGAGCGATATGAAGACCCAGCTCATGTGTCTCCTGGAGGCACAGATGGATTCCCAGCCCCGTCTTCAGTCGCGAGGCGATCACGGCAGCAGCGGCAGCTCGTCCCAACGCTCCAGCTCACACCAGCAGCCTAGACTGGTTCACCTTGTACAGGCGGAGCCGTACCAGCAGCCACAGCCCACCTACCAGTCACCACCATCTCCAGACTTGCAGATGGTGGTATACGAGCCGGATCGACCTCTGGCAGTACTCCCGCCAGCCCAGTACGATGCAGAGCCGTTGATGGATGTCATCGGGATTTGGTATTACCGCCCTCAGCCCAGTATCCGACGAGACCATCCCGAATTCCGGTGGGGGACCGGGGGTACCCAACCCCAGCAGCAACCGTCAGGACAGGGTGGCCAGTACAGCCATCAGAGAGAGCACCAGCCGCAGCAGCAGCCCCCAGTGTACCCACCACCACAGCAGCAGCAGTCAGCCTATGGTCATCGTCCCTATCAGCAGGGACAGTCTTGGAGGCGAGATCAGCCTCATCAGCAGCATCACCCATACCCCTCTCAGCCACTACAGCAGATCCAGCAGCCTCACTACCAGAGAGGCTACCCGTCGGGTTCCCATGAGAACCCTGTCTTGGATGACATAGCCCGTCTCCTCACGGATCAGTAGCCTACCTTCAGACGGGAGATGGACGAGTTCCGTCAGGAGATGTGGGACATAGTGAGGGGGAAGGCCGCCATCCCTGCCCAGATTGAGCCGAACCCCAACAACCTGAAGTGGAAATCTGAGCAGGTAGCTTGTATTGAGTATACCACTCCTAGTGATGCATTTGGTGATATGACTGGATATCTGTTTGATACTGATTTTGTCACACTTAGGAGCGGTAGGATGCCAGCAGGAGACGCCTCGTCTGAGCTACATCATGAGGATCCACCTAGAGCGCCCGACGAGGAGGATGACAACGGTGGTACTGATGCCACCAAGGATGCTGATTCCACCGGCGGTGTTGAGGCTGCCGTTTCACCAGTTCGAGGAGGTAGTACTGAGGCCACCCACGACGCCGAGCCAGAGCACGGTACTGAGGCCGCGAGTCTTCCAGCTGATCCAGCCACTGGTGGTACTGAGGCCACCAGAGTTCATGTAGAGAGATCTGTTGTTTTTCCTTCACATGATGTATCTCGGAACCATGTTGTGAATAAAGGAAAAGGTTTGGTTTTTTCTGGTCCCACTGTGGTGCTTGATGTATGTGCGGATCCGACCGTCGAGCTATCTAGACCCTTTCCTAGTCCTTCATCTGAGAAGGACCCTGTGATCCCCTTCCCTAGAGCCCTTCAGATGGGGAAGGGGAAGAAAAAAGAAAATCCAAAAAAGAGAGATCAGGAAGAGTTCAGCCAGCAGATGATAGATCGATTTCACATACAGCTGACTCTTCAGGAAGCTTTGCAGCACATTCCCCTTCTTCAGCGTTAACTTAGAGACAGAATCACAGTCAGGAGGAAGAGGAGGAATCACCACTCAGAGATCCATGTGCTGACGAAAGCAACGTGTTTTGCGATCCAGAATCGTCTGCCGGCCAAGAGGCCAGATTCAGGAGCCTCTTATGTCAGATGCCATATCAGTGAGCAGAGGTTCGACCGTACTCTACTAGATAGTGGATCGTCGATCAACCTCCTTCCAGCAGCCCTTCTTGACCGTTTCAAGTTGGGCACGCTTAGACAGAGCAGGACAGTCCATCAGTTTGCTAATCGATCTGTCAAGAGGTCGAAGGGGTTGTTGCGAGACGTTATCGTCACGATTCAGGGCCTGCAATTCCCCGTGGACTTCGTAGTGTTGGACATGTAGATCCCTGAGTCTGTGACCGATGCCCCCATCATTTTAGGTCCCTCGTTCTTGGCCACAGCCAAGGCAGTGACCGACCATGATAGCGGGAAGGTATACTTTTGCGTCGAGGGCGAAAGTGTACAAATAGAGACGGTCGAGGACAGCAGAGCCAGAGACAGATCATGCTCAGAGACCACTTCAGATATAGAGCAGCTGACAGAGGCCGGGCTAGACATCCACCAGGACTGTGACTTTGTGATCACAAATGATGAGGCAGTTTGGGCAGACCCAGCAGCACAGGCCATCCTCTCATTTTCAGGCACCACTGATGCAGAGATGACAGTAGAGGAGAGCTTGGATAGCACATTCCTGGTTTAGGATACTTCAGAGGCAGCAGAGCAGGTTCTCGACCGCGACACGGATTTTTGTGGTGATGGTGGTACTGATGCCACCATAGATGATGCAGATCCCTCGGAGTCAGAGTCTGATTGGGCAGATTGTGCGGATTACATGCCAGACTTGATTTCCACTGAGCCCACAGATGAGGAGGAGGTAGATGCCGAGCAGAGCAGAGACAGTCCAGTTGAGCAGCCTTCTCCAGATCCAGTTTGTGAGAGAGAGTTCTCGTTCTCCCAGGCAGATTTGGCCGCATACACTCGGATTCTTCAGAAGCCAGATTTGCCAGCGCCAATTTGTCCAGAGCTGAAGCCGCTTCCTTCGTCGTTGAAGTATAGATTCCTTGCGGGTGAGCCTGAGATGTGCCCAGTCATTATCTCTGCCGATTTGACTGGAGATCAAGAATCCCGTTTGATGGGGGTTCTTGAAAAGAACCGCAAAGCGATAGGATGGAGCGTAGCAGATCTCCAAGGGATTAGTTCGGCCCTGTGCTCCCACCATATCTATCTCGAGGATGAGGCGAAGCCGTCGCGTGAGTTCCAGCGGCGGCTGAACCCGAATCTGAGAGAGGTTGTTATGAAGGAGATATAGAAATGGTGGAGCGCCGATTTTATCTATCCCATCTCCTACTCCAAGTGGGTCAGCCCTTTGTATGTGGTGCCTAAGAAGACAGGCATCACTACAGTGATTAGCGAGTCTGGAGAGGAGATTGCTACACGAGTACCCACTTCTTGACGGGTTTGTGTTGACTACAGGAGACTCAACCAGGCCACCAAGAAGGATCATTTCCCCCTGCCCTTTATTGATCAGATTATTGAGAGACTGGCAGGGAAGAGCCATTACTGTTTTCTGGATGGGTACTCGGGCTACAACCAGGTGGCCATCGCTCCTGAGGACCAGGAGAAGACCACCTTTACCTGTCCCTTTGGCACATACGCCTTCCGACGCATGCCATTTGGGCTATGCAATGCCCCTGCGACTTTTCAGATGTGCATGCTGTCGATCTTTTCGGACATGGTAGGGGAGTGCTTGGAGGTCTTCATGGATGATTTCTCGGTTTATGGCGACGGATTCGACTCCTGTTTTGACTGCATAGACCGAGTGCTTCAGCGATGTATTGAGGTTCGCTTGGTTCTTTCTTGGGAGAAGATTCACTTCATGGTGACTCAAGGGACGGTGCTTGGCCACATCATCTCCAACAGGGGCATGGAGGTTGATTCGGCCAAGGTTGATGTCATTAGAAAACTCACACCACCGTCCAATTTGCGGTAGTTATGGTCTTTCCTAGGGCACGTCGGTTTCTATCGGCGATTCATTCGTGATTTCAGTAAGGTTTCCCGACCGTTAACTGACTTGCTGACGAAAGACACCGAGTTCCTTGTCGATGACAAGTGTCTTTCGTTGTTTGAGACTCTCAAGTATTGTATTGTTGAGGCTCCTGTCCTCCAGCCACCAGATTGGTCTCTCCCATTCGAGATCATGACGGACGCCTCCGATTTTGCCGTGGGGGCTGTGCTGGGATAGAGGAGGGATGGAGTCCCCTTTGCTATTCACTATGCTAGCTACACCTTGTATTCCGCCCAGCGGAATTATACAGTCACAGAGAAGGAGATGCTAGCTGTAGTGTTCGCCCTAGATAAGTTCAGATCGTACATTATAGGATCTAGAGTGACTTTGTATACAGATCACACCGCCATCCGATACCTCATGGCAAAGAAGGATGCCAAGGCCAGACTGACTAGATGGATCCTTCTACTCCAGGAGTTCGACATTGAGATCAAGGATAAGCTTGGAGTCAAGAATGTGGTGGTGGATCATCTCTCCCATTTAGAGCATCCTGAGGAGTCTGAGCAGATTGATCCCATTTGTGAGACCTTCCCAGATGAGGCGATCCTTGTTATCGCCTCTCTCCCGTGGTATGCCGACATTGTGAACTTTCTTGTTGCTAAGAAAGTCCCACAAGGTTGGCCCAGGCAGAGGCTTGAGACCTTCCTCGCGAAGGCCAAGTCCTACCACTGGGAGGATCCCATCCTTTACCACGAAGGAGGGGATAGCGTCTGGCGTCGGTGCATTCCTCAGGAGGAACACCATAGCGTCCTCACTTACTGCCACAAGCTTGAGGCAGGAGGACATCATTCTGGGAGGAGAACGGCACAGAAAGTGCTCCAATCCGGCTTGTGGTGGCCTACCCTCTTCAAGGACTCTGATGAGTTCGTGAAGAGGTGTATTAACTGTCAGAAGATGGGCACTTGTGGACAACATGATATGATGCCCATGCAGCCCATTCACTTCTGTGAGGTTTTTGACGCATGGGGCATCGATATCATGGGTCTATTCCCTAAGAGTCAGGGATTTGAGTACATTCTGTTGGCCGTTGACTATGTTAGTCGTTGGGTTGAGGCCATCCTCGCCCGAGCCGCTGATGCGAGAACAGTTTGCAGATTTTCGAGGAAGCACATCATCACGCAGTTCGGGGTACCTCGAGTATTGATTTCAGATGGGGGGTCTCATTTCATCAACGACCACGTGAAGGCACTTGCTAGCGAGTTCGGCATAGACCATCGAGTTGCTACACCATACCATCCACAGACGAATGGTCTAGCCGAGGTGTCGAATAGGGAGATCAAGACTATATTGCAGAAAGTCGTCCGCCCTGACCGAAAGTATTGTCACAGCTTTTGGACTCGGTCTTGTGGGCATATAGGACGTCTTTCAAGACACCATTGGGCTCATCTCCCTTTCGCCTCGTTTATGGCAAGCCGTTCCATTTACCTGTTGAGTTGAGGCACAAGTCACTTTGGGCAGTCACAGATATTCTTTTAGATCCCGATAGTGTAGGAGACCAGAGGAGGGCAGAGTTAGCAGCCCTGGAGGAGCTTCGTGATACCGCCTTCTCAAACAGCCTACAGTACAAGGAGAGAGTGAAAGAGTGGCATGATTCTCATATCAGCCACAAGCATTTTGAGCCTGGACAGAGAGTATGGTTGTTTGATGCTAGGCTCTGTCTATTTCCAGGGAAGCTACAGAGCAAATGGAAGGGACCTTATCTTGTGAGAAAGGTACACGATAACGGTAGCATTGATATATCTGAGTTGTCTTCTGAGAGTACCTTTCGAGTGAACGGCTAGCGGCTCAAGCCATTTTTAGATCATGAGCCGCGGGTCGTTGATGTTGCCCCTATTCATTTTGCGTGAGATGTGGTCTCTTGACTCACATCTATTGCATCTCACGCCTGATTATCACTGTTCTTCCGACCTGTATAGATCCAGTTGTCTATATCACTCTATTCTTTAGTCCCACATCCCTTTTTCTCATCTTATGATTATGCTATACTTAGGGTGTACTTTACCCTAAGTATGGGGGGGATGTAGGATCCTCAGGTATTCTTTTCATTCTTTCTACCCCTGTTTTTCTGCCTATACTTAGGGATATTTTACCCTAAGTATGGGGGGGTAGACTCTGTACATCCTTCACTGGGATTTCCCTTCATGTACAGCTTGTTATACTTAGGATTGTTTGATCCTAAGTATAGGGGGAAACCACCGAGTTCTCCTCATTCTATTCATTCATCTCTATATCTAGCCATTCCTTTTCACGTCCCTATACTAAGCACGAGTTATGTCTTCTTCATCGCTCTTGATCACTCTGAGGACATCGTTCGAGCTAAGTATAGGGGGGGTGTATATATTTCATATATACTTTAGCCATAACTCGTACTTTGTGTGAGTGTGTTAATAAATAAAATGGCTAAAAACCTTAAAAATCACAAAAATTAAAAATTTTCCTGTAAATAATCATTCTTTTATTGCACATACATAGCTAGTGTACAAAATTATTTTTGTAAAAATGTTTTCAAAAATCTTTTGTATAAAGCTTCTGTGAATATTTTCTTATCGAAATTATGTATATAGTACAAAATTTTTCCAAAATGTTTTGAAAATCAAAAGTTTGCAAAACTCTTGTGTAAATGTGTGCAAATACTTTTGCAAAACTTGCATATCATGCATTCATGATTTCAAAACATTTTTCAAAATTTTGCACGATTGTAAATATGTGTAAATAGCATCTTTGTATATTTGTATAGTTTTTCCTGGATCATAGTTGACATTTAAACTAAGCTTGGAATTAAATTGGGAAATGGAGCTTGATTAAGATCTTAATCCACCTAATTCTAAGAGGAACCTTATAGGGCTTAGGGTTAAGGCTTTTCAGGTCCATAAGGACTTTATTCTTTGAGTCCACTAGGCTATGAGCATATGTCATCTTGATGAGCCTAAGTAGAGCACTTAATAACACACGCATGACTCTTAGAGACAATGGCTTGACTTGCACCGGCACTTTACACATAGCTCTCCACGGATGAGGTGGTGAGGAGGCAGTTTCCTTTGGCTTGGGGTAGCATATGAGGGTAGTACTTCTAGGCGGAACCTCTCTTCTTCTTCTAGTGAAGGAAGTGCGCCTCAACTTGGTCTAGTGGTGATGAAGGCTAAAGACAGAAGCCGTGGGATGCAATAAAGCTTCAAAAGAGGGATAGTCTACTGGCTCAAGAGGAAAATTTTTTGTATATATGCTGCACCATGTAGATATGTTGTACAGATGTACTTGAAAAAAATGCAAAAAGAACTCCAAAAAAGTGGTGGGTCGGATTGAAAATTTAATAACCCCACTGGAGTGTATATAGTCAAATAAAGCAAATGCTTATGGTATCTACATCTCATGAAGCTTGCAACGGGAGACTTAGCTACACTGGTTGAGCTCCCAAAAGTCTATACCTCTTACCCCCCCTCTTCTTGAGTTGGTTGCACTTGAACTTAGAAGGGAATACCCCGCTTCTCAAGGAAAGAGTTGCTAGATCGAGGCATTAGAGTTACCAGGTTGGGGGAGGTTGTTTCTTTGTTACTTCTGAGGTGGGGAGCTACATAGCACTTACACTGCATGGAAAGATTCATGGTCATTAGAGTTTGTGTATGTAGACTTGTTCTGATCTGGTTTATTGAGGAGTCTTGTCCATAGATTGGTGGAACTTAGAGGCTGTTGAGTTTTATGCTTAAGTCCAAATAAGGTTCCGACACATTAATAATCCAAAGATCTGATCGAGCCCCATATTTCAATTTAATAAAGGCAAGTTTAATAATCAGCCTTAATCCATGTATATTCTCCTCTTTTTCTTTTTCTTTCTTTCTTTTTCACTTTTTTTTCAAATAAGTGTTTGCTAAGGGACTAGCAAAATTTAAGTATAGGGGGGTGATGAATACCTATTCATCACTCTTTATTCTTATATTTTAGCTACAAAAACCTTTGCAAATACATGTATATTCATGTAAATACAAATAATTATCAAAAGCATGCATTGTATAAAGTTTAATAATTAGCATGTTTTTGTGCAAAAATAAAAGAATAAAGAGACAAAAGAAAAAGAGGAAATATTTAGAATAAATATTGAGCAACCTAACCCAAGGGAGGGCTCAGCATGGGCCTGACCACATAAAAGCCAAAGTAGAGGGAGATAGGGGCTCATTTGTGTAAATAAACCTGTAAATTAATAAAAATATTTTCCTCCCAAAAATAGAATAAAAGTGATTTGTATATATTGTATATATTGTATATAATTATAAAAATCAAAACAAAAATAGAAAAAATCAAAAAGAAAATAAAAAGAGTCACTTGTGTACATATCCACCACGTACATACAACCACTCCTATATTTATTCCACCCTATAAATAAATTAAAATTTCAAAACTTTTGTAAATATTCTATTTATTATGGTGTAAATAAATAAAATAAAAACAAAAACATAAAAACAAAACAAAAAGAACAAAATTTAAAACCAAAAGTAATATTGTAAAAATACCATGTATATAGATGTATATACCTATTTATTTCACTATTGTATATAAATAATAAAAATAAAATAAAAATACCCTTTTATTCCTAATTTTATACTATAAATAAATAAAATATAAAATAGGAATAAAAATGCACAAAAATAACTAATTAAAAATCAAAAATAAAAATCCTATATTGTACATATACCTATATATAGCCCTACTATGTACATATCCTATTTTTATTTCGAAAAATTAATTAAAAATCACCAAAAAAATAGAAAAAATTAAAACAAAAATATTTCATGTTTTATGTTTCATCTAAATCGGCCATTTTCTGATTTAAAATGAATTTTCAATTATTTTCCACGTGGCGCACTCCCATTGGTCCACGGGGAATGTTGACCCCCAGTCAACTCCCCCCGCGGACCCTCTTCTCTCGCGGATCTGGCTGTCGACCCGATTTCTCCTCTTTTTCCGCGCTCGATTCGCCCGCCACTTGCGCAAACCCCGGGTCCTACCCCTTCTTCTTGCATCCGAGACCCACGCCCGGGGGATTGCATTGGGGTCCGCGCTCTGAGCAGCCCTACCCGATCAACCCTATTCGGACCCCTGGGAGTATAAATCCCGAGCTCCGCCGCACGATTTCCCTATCTTTTAGCTCCCCCTCCTTCATCCCAGGACCTCCACCGTCATCCCCAAGGTGACAGCTCGTTGCTGGCAGTGTTGCAGAGAGGAGAGGTTGGTTGGACCATCGATCCGGCATCTTCGCGCCGCCGTGCTCCGCCCTAACGTAGAGCTCGAGCCTCGGGCCACGACGCCCCGCGAGGCAAGGACCCAGAGCACCAACAGCTCATCCCCAGTCGACTCGACCACCTAGGTAGCCCTATTTCCCTTTCCTGTTCTTTAATTTTTGATTTCGCCCAAATCTCGCCGTCGCCGACCATCATCGATTCCGGCCACACCCACCTTCCATTCGATCATCGGACCGCACCCCCTCACTCGCCTTCCTCCCGTGCACCTTCTCCGCCCCTCCGTTCAACCCAGCTCGCACAGGAGCTGGGGTTCGAACCCCTTCGCCGTCGCATCGCTGGGGTTCGTCCGCACCGCCTCACCAGTCACCTTCACCCCCTCTCATAGGGTCGAGGCACTTTGCCCTCGACCCGCGAGCGTTTTGCTGTGACTTGCAGGTCCAGTCGAACCCATCTGAGGGCCCGACCATCCAGGAGCAGGCGCTCGATCTCCGCCGACTCCGCTCGAGCTCCTCGGAGCTCAGTCGGGCCATCGGAGACCACCATTGGACGCGGAAGGCTTGCACGATTCTTCGCCGATCTTCAGAGGCCTTCGAGAAGGACACCAGCACCAGTGGCGAGCCGGCGAAGTTCGCCAGCCATCAGTTCATCCTCCATCATCCGCAGCCGTCCGATGCTCCTCCTGCTCCAGTTTTGATCGCCACCGTTCGCTTCAGGAGCTGCCAACAATGTTGATCTGAGGAGGATCGGATCCGAGCCGTTCGATCTCGACGAAGAAGCGCCCTCTACCCTCCACTGTTGGATCTACACACGTGGCCGCTTCTCCATCGTCGGATCGCGCCAAGGGTTGCAAGAGCGAGGCGCCACCCCTTCTCAGCCGTAGATCATCACACGTGGCGCCCATCCAACGACCCTCGATATTTAATAAGGGTAATTTTCTCTTAGGCCCTTCTGTTTACTTTATTTCGTGTTTAGTCCTGTAAATACCATAGTTAGTTGTTTTTATTTGGTATATTTGCACTTTGGACCATGTCTGTTTCTATATTTGCACATATGCCCCTGTCTGTAGTGTAGCACGTGCGTCGACACGTGCTTTGTTGGGTAATTTGCATGTTTAGCTATGTAGTTCTGGAATGTTATGGAATGAATGAAATGCTTTAGAAAATTGCAGATATGCCCCTGTGAGTGATTTTTATGCGCATGTGCGTTATATTAGTGGGTAAATTACACTAAAATTCATGGGCTTTTAATACTTGTTATTATTAAGCCCAGAAAGTTTATTTCTTTGCAAATAGGTCCCTGAGTGCCCCAGACACGCTCCTTGCGCGTGACTTCTTGGGACTTTTGCACCGGACCCCCCCAGAACTTTGGATAATTACGTACAAGTCCCTGTGCACTGTACCTAGGTTTTAATTTTGAATAAAATATCAAACTTACTCCGAATTCAATGAAAATTGCATACATGGCTCCTGCCATGTTGTAAAATTTTCTAGAATTTTTGGGGACATTTTTGCTTTTATTTGATATTTTTAAAAAAATAAAAAACACGCATTTTCTTTACTGTATGACTTAAAAATTCACAAAAAATATTAAAACTCATCTAAAAATTATAAAAAATTAGCTACTATGTGTTTTGTCTTGCTTGATTTTCTGACCGAATTTGGTCATTTTTCATTACATAAAACTCATAAAAATTACAAAACACTAAAAATCTCATACAAATTCTAATAAATAATCTAAAAATCCAAAAATAATAATTGAGGTGCCTAAATTTTCCTTGTTTCTTTCTCTTTACAGGAAAATTACCACCAGGCTTATTAGGGCTTTTAGATATTTTATCTAAGTCCCTCAAGCTCGGCTGGACAATACCTTCATTTTATTGCATTGTTTTATTTTTAGAAAATTAAATAAAAATCAGAAAAATACCAAAAATTAACCAAAAACAGTAAAAACCATAAAATACATAAAAACATTTTATTTGAATTTTTGATTGATTTTTTGATGCATTAAATAATTGCTTGAAGTTGGTTATTTCCTTGTTTTCTTCATTTTCTTAATTAACCAAAAATCAAAAAAAATATATAAAAATTGAAAATCCGCCAAAAATAGTTTCCTTTTATTTTTCGATATTTTCGACTACTTCGTAGGCCGTAAGGCCATCACGTGCTCCCTGAGTCCGACCCTTGTCGCTATACCAGGCTAATACAATAGCCGGGACCGCTATCGTGTTTGATTGATTTTTCTCTGAGTTTGGTGGTCTGCTTCACATTTTTCTTGTTGATCCGATTTATTGCTCGAGCGACTGAGGTCGCAACGACCATGTTTATATTTTTTACCTACCCTTAGTTGTTCGAGTGATTTTTGGGTCATCAGGATCGTGCAACGAGGGTCGACACACGTCTGCTTGCTCATATATGATTTGAGAACAATCGAATTAAGCTCACTCGTATAAATCACCTCATCTGGACCCGATGGAGACTCCTTAGAAAATTCCTTCTTCAGTATGTTGAAGGGAACTTTCTTAGTCGATTTTCTAGAATATGAAGCATTGAAATGGAGAGGAGAGTAACTCGCCATGAGGGGTCTGGGGGAACACCTCGAGGAATCAATTCTCAACTTCCTCTCACTGGATAACTGACTAGAGGAAGGAGCAACTATGTTTTTATGTGGGGTCAATTCAGTCATGGTTGTCTGCTTTGAAGGCCCAGGATGTGGTGCGGTGTTGACCTTGGGTTCCTCATCAAACAAGTCACCATATGCATTGTAATACTCTTGTAAAGACAACACACGTCTCTGATTTAGAATAGTGCTCTCAGTTGACATGTCATTGGTTGTCTCATTTGTCGGCTCATCGAAATGGTCAAGGCAATCAGAAAAGGTTGTGTCCGACTCAGGGATAGCTTCTATTTGTGAGTCTTATTTAGAAGCTATCACGGTGGTGGTGGTTATGCAAGCAGTTGGCGAAGTGGAGGTGTGGGGAGTCTCTACGCTATTGGCCGTCTAGACAGTTGGTATCTCATGTGTAGTAGAGAAACGAGACTCACCTATCTCTCGGTGGTCACGACTATCTACGAATTTATGGGTTACCTTAGAATATCATGTGCCCTCAAAGATCGGGTGAGGTTGGAGTGCTCCCAATGCAGTGAAATCGATCTCCAAGTCTCGCAATCAATAGTTTCCTCAACCAAGGCTAAGAACGGCTTCCCGAGAATGATTAAGACTGGGTGAACTCTCCTCGGTGCTCAATATCAATGATCATGAAGTTTACATGCATTAGAGCATCTTGGAAAGTAATGATGACTGGAATGATTCCTCTTGATCATTTTATAGACCAATCAACCAGCTGCATGATGTCTCTCATCTTCCTGCTTGACCCGAGTTTGAGCTTGGCAAACACAGAGGTCGGAAGGATATTGATTGGAGAGTCATCATCGATTCTGACATGGGTTGGGTAGTGTCTTTGATTTCACAGGCAACCCTAGGCAACTGCTTCATTCTGAGGCTCTTGGTCTTTCTCCTCATCACCAAGGAGGTGTATATAGACACTATGTGTCTCTCAGTCCTTGTCCTCTTATTGTCCGACCTCTTAGGCATCAATTTACTTCTCATAAATCATTTGAGGTTGGGGAAGTGATATATGGCCTTTATTAGGGGAAGCTTAATAATCCGTTCCTCATCGAGTGCTTCCTTTAGGACATGATCCCGTTTTTTAGATCTTTTTCATTTTAATTCTTACGAGTTTTTCTGATTTTTCAATGTTTGATCTTTTTGACATGTGAAGAAGAATGTATAGACTCTAGTTTGGAGGGAAAGTGGTTAGTAGAAGAGGGAGGTAGAAGTGACTCCAGTTGTACATGATGTGTGGTCAATCCAGTGTCTTCCAGGTTTTTAAAATCCAATCCACAAAATCCACGATCCACTTTCATACATGGGCTCTTGATCGGTCTAGATATGTCATCCTCCAAAAAGTTCTCATGACACATCATGAGAGAAATCTGCTCAGTTGGAGGATACTACTGAGAACTCAGGATCTTATATTCAACACAACTTTACTCAAACATGTAATGTTGGGTTGAGTATGTCTCATTTTTATGGCAGATATTGGTCGGAGCGTCATAAGGTGGAGTCAGTAGACAAGGAGTCTATAGATTGGTTTTATGAGTCCAATCCCCTGTATATGTAAGCTCTCCGAATGGGTGGTATGAAGGCTGGTCAATTTGGGCTTGATCTCTAAGGTCAATCAAGTCAAGAAGATCGTGTGGAGAGGCCTCTCCATTCGATTCGATCGGTCGACCATATTATACCCTGAGGTCAAGTCGGGATGTGTATATGTGAATTGTTGTCTGATCCCAACTTGAGGTGAGAATGAGGTATGTGGGGCCCAATTGATTCTGTCAATCATTCATCTCAGCAGTGGCTTTATCTTCAAATTGTTCCTCAATTCCAGCAAGCGATCAAAAATACGGTGAGTCAATACAAGGTGGAAATGGGTCAGGGGTGTAAGAATGTGGGGTAGGTGAGAAGTACAAAGAAGTGGGGAATTAGTCGTAGTACTGGATTTGAAGGTGGGGTGGGGGTATGAGGAGGGATATGAGGGTGGAGATGATCAAAATATGGTCGAAGAGGAGTGACCTGGATATGATGACCAATATCCCGACATCTTCGAAGAGGAATAGGTGAATGTAAGCGGATTGAGGTAGAAAACGTGCAAGTGCACAGAATAACACCCAAATAGACCAACACAAGAGCAAACCCTAAGTTCACCTACTCAACTCAGTGATGGTCGCAAAAGATTCGACCGTTCATCTTTTCAATTTTCATTAGGTGACAAAATAAGAAATTAATTTATTTATTAAATATTAAAATGTGGGTTTTGGGCACTATCCTACAGATGTGTCCTCACCTCTTAACATGCATAATATCACAGAGCGTACAATGTGGGTTTTGCTCTCCCTAAAACAAGTGTTAATTTTAGTCAATTTTTTACTCAACTTTGATTAGTTGTCCCGATTTTAAGTTTGATTTTCACTTGATTAATCCACCAAACACGACATGCCTAACTATTAGTCCTGATTTCCCTTTAACCTAAGTTTCAAAACTAAGGGTATGGGAGTCGAGAGAAAATAATACAAGTAATGAAATTAATGATGCATGCCCAGTTCAGAAGACTTACGGTGATCCTCATGCTCTATATGTGGTATGCAACACATAATTGAAATTTTGCACACTATATGAAATTCAAGCGAGAAAATCGTTCCTAGACACACAATTCTATTAGCGGGTGATGAACAACTTAATTTTGACTAATAGCTCTACAGTCTAAGTGCATCTCGTTAATGTGGTTCTATAGAGTACGAACACAAATAGGAAAATATTAAAAAAATTACTCTGAGAGTCGTAAGTGCATGTCCTACTCTATGAGCCACTCAAGTCGAGCCCCATTGTCATCAGAAAGTGAAACAGGTTTCGACACATCTCAAGAATAATGACCAAGTGTCTGGGTACACACGTGAGATCCCAAACGGAATCCGTTGGAAATCAAGTAATTATTAAAAATTAATTGATAAAAACTAGAACTAAAATCTCTCTTCTCAGGAAATCCGATGTACTTCAAGATGTGTTGGCTTCCAGAAAGCGACTCCAAGTCCACCGGAACCTCGCACAAAAAGATAAAATTAATGTCAAAGAGAGATATCAAAATATAAACAAAAAATAAGCAGAGAAATAATTTAAAAATGAAATAGTTTCAAGGTGGTTCAGAGGTCATATTACCCGAGTGAATGGAAAACCTAAATCTAATATTCTAAAACGATCCTAAGACATTTGACTCCCCAGCAATGACGTCATTGGACGGACCCCAGATATAATTTGTCATGTTGTTGTAGTCGGGCAATGGGATTGATAAAAAATTAACCACTTAAATTGATAAATCAATTAATTAAAGTACGATTTTATGTATTTTTTAACCTGATCAAGCACCAGGGTCGAATCAAGAAGGCGATGGAACAATGTTGGCTCAAATTAGAACACTTAGCACCCGATTTTCCAAAATGAAAAAAAAATTTATTGAAAGTGAAATATGATGAACTGAAGCTAAATAGTAATGTTTTGGAATTTTTTGAGAATATACGAATTTTTATGAATTTTGTAATGGAAATAGAGTAACTGTGAGTATTTAATTTCTAATAAATCTACAAAATCAAATTATTGTAGAGAGAGATTTGCCTCATAAATATATTTTAATGAGAAATCCACGAGACTTGAAATTTCACAAAAATTTTTGTGGATTTAATTAAAAATCAACTATAGAAATCACTCAACAATTTATTTTATCCAGAAGACATCAATTTTTGATGAATTTGGAAAATAATTAAATCACACGTATACGCGTCATTTCTGATTTTAACATAATTTTGGAGCAAGACTTAATTAAATACGAATTCCAAAACATGAATTGAGTAAAATATGCAATTTTTCACAAAATTAGTTACCCAATGGTCACAAAATTCTAATTAAATAGTCAGAAGGTATAGAATTAATCCTTCGACAAAATGCTATTTTTGAATCAATGAAATGATACCAAATTGATGTCCACAATAATGCATAAACGCCTGGGTGTCTTTGTGATACATAAATTAAAGTAAATAAACTTAAATGTGCACATTGGCATTTTTGCAATTACATAAATATGATGGTAAGAAACTGCAATTTTCACAAAATATAATAAAGAAGTATAGTAGACCTTCTCCTTCCTTTTTGGAAAACATGGGTTCCAAGAATTGAACCCACTTCTCAGGCTAGGGCAAGATCGGGAGGTGCACAATGCGCGAGAAGGGGGTGACCAGTGATGGTAGTGGCACGCACGCACGAACGACGGCTGGTGCAGCAAGAGGCAGTGGTTCCAAGGGTGGCGCAGCTGTGAGCAATAGAATACGCGCACGCGGGGGTGCAGGGGAACACCTGCGAGGAGGGACGACTGTGTGAGGTGGTGCTGGAATGTTCCTTGAGGTGGATGGAGGGCTCGTAATGCGTGCAATCGTGCGTTGGAAGGGGGCGACTAGTGGGCTCCTATTCCAGGAACACGGTGACGAGGGCTGAAAGCTTGACAACGGTTGCTGGAGATGAAGGGAGTTGCTTGAGGTAGCACGGGTCGCTGTGCAGAGGGCTGAATGCGTGGAGGGAGGGAGGCGACGACGAGGACTAGCGGACAACAACACCTACTTGTGGAAGAAGGGGGGGAGGTGATCACTCCTTTTTTTGATTTTTTTCTTTCAAAATTTCCTGCTGTTTTTTTAAACATGGAATCAAAATGTAAATGAAAACAGTAGTGATTTAGTGATGACATGGTGGTGGTGTGATTATTACAATGTGGATTGTGATCATTGGTGGTGATGTGGTGTAAAATAACAACAAGAAAAAAATTATTAGATAAAAAAATGAGGAAAAAGGAGAAGGATAACTTACCTGTGATTTCGTCAGATGGTGGAGCAGCTACGCTGGACTTCTGTCGTGGCCTCAATCAGCTTGGTGAAAATCTGAGAAGCTGAGCTGCGACCTGAAGAGATGCACATTGACACGAAGATGAGCCCTTGTGGATCTCGCCTTTACGACCGTCGTTGCTCGATCGGAGGGTGCTGAAGCTGTCACTGACAACACTCGGGGGTTGGTGACCTCACCCTCTCAATTGAAGAAATGGTGGATGAGAAAAAAAATGAAGGAGGAGAAGGGAATAAAAAGGAGGAGAAGGAAGTTCGAAAAGAGGCGGAGAAGGTGGCTTGAGTGGGAAGTTGAAGTAGAGAACAAGTAAATGGAGAAGAGATAAAAGAGAATATATATAATAAAATAAGTTCGCTACAAAAAATAAAGAAGAGAAAATAAATTAAAAATGGAATAAAAATATAATAATTAAATTAAATAATGAAAATAATAAATAAATAACTATATAAATAATAAATAATAAATAAATAATTAAAGTAGTAAATAAATAAAGATAAAATAAATAAGTAAATAATAAAGTAATAAAATTAACAATAAATAAAGTAAAATAAATTAACATAAAAATAAAAAATAAAATGTGAATGACATGTGGCGGCTCCAGAAGGTACCTCATGTCGCTCCTAGAAAAATAGAAAATTAAATTAAAATAAAAATAAAAAGTAATAATCATCGGGGTAAAAAAGTGCTCAACAGAAGTTGCTCATCTCGATGAGATCTACAACTTTCGTGAAAAACTAAAAACCAAAATAAATCATTTGTACAAAAACATATTTTTGGCGGTATATAGGATGTTGTATTGTTATATTTTGCAATTTTTGTATCATTTTTAAATAAGGTAAAACTTGAAATAAAATACGATAAAATAGAGTAAAAATATTTATACATTAATCTATTTTTTGTATTTTTAATAATTATGAAAATAAAGAAATAAAATAGAGTTAAATACATAAGACTTTTGTACAAACTCTCAATGAACATTCAAAACCATTTATTTTCTTTGATTTCTTGTTGGATCTTGAATTAGATTTTTACATTTTTATTAAAAACTTCATCAAATAAAAGAAATGAAAAAGAAATAAATTAAAAAGAGTTAGTTATGTACATAAAATAATAAGTCAAAAACATAGAAAACACATAATGTACAAAAGGGGCCCAAAACCCAACTTTGACATATGAACTCCTTTTTTTATGAAATTAGTCTTGTTTTGAAGATCATCGAATGTATATTATTGTACAAGTAGATCGAAATATTACACGTATGAGAGAGATATGCACGTTTTCGTCTGTCTGTCTGAGAATTAGGTTTTGGATCTATTTGTCAATATTTCAAGTAAGTGATTTTTTATACATGTTAGTAATATGTACACAACGGAGTTGATTTTATTGGATTTGGAGTTAGTATAAAATAGATACAAATAGGTCAAGTTAGCTATTATACTGGTGAATATGTACACGGAATTTCAGGCTTCTTATTTATGCAAATATGAATGCTAAAATGCACATATTATTTACACATGCGTGAATGCTAATTATGCAATATAAGTGATGAAATGCTGCTAATTACTCGAAAACAAAGCTCTTTTTTCAACTTTTAGTGTGATGAGCATTTCCTTAGATTATTTTATTGCTTGTGCTTGTACTCTATAGGACCACACATTACATTTAATAAGACGCACTTAGACCGCAGATCTATTAGTCTAAATTAAATTGTTCGTCACTCACTAATAGAACTGCCTGTCTGGGAACAGTTTTCTTGTTGCATTTCATATAGTATAAAATTTTAATTCTGTATTGTGTCCCACATGTAGAGAACTTGAGGCACTGTAAGTATCCTTACTCAAGCATTCATCATTATTTTCTCGATCGCATCGGCTTTTTTCGATTCCTTCTCTCAGTTTTTCTAACCTAGGATAAATGAATTGGGATTAATGGTAGACGTGATTGCTTGTGTGGATTAATTACAATGACAACTAATCTCTAAAATCAAGACTACTAATTGAATTGGACAAAAAATTGACTAAAATTAACCCTTGTTTACGGGAGAGCTACCCCGTCATTGTTTGAATTTACTTACAAGTGAGAGAGAGACGAAATTAGGATAGAGCCAAGGCAAGATTTTCATAGAGACTACCGGTTCTATAAAAATGATTAGCTACTTCTCAGTGAGGAAATACGTGTAGCTGGTAAACAGTCCGAATTTCCTTAATAGAGTGGGTGATTTAAAGGACATTGTGTAAGGATCTGTCCTCAAGTAACGGGTAGCCGTATTTTTATGGTCCGTACTTAATCCCATACTGGCTGAAAGTGAGTGCAACTAGTCGTAAAAATCTAACCACTCTGTAGGGAAATACATGTACCTAATAGCTCATTAACACTTTCAAAGTTTTCATTTATCACCAACTAAAACGGACAAGATAATTCCACCGAACCTTTAGGCCCTCATGTGTGGAGCTGGTGAATTTGGAGATTGCTCTTGCATTGGTTTTGTGTCTATCCGCCTGTGTTATTCTATGTACTTGCATGTTTTCTACCTCGATCCACTTACCTTCATCAATCCCTCTTCAAGATGTCGAGATATTGGTCCCCATACCCTGAACTCTCTGGTCACTCCTCCTCGATCATATACCGTTCATCTTCATCTTCTCAGTCTTCCATGTATCCTCCACTATCCACTGGAGAACTTTACCCGTGGTCGGTTCGACCTCGACCCGATTATGAAGTCAGACATTCGACTGACTTTCCCACTTCTTCGCATTTCTCACCTACCCTACCTCCTTATACATTGAATCCACTTCCACCCTTGGTTGGTTCACCTTATAGTCGGATGCTTGCTGGAATCCAAGAATCATCTTAAGAGAAAGCTATTACTACGACGAAGAAATGTCAGAATTACCTACCCCCACATACCTCATTCGCTCATCACATGACTGTAACGTCCACATCCTGACTTGACCTTAGGACACAACATGGTCGATCGAACAAACCAATTGAAGAGGCATGTGCCATATGATTTGATTAACCGTAGTAATCGAGCCCACACTAACCAGCCTTCAGATCACACATTCGGAGAGCCTATACATGCACGGGCTTGGACTCATGAGCTAGACTTACAAGCCCCCTGTTCATTGACTCCAATATTCGAGGCTCTGAGCAATATCTTCCATTCGGATGGTCCATACTCTACCCATCATTACATGCCAGAGTCTAGGTATGCTGACTATAAGACTTCAAGATCTCAGCAGTATCCTCCGAGTAAACAGACTGCTTCCAAGATTTGTTATGAGGAATCTTTGGAGGATAACAATTCTAGGATTATGAAGAGATATGAATTAATTGAGGATAAAAATAGGAATGTCATCGACCGACTAATTTCATTTTGTTATAGCTCAGGTATGGAAGTGGTGAATGAATTAAGTGGATTTAATATTGAAAATAATTTAGAGGACATAAGGAAACACAAACACTTTGTACAACTGGAGTTTATTCTACCTCTCTCTTCTATTAACCCCTTACCGTCCAATCCAGAATATGTACATCCTCCCACTCCTCTTTCACATATTCAAAACAACAAAAAAATTTGAAAGTCCCAAAAAGTCCAAAAACATTGAAAAATCAGAAAAAACTCATAAACATAGAAAATGATCTAAAAAATTGGATCCTACTCTAAGGGAAGCACTCGATGAGGAATTGATTTATAAGCTTTCCTTAATAAAGCCATAGATCATTTCCCCGACCTCAAACGATTTGTGAGAAGTAAATTGATGCCTAAGAAGGCGTGTAATAAGAGGACAAAGACTTAGAAACATCTAGTGTCTATGGTCACCTCCTTGGTGATGGGGAGAAAGATCAAAAGTCATAGAATGACGCGGTTGCATAGGATTGAATGTGAAATCAAAGATACAACCTTCACCCATGCTAGAACCAATGATGATTCATCGATAAATATGCTCCCGACCTCTGTGTTTGACAAGATCAAACTCGAGCCAATCAAAAAGTTAAGAGAGATTTTTCGACTGGCTAATTAATCTATAAAACGATCGAGAGGAACCATTTCAGTCATCATTACTTTTCAAGGTCCTCTACTTTCGGGTAGCCTTCATGTTCATTGACATTGACACTGAGGAGAGTTTACCCAGTCTCCTATTATTCTCAGGAAGCCATTCTTATCCTTGGATAAAGCAACAATAGAGTGTGAGACTTGGGAGATCGATTTTACGGCATTGGGAGCACTCCAACCGTATCCATTTTTTGACACATTCTACTCTAAGGTAACTGAAAAAGTTGCTGACAATCGTGACCATCGAGAGGTAGATGAGTCCCAGATCTCTATTACATATGAGATACCGGTTGTAGAGCTGACCATTGGATCAGAGACTCCCCACACATCCATGACTCTCATTGCTTTCATCACTACCAATACCAAGCTAATTGAGAACACCAACTCCTACCCTAGACGTGTGCTGACCCTTCAAGAATTTTACCATCTATATGGTGACTCGTCTGATGAGGAACCTATGGTCAGCACTGCACCACATCTTGGACCTTAAAAGCAGACAACGAGGATTGAATTGACCCCACCCAAAAACATGATTGCTTCTTCCTCTAATTATTCATCCAATGAGAGGAAGTTAAGAATTGATTCCTCGAGATGTTCCCCCAAACCCCTTAAGGCACGCCACTCTCCTCTCCTTCTCAATGCTTCAGGTTCTAGAAAAGTGACTAAGAAAGTTTCCTTCAACATACAAGAGAAGGAATTTTCTGAGGAATCCTCACCAGGTCTGGATGAGGTGGTCTACATGAATGAGCTCAGTTCGATTGTTCTTAAACCATATCTAAGCAAGCAGCCACGTGTTGACCCTCGTTGGACAATCCCTTCACCTCAGTATTATTCATCTGAGGATGATTCTGACAACGGCACATATGTATATTACCCACCTCCTTGCTCCTGTAAGAAGGTTCATTACAAACCTTCTCTATCCTTGTATATTCTCCGTCCATCTTGTGTAATCTTCTTCTTCTTCACCATTCTCTATATATTCTTCAGATTTCATCAATTCTTACACTTACTCATGTCCTATACTTAGGCCGACTAGGGCCTAAGTATAGAGGGGACCAATGCTCGCCATGTATATATACTCATCCATTTCTCCTCTTGACCTCGACCGCCCCATTTTTGCTCTTCTTCTATACTTAGGTTGACTAGAGCCTATGTATAGGGTGTGGATATCGACTTCTGTACTTTTTTTATTTTAACTCTCCTATGCTTAGCATGTGCTATGTCTTTTCCTCACTTCCTGTGCTCTGAGGACATAACACCTGCTAAGTGTAGGGGGGTGTGTATATATTACATATATACTTTACATATAGCTCGTACTTTTGCATATTTTTATGCAATAATTATGGGGTGGGTAGAATTGGTGAAAACAAGAGAAAAAAGAGGGGGAAAAAGAGGTTTCTCATTTACTCTTACATATCATCCTCGCATTAAAAAAATATCTTGCACTTCATTCATCTACATTGCATGCCATATGCATTTCATCTGCATATCTAGCATATGCAATGTAAAAAGTTAGTGGGTTCTGAACCAAGTTATGAATAGAAGTCATGGGTGAATTTGATTCGACCTTAATCTACCTAATTTCAGTGGAACTTTATAGGAACAGTAGTTAAGATTTTTTTCAGGTCAAGTGATTTAATTCTTTGAGTCCACAAGGCAATGTTCACATGTCATCTTGATTGTTCTAAGTAGAATATTTCATACACACGTGTGATTCTCTTAGGAAGTGACCTAACTTGAACATGCACCATGCACGTAGCTCTTCATTGATGAGGTGGTGAGGAGGTAGAATCCTTTGGCTTGGAGTAGCACATGGGTGAAAACATCCATCCTCCTCTAGAGAGGGTAGTGCATCTCAACATAGTCTAGTGGCGTTGACGTCTAACTATGGGATGTCTTGGGTTGCAATAAAGCTTCAAAGAGGGATAATCTATTGGCTCAAGAAGAAAAACTCCTAACGCACATGCTACACCTTGTATATAGTTCAAAAAAAAGAAGATGAAAAAAGAAAGAAAGAAGAACTCCAAAAAATAGGACACGCCTGATTGAAAATAAAATGCCTTCTAGAGTGTGTATATTTACAAGGCATATGCTTCAAAGTCTCATACCAAAAAAGCCTACAGCAGGAGACTTGACTGCATTGGTCAAGCTCCACGGATATGTGACTACACTGGTCACAATCCACTCTCTTCTCTACCCCCTCTTCTTGAGCTAGTTGCACTTGAACTTAGAAGGGAATACCTCACTCCTCGAGGGAGCTACCTTGTTAAAGGAGGCAGTTTCTTTGCCACTTCTAATGTGGAGAGATATTTCACTTACACAGTACAAGTAAGATTCATAGTCATCAGAATTTACTATGAGGATTTGTTCTGATCTGACTGTTGAGGTGATCTCAATAGAGACTTGTGGAACTTAAAGGTTGTTATGTTTTAAATCCTATTCCTAATAAGGTTATGCCACATTATTAATCCAAAGATCGAGTCAAGCTCCATCTTCACCTTTTGTTCAAGATCTTGGTATGGAATTCAAAATCATTTCACTTTTGCATTTAATTTTAGTTGCTCGGGGACGAGCAAGGTTTAAGTATAGGGGATTGATGAATGCGTTATTCATAACTCTAAAAGGTCATAAATAGAGATCTGATCCTGAGTAATTAGCTGCATTTTTTCATTTATTTTCCATTATTCTCATTCATACATATAGTATTAATGTTTTTATTTTACAATACATATTTTCGCTAAGAAGCCGAATTCACTTGTAAATATCACATGTATATTCACCATATTTCTCTCATATTTATTTATTTATTTATTCTAACTCAGAATTAAGTAAAATCATATCTATAGTGTATATATTACTAACACTAATAAAGGAAAAATATCAAAAATACTAGATGAAAACGTGAATATATCCTTCTCACATAGTGTCTGATTTCGGTCTACTCATTCTAAAGTAATATATATTCAAAGACCTTCAAAACAAGACCAGTTTAATAAAAATTGGAGTTCATATGTGAAAGTTGGATTTTGGGTCCCTTTTGTACATTATGTGTTTTCTCTGTTTTGGCTTATTTGTTTATGTACAAAATTAACTCTTTTTATTTTCTTTCTTTTTCATTATTTTCTTTGATGAAATTTTTAATAAAAAGTATAAAAATCCAATTCAAATAGAATCAGAAAAAAAGAAAATAAATGGTTTTGAGTGTTCATAGAAAGTCTGTAAAAAAATCTTCCATACTTTACTTTATTGTATTTCTTCATTTTCCTAATTATTAAAAATACAAAAAATAGATTAATGTGTAAACATTTTTATTTCATTTTATTGAATTTTATTTTAATTTTTTACTTTATTTAAAATGATAAAACTGTAAAATATAAAAATACGGTATTTTATACATGTAAAAGTACCTCCAAAAATACCACGTTGTACAAACGATGTATTTTGGTCTTATACTTTCATGAAAATTGTAGATCTCGTCGAGACAAACAAATTTCATGAAGAAACTTTTTGATTTGTGGTCATTTACTAATTTATTTCAATTTTTCATTTTCATTTTAATTCCGAATTTTGTGGGCATGACACATGGGACCTCCAGGAGCTGCGTGTGTCCCCCACTTAACCTCTCTTGCCTCCTGACAACCGCAGATTATCGAGGGTCTAAATACGTCGCTGTGGCGACCCACAATAAAATGTGATTAATCAACAATCAACCCACACTAAGATCAATAAATTAGAAATAATGTGGAGTCAAAATTTATTTTTAACTCTGCACAAATGGTGTATAGTGACAAGTATGCAGAGAGTTCGAACACAGGGAGCAAGCAGGGTAATTCAAGCAAATGCAAGCACAAGTATGTGTGTGTGATAAGTCTACACCAAGCAAGCAAACAAAGTATTTTTTTGTGGGTTTTTAATTAATTTTTTTTTAGTTTTTTTTTTAATTTTTAATTTTGTATTTTGATTTTTAAGTTTCTGATTTTTATGTTTTATATTTTATATTTTTCTTTTTCTTTTTCAATATTGGACAGCAAAGACAATGTAATGAAATACAAGGTAAAAGATTTATGAAAATGTGCAAAAATATCCAAAAATTCAGAAATAAAATCTTTTTGGTATTTTTGTGGTTTTCTACTGTTTTTGTGATTTTTGGGGATTTTTCAAGGTGTTTTTGGTATTTTTTAATTACTGGGATAAGGCAAAACAGTGGAAACAATGCTGGCTGTGATAAAAATGGGAATTAAAGATATCAAACAGCAACCAAAATTTTTCACACTATTTTTCGAATAAGAAGAACAAAATGAGGAACAAAAAGAACCTGAGTTTGTATTTTTAGAGTTTTCCTTGATTTTATATATTTTTTTGATGTTTTTGAGTGTTTTTAAATTTTTAGTGTTTTTATTTTGATATTTTTAGTGGTTTTTGGACTGACACTAAGATAGGATAAAATAAACACTAGGTGATTTTTTTGGAATTTTTGGAGGTGTTTTAATATTTTTTTTGGTATTTTCTAAGCTAGACAGTGCACAAAAAGTAAGTTTTTGATTTTTAATAAATATGAAAATAAGATAAAATCAAAAACTAAATAAGAGGCGTGAAAGTACACTTATCCAGAAACTTAAATCTATTTTTGTGGGATTTTAGGGTTTAAGATGATCATTCAAATAAATACAACAAGCATCCAAACATTACACAGTCCTGGCAGGGGTATATGTGCAATATTTAAAACATCCAGGGGCATACACGCAATTTTTCCACAAAAGTTTACACTCGAACTTGCATTTAAAGTATTAAAACCAAATAGCCAAACCCGCAAGGGTATCTGAGCAATTTACCCACCAGAGTGCGTGACTCGCACGCGCCTGGAAGGGGTATTTTTGCAATATCACAAAGTTCCAAGGGGTTCAATGCAATTTCTCCAAAATATTACAACTTAAAGCAAACATTCATGGACTTAAGCGAAATAAATAAACCCCAGGGGGGTCCTTGCAAAATACCCAGCCCCCTCACGCGCACGGGCACGTGAGGTGACGTGGATTGGACCTTGGTGCAAATAAGTAAAGTTCGGGGGTCTCTGATGCAAATATTACAAAATTATTACACTACGGACAGAAGTTTTAGTACTGAAATACAAATGCAAAATGCACGAGGGTGGGGATGTAAAATACCCTCGGCGCGCGATCCAACGGCGATGAAGAGGCCACTTGACACGTGGCACGATCTGGACGGCCGATGACGCTTCGCTGTGGACGTCTGAGATTAGATCTCGGGCGAGATCGACGGTGGCTGAGTGCTGACGATCGGACGACCCACGTTCTAACTGGAAGGTCTCCTCGATCGGACGGCGGTGGAGGCAGCTGGAAGAACGAGGCGGAGCCCGGCTGGGCGAAGTTCGTCGCGCTCCTCCGGCTAGCTCTGATGGCTGTTGAGCTCCAAAATGGACGAGGAGCCTCCTGCAGGTCTTCTCTAACGATCAGAGGCGTCAAAAAGCCTCGGCGTCGGCCGAGGTGCTCAGGCGAAGGTGGCGGAGCTGGGAGGTCCAGCCACGCTCCGGCGAGCGTCAAAACTCGCCTCCTGGCGTCGTTACTCGTTCTTTGACCTGCAAAAATAGTCAAAGGGTCCAGGGCAAACTGCCTGGACCCTTGGATGGTCGGGGGGAGGTGTAGTTCGCGAGATGGATGCTCGGCCGGAGGTGCGCTCCGGCCAAGGTATTTGATCGATCGATTTGGGTGATGAAACTCCAAGATTTTTTTGGGTTTTTGAAGCCTAAGCCAACAGGAATAAAATGCACTAAAGAAATAGCGGGGGGACTGCCCTCGATGGCCGGAGCCAGAGGATGAAGGGTACCTCGACCGGCGAGCTTGCGGGAGGTGGTGGAAGCGCCTCCGACCTCAGGAGCCTCGGCTGAAGAGCCTAGGACGGAGCTGTCACCTCCGGGGAGCTCTGGAGCACGAAAGAAGCGCGAGGGGTGGACCGAAGGGCGTTCAAACTTGGGCTCGAAGATGGCGGGCTGTTTAAGTAGAAGATGGTGGCGTCTTCTTCAAGCGAGATCCACGCGCGCATCATGAGGAGTTTGCGTGGTTTGAAGGCGCGTCGTGGGAGAGTGATGATCATGGAAGAAGTTCCAAGAAGGATTCGAGGCAAGAAAATGGAAGGATCGGGCGCCATAATTTCTTGAAAATGGGGCAAAATCGCGGGCGTCAGAGGTGGCAGGCGCTGGTCGGGGGAGTTGACCGGGGTCAACTTTAGACCGCACCTGGTTGGTCCACGTGGACCAACCAGGAAATTCAGAGTGGAAATTATTTGAAAAATCAAAATAAAATAGTAAATGAAGTTATTAATTTTAGGTTATAAAATAAAAAATGTTTATTATTTTATGAAGAATTTTTCTGTGATTTTTATTTATTTTTATGAGACTTATTTTTACAAGTTACCTTTTTAACCCTATATAGGTATATTATCTATATATTTTAGTATTTTATTTTTATTTTGTGTCTTTAAATTTATTTATTTTTGTTTATTATTTTATAAAAACATAAAGTACTTTTATGTACATAAATATATTTTTATTTTATTTTTCTGATATGTTTTGTATATTTAATATAATACAAGTATTATTTGTATAGGTATATGTATAGGCAGTATACCTATGTATCCTTTATACAAGTATTTTTATTTTGTGATTTCTTTGCATTTTTATTCTGGTTTTAATGTATATGTATATTATAAGTAATATATACATAATTATAAAAATATAAACATGCAAGAATAATGAATAAAGAATAAATTGAATATTTTAATCGGTACAAGTATACAATGAGGGTCCAAAAGTCAACTTTCAAACCGTAGCTCCGCCAAATGCGAAACCACCACCATTGGATAGATTATTTTATTCTATATACAATTAAAGGTGAGTAGGCTGCATTTGGAATTTTTATTTGTGAGATACAGGTCTGGGAAGTTGGCATTCTGGATTTTTATTCAGACCATAGCTTTTTATCTGTACATTATTTTTCTGTGAAATCAATTTTGTATTTTTCTTTATAAAATTATCTACAACTTTCATGTACAAAGTTTCTTTATTTGATGTATAAAAAGTGGAACCAAAAATAGGTCCCAAAAAGAATAAAGAATGAATAAAATGTATAGGTGTTTTATCTGTGTTCCTGACCTTATCTCCCCCTACTTTATTCCTTGTCGACCTATTCATCAAGATGCCTAGGTCTCGGGGGTTTAGGTCATAAAATATTTACAATATTTTATTCTTTTTCTTTTCTTTATTTATTCTATAATTTTGGCCTTAATTACAGTATTTTATACACTATTTAGATGCACATGCATGAATGCTAAGATGATGATTTTAATGCTATTTACAGGCATTTGCTAGGGTTTTTGGTGCCAAAATGATAGAATAAAGATGATGAAATGTGGATTCATCATCCCCCTATACTTTACCTTTGCTAGTCCCTAGCAAACACTTATGCAATAAGTGCATAAAGAGAAAAGAAAGAAAAGAAAAAGAAGAAAATTGGATGAAGTTTAATTATCAAACTTGTCTTCACAAAATCAAAGTTTGGAGCTTAAGTCGGACCTTTGGAATTTTAGTGCGGTCGGAACCTTAATGAGAACCCAGTTTGAAATCCAACAGTCCTTGAGAATCCCAAAACTCTGTCCAAGTCTCCTCAATAGCCAGGTCAGAAATACTTCAACTCATACGCAAACTCTTACGACTATGAATCTGACTCGTACAGTGTAAGTGATATGTAGCTCCCCACCTCAGAAGTGACAAAGAAACAACCTCCCCCAACCTGGTAACTCTAATGCCTCGATCTAGCAACTCTTTCCTCGAGAAGCGGGGTATTCCCTTCTAAGTTCAAGTGCAACCGGCTCAAGAAGAGGGGGAAGAAGTATAGACTTTTGGAAGCTCAGCCAGTGTAGCCAAGTCTTCCGCTGCAAGCTTCATGAGATGTAACATGGATACCATAAGCTTTTGCTTTATTGAACTATATACATACTCCGGTGGGGTTATTAAATTTTCAATCCGACCCACCATTTTTTTGGAGTTCTTTTGCATTTTTGCATTTTTTTTCAAGGACTTCTGTGCAGCATATCTACATGGTGCAGCATATATACAAGAAATTTCCTCTTGAGCCAGTAGACTATCCCTCTTTTGAAGCTTTATTGCAACCCACGTCTTCTGTCTTTAGCCTTCATCACCACTAGACCAAGTTGAGGTGCACTTCCTTCACTATAAGAAGAAGAGAGGTTCCGCCTAGAAGTACTACCCTCATATGCTACCCCAAGCCAAAGGAGACTGCCTCCTCACCACCTCATCCGTGGAGAGCTATGTGAAAGGTGCAGGTGTCCAAGTTAGGTCATTATCAACAAGAGTCGTGCGTGTGCTCCGAAATACTCTACTTAGGCAGTCAAGAATCCATTGAACCAAGTCCCGTGATCCTCAAAGAATTAAGTCAACTAGACCTGAAGTACCTCAAACCCAGTTCCTATAAGGTTCCTGTTATTAGGTAGATTTTAAGATCCAATCAAGCTCCAATCTCCGGATTTTACTTAGACTTGTTCAACTATCAAACTTAATCCGAAAAATGCTCATGCTATGCAAATGCAATGCAGAAAATATTTTTGTGATGCAATTTTCAAGATTTTGAACTTTTTATGGATTTTTGAAAAGATGATGCATGCGTATGCAGATGCATTTTTTTGTATTTTTCAAAACATTTTTTTCAGATGTTTTTGGATTTTAATTTTTGCAAATGTTTTTGGGATTTTTGAAAACAACAAGTTTTGGCTGAAAACTAGGTGAAAGCTATGTACACGGGAGTGCTTCTTATATATACAAGAAGTGGATTTTAAGAATTCACAAGGGTAAGTGATCAATTTTATACATATATATAGGTAGTGGATTTTGGTGTGATGTTAGTATTCCTCAAACTTATTTGACACAAGCTTTTCACACAATTTTTGAAAATTATAGTCCAAAATAATTTTTACAAACATGTACACACATTTGAAAATCATTTTGCAAAGGCTTTCAAAACGGTATATGTAAAGGTTTTTCAAATATTTTCGCAACCATTTTTCAAACCATTTGCACATTATTTTTCAAACATTTTATTTCACACAAAGAAAAGAAGTTTTACAAACCACACATTTTTACAAAGGTTGAAGACATGTAACAAAACATTTTCACCTGATTTATTAATCAGTAAATACAAAAAGAATTTGAGGAATAACCACATCCTTTTATTAAGGATTTTTAATGAATTATTAGCCATATTTATTAGGAAAATACGAAAGTACGAGTTATGGCTAAAGTATATACACAGTATATACGACCCCCCTATACTTAGCTTGAGCTATGTCCTCATAGATCGGAGAGAAAAGAGAAGACATAACTCGTACTAAGTATAGGCAAGTCTAAAGAATGAATGAATTAATGAATGAGAAGTTGACCGTCCCCCCTATACTTAGGATCAGATACTCCTAAGTATAGCAGACTGTACACAACGCAGGGAGGGTCAAGGGTGGGAATGAACAGATCGTACTCAGATTGTCTCCCCCTATACTTAGGGTAAGATATCCCTAAGTATAGACAAGAAGAGGAGACAATGGAGAGGATCAAAGAATAGAGAAAACTCGGGGTGCACACCCCCCTATACTTAGGACAAAGTACGTCCTAAGTCTGGGGAACTGTCTACAAGGGTGGCACCTTTTTCATAGATAAAGAAGATGGAGATGGAAAAGAAGAAAAGAAGAAAAGAAGAAAATGACTCAACAGATGAAAGTGATATGAACAGATGGGTTTGTACAGCGGCAGAAGGAGTTGATCACCATGTATAAGATGTAGATGATGAGAGTTAAAGGACACATCTCATACCAGAAGAATGGGGGCAACGTCAATGGTCGGTGGATCATGATCTCGATATAGCTTCAGGCGTTGACCATTGACGCGGAAGGTGGACGAAGATGACGGTTCGGATATATCAATGCTGCCATTGTCATGTACCTTCCTAACCACATACGGACCTTTCCACTTGCTCTGCAATTTCCCTGGGAATAATTTCAGCCTGGAATCAAACAACCATACTCTCTGATCTGGCTCAAACTGTTTATGGCTGATATGCGAATCGTGCCATGTCTTGACTTTTTCTTTATACTGTAGGCTGTTGGAAAAAGCTGTATCTCTCAATTCCTCCAGGGCTGCCAATTCTGCTCTTCTTTGGTCTCCTATACTCTCGGGATCCAAAAGTAACTCAGTAACTGCCCAAAAAGATTTGTGCTTGATTTCCACTGGCAAATGGCACGGCTTACCATAGACGAGACGAAAGGGAGATGTCCCTAATGGATTTTTGAAAGAGGTCCGATAGGCCCACAAGACCGAGTCCAAAAGCTGTGACCAATCCTTTCGGTCTGGGTGGACAACTTTCTGCAAGATAGTCTTTATCTCCCGATTCGAAACTTCAGCAAGACCATTAGTCTGAGGGTGATACGGAGTGGCAACCCGATGGTCAATGCCGAACTCGTCAGCAAGGGCCCTAACCTTGTCATTGATGAAATGAGACCCCCCGTCTGAAATCAAAACTCTAGGTACCCCGAACCGTGAAATGATATTTTTCCTCAAGAATTTGCACACGGTTTTCGCATCTGCGGCTCGGGCGGGAATGGCCTCAACCCATCGACTGACATAATCCACAGCGAGCAAAATATGCTCGAATCCCTGACTCTTAGGAAATGGGCCCATGAAATCAATCCCCCATGCATCAAAAACCTCACAGAAGTGAATGGGTTGCATGGGCATCATGTCTCTCTGTCCGCAGGTTCCCATTTTCTGACAGTCAGTACATCCCTTCACGAACTCATCAGAATCCTTGAAGAGAGTAGGCCACCATAGGCCGGATTGAAGCACCTTTTGTGCTGTCCTTTTTCCAGAATGATGTCCTCCTGCCTCAAGCTTGTGGCAGTATGTGAGGACGCTATGCTGCTCTTCTTGAGGAATGCACCTCCTCCAGATACTATCCCCTCCTTCATGATAAAGGACGGGATCCTCCCAATGGTAAAACTTGGCCTTAGCTAGGAAGGTCTCAAGTTTCTGCCTGGGCCAACCCTGAGGGACTGTCTTGGCAACAAGATAGTTTACAAAGTCGGCATACCACGGGAGTGAGGTGACAGCCAAGATCGCCTCATCTGGAAACGTCTCAGTGATAGGTGCGCTGGGCTCAGATTCCTCAAGATTCTCCAATCTGGAGAGATGATCCGCCACCACATTCTTGACTCCAGGCTTATCCTTAATCTCAATATCAAATTCCTGGAGTAGAAGGATCCATCTGGTCAGACGTGCTTTGGCATCCTTCTTGGCCATTAAGTACCTGATGGCGGAATGGTCGGTGTAAATAGTCACTCTAGATCCGAGAATATAAGATCTATACTTATCCAAAGCAAAGACTACGGCCAGCATTTCTTTCTCAGTCACAGTGTAATTCCTTTGAGCGGCATCTAAGGTCCGGCTGGCGTAGTGAATGACAAACGGTAATCCATCCCTCCTCTGTCCAAGCACAGCCCCAACGGCAAAATCTGAAGCATCCGTCATGATCTCGAATGGAAGAGACCAATCGGGTGGCTGAAGGACAGGAGCTGAAACAACCATACTCTTGAGAGTCTCGAATGCCGCAAGACACTTATCATTAACAATAAACTCGATGTCTTTGGTCAGCAAGTCAGTGAGCGGTCGGGCAATTCGACTGAAATCCTGAATGAACCGTCGGTAGAAACCGACATGCCCCAGAAAAGACCGTAACTGACGAAGATTGGACGGCGGATTGAGTTTTCTGATGATATCCACCTTGGCAGGATCGACCTCCATGCCCCTGTTGGAGACGATGTGCCCAAGGACCGTCCCTTGAGTCATCATGAAATGACTCTTCTCCCAGGATAAGACAAGATTGACCTCTATGCAGCGCTTCAGCACACGATCTAGGCAGTCAAGACAAGCATCAAACCCGTCGCCATAGACCGAGAAGTCATCCATGAAGACCTCTAAACAGTCACCCACCATGTCCGAGAAGATGGACAACATGCACCTTTGGAATGTCGCCGGAGCGTTGCATAGACTTAAGGGCATCCGTCTGAAAGCATATGTCCCAAACGGACAGGTGAATGTCGTTTTCTCCTGGTCTTCGGGCGCAATGGCCACTTGATTGTATCCAGAGTACCCATCAAGAAAACAATAATGGCTCTTCCCGGCTAGCCGTTCGATAATCTGATCAAGAAAGGGTAGTGGGAAGTGATCCTTCTTGGTGGCCTCATTCAATCGTCTGTAGTCCACACAGACCCTCCAAGAAGTTGGTACTCTGGTAGCGATCTCCTCTCCAGACTCATTGACCACTGTAGTGACACCCGTCTTCTTGGGTACCACATGTAACGGACTGACCCATTTAGAGTCGGAGATGGGATAGATGAAATCAGCGCTCCACCACTTCGAAATTTCTTTCATGACAACCTCTCGAAGATTCGGGTTCAGCCGTCGCTGGAACTCACGCGATGGCTTAGCGTCATCCTCGAGATAGATGTGGTGGGAGCACAGCTTCGGGCTCAGCCCTTTGAGATCAGCTATATTCCAACCGATTGCCTTGCGGTTTCTTTCAAGAACCTCCATCAGACGAGATTCTTGTTCTCCAGTCAAATCTGCTGAGATAATGACTGGGTGCATATCTGGCTCATCTGCAAGGAATCTATACTTCATTGATTGCGGTAGAGGTTTCCTTTCAGGACAACTGGGAGGCGGCAGATCTGGCTTCTGATATGTCTGGGTGAATGCTACCAGGTCTGTATGGGAGAACTCTCGCTCTGCATGAATTTCTGACGAAAGGCGGCTGACTGAATTATCAATAAACTGTACGGGCTCGCACTCTGTCACGGTTGTTGGCTCAGAATGAATCAGACAAGACAACGGATCATCGAAATAGGCCCACTCAATATCTGAATAGGAGGGATCAGAAGCAGAAGAACTGAAATCATCGGCACCACTCGTCACCACACTGTCAGCCTCAGGTGTATCCGTATCCAGGAATGTGCTCTCCCGGCTCTCGATTGCCATGAGCTTGCGATACAATGAATCGGTAGGCAAGGCGAGAGTCGGTGCTACAAGGTCTTTCCAGTTAGATTCATCATCAGTCATCTCAAAATCACGAACCTGGTGGACGTCTAGCTCGTCCTCTGTCATCTGCGCGGCTTCACTCGACTGCTCGGAGCATTCTAACTCTCTGGTTCTGGTTTCCTCGATCGTCTCTATTTGTATGGTCTCGCCCTCTACGCGAAAACATACCTTCCCACAATCATGGTCGGTCACCGCCTTGGCTGTGGCCAAGAATGGGCGTCCTAATATGATGGGGGCATCAGTTACCGACTCAGGGATCTCCATGTCCAACACAACGAAGTCCACGGGGAATTTCAAGCCCGGAATGGTAACGACCACGTCTTTCAATAACCCCTTCGGCCTCTTTATCGACCTATCAGCAAACTGAAGGACCGTTCTGCTTCGAAGAAGAGGGCCAAACTCGAACTGCTTGAGTAAGGCAGCCGGAAGGAGGTTAATTGAGGAGCCGTTGTCTAATAGAGTACGATCAAATTGCTGCTCTTGAATCTCGCATCTGACATAGGGAGCTCCTGCGTCTGGTCGCTTGGCTGGCAGCTTGTTCTGAATGGTGCAGCAAGTATCATGAGTGAGCATATGGATTTGGTCTCTGTGCCTCCGCTTTCTTCGGACAGTAGTTGTGTCTTTCAAATTCTTTTTGAAGAAAGGGATATGCTCAAACGCTTCTCGTAGAGTTAGCTGAATGTGAAATCTGTTAATCATCTGATTGCCGAACTCTACCTCCTGTTTCTTTTTAGGATTTTCTTTTTTATTCCCCTTCGCCCGGCGGAGTGCCTCAGGGAAGGGGATGGTAGGGGCCTCCTCAGATGGAGGACTAGGAAACGGTCCCTGTGCCTGTGAAGGTGGAGAATCCACACAAATATCATCATGCAACACATATGGATCTGTACTTTGAACAGGAACCTTTCCTTTATTCATATTTTTGTTCTTTTTGTTACCACAGTCCAGGGGTACAAAATGTGGTAACCTCACAGTGGGAGGCTCAACAAAAGTAGAGGTGGTAGCCTCAGTACCACCACCGGCACCTGTCTCTGCGGCATCAGCACCGCTGTCTGGTTCTTCATCAAACATGGTGGCATCAGCACCACCGTCTTCATCTGGTATCACGACGGTATCAGCACCGTCGTTCTGGACTTTATCATGGGTGGCATCAGCACCACCGTCAACATCATCATCAGCGGCATCAGCACCGCTCCTTGGCTCCTCTGGCGCTCCTGATTCTGCCTCTGGTTGTCGCTCAGAAGAGGCGCCGCCGGCTGGCATCCTACCGCTCCTAGTAGTGACAAAATCAGCATCATGATAGGAATAAGAGATGTCACTCAAACAATCACTAGGAGAGGTATCCTCAGTAAACTCTACCTGCTCAGGCTTTCTTTTCAGATTGTTCGGGTTAGGCTCAATCTGAGCGGGTATGGCGGCCTTGCCTTTCATAATATCCCGCATCTCCTGCCGGAATTCATCCATTTCTTGCCTGAAAGATGCTCGCTGTTCAGATAGCAAGCGGGCAAGATCATCAAGGGCCGGGTTCTCAAAGGCTGGACCCTGAGAACCGGATGTCTGTCCCTGCTGGAAATGGGGCTGCTGCTGTTGCTGCTGATACTGGGGGGAAGGCTGGTGATAAGACTGCTGAGGCTGCTGTCGCTGCCTCCACTGCTGTCCCTGATAGGAGGGACGAGGACCATTCTGGTATTGCGGTTGATGGGCATACTGGGGCTGTTGTTGCTGTGTCTGCTGGCTGCTCTGCTGTCCATGGGCAGGAGGATGCTGCTGGGACGAGGATCCACCATTCCCCCAACGGAATCCGGGGTGATCCCTACAAATTGCGGGCTGGGGGTATCGGTCATACCAAATCCCATTGACTTCCATCAATGGTTCCTGCTCAAAGGAGGGTGGAGGAAGAACTGCCAGTGGCTGCTCCTGCTGGTAAACCACCATCTGCATGTCGGAAGATGGCGGTTGCTCTGGATGGTACTGCAACAACGGAACCGGCTCTGCCTGGATGTGATTCACCTGCCGGTATGAGGTAGAGCCTTGGTTGGGGTTGCTGCTGCTGGAGGCAACCTGTGACCTAGGAGGCTGTTGGGCATGAGATTGGGCCTCCTGAATGCATAGCATTTGGGTTTTTAGGTCACTCATAACCTTGGCAATTTGGTCCATCTGGGCCATGCCTTGATTCTGTTTCTTCTCAAGGATCTCCATGCGGTCCAACTTTTCACTAATTATGCCCATGTCGGCTGCGGCTGATTCTGCTTGGGCTGCGGCAACTGACACTGTGTTGGGACCGGCATCGATGCGAGCGATCCTCTGAAAGGTTCCACTTCCTTGTGGTGGCTTTTGTTGGGTGTAGACACGGGCCTGGGTCATCACTGTAGAATCTTCACCCTTGGAAAAATAGGATCCACCACAAGAGGCGTTAACAAGCCCCTGCAGCTCCGGTGTCAGCCCACAAAAGAAACTCTGCACAAGGTTGGGCTTGGAGATGTCGTGATGTGGACACCGGTCAATGAGTTCTCTAAATCGATCCCAGGCTTCATGGAATTGTTCGTTAGGGATCATGACGAAGTTGCTGATCATTGCTCTAGCTGCATTGGTCCGGCCGAGAGGATAGTACTTCTTCAAGAATACGGTCCGGAGATCTGCCCATGTGTCGACGAAACGCCCAAGATGTTTGAGCCAATAGGCGGCTCTGTCAACCAAAGAGAATGGAAAGGCGATCATCTTGATTGTGTCCTCGGTCGTCAACCGATCATGGATGGTGCTGCAAATCATCTCAAATTCCTGGAGGTGGAGGTGCGGCTCTTCGGTCGGCAACCCATGGAATTTGGGTAGCAGCTGGATAGTATGGGACCGAAGCTCGAAATCTCCGCGGATGGGCGAGAGTCGAATCCATCGGTGAGTGAGGGATGCAGCTGGGTTGTGCAGTTCCCTCATGATGGTCTGTGGCGGTCTCTCGCCGTCTGGATCGCCTCCTCCTGCGTCTGGTCCTCCTCCTCCACCACCTTCCCGGTTTTCTCTCATCTGAGCAATTTCCCTCATAAGGTCACCCATGAATGTACCCTGGTCACGGATCTGTTGCTGCATAGTCTCCAGGGATGCTAACAAGGAGTTATTGATGGCTGCTTGATCAAATATGAACGGAGGGTGCTCATGATCATCTTCATGCTCGCCTCTGTCTGCCATGGCTGGATTTTCTGAAAAAGCAAAAGAGGCCATCTCAGGTGCTGTCGAATGAGCGGAACACTGTGAAGTACTGTATTCAGACACTCTTGGACTGATGGAAGAAGAATGAGAAGGGTGGTCGAGGGGGAACAGGGTGGATGTAAACTCAGGCTCGGAGAGCGGACTCTCCGAGGTATTCCTAGATGAATAAGGAGGAGTGCGGGATAGCGGTGCCGACAAGGTCGGCCTAAGAGATCTCCGTCCCATCATCTTGATTTAGAAAAAAGGCGGATGAGATCTGGAATGCAAACAGGATGATAAATCAAAACCCAGTTTCACCTACTCCACACTTGAGCTGATGACCGTAAGAGTTCGGTCTGTTATCTTGTCAATTTTTATTAGGTGATCAGTCAATCTATCAGAGCGTTAGAGCGAGCTGTTAGGTATCCTACTTTCCTAGCCGACTGTCCCAATCCACGTCAGATCTTTCCCAGCCAGTATGAATTGCGGACCGTAACCCGGTTGCTCCCGCTAATTCAATCTGTTAAGGATATCGCGGTCCGCTTTACCGGTTACCGGAGAGATCCTCACTGGAGAACGACTAACCACGACCAGTAGTCAACTAAAATTTCAGATGTGGCTCTATCCTAGTGTCGAGTCACTCTCTCGCAGCAGATAAATCAAACAAGGAGGGGATTACTCTCCCAAAACACAATTTTTGGTGGGAGGAGTTTTAAGGCCGAGTTTGCATTAGCAGTCCCAATTTTTATTGTTTTCACTTTTTTAGGTGTTTTTCTGAGCAAATATCGTCTAACGAATTTTCCAATTTCCTTGTTATTAAAATTCAATAAAACAGGGGGAGGAAAGCGGAAAAGCCGATGCGCGTTCAAAATCTATGATGCATGCAGGGATAGAAATGCGTACCTTTTCGCCAGCACTCTACATGCAAAGTGATCCGCGCATAATTGAAAGACAGTAATTTAAACTACCTATATGCATGCACGAGGAAATCGTCCTAAGATGAGCAACTTCTATTAACGTGAAGAACAAGTAGCTATGACAAAGAAAAAGAGTCCGGAGTCCGGTCTTGGCTCACCCCTCCTCTTCTCGACACACTCGAGTTCAGGAGTAGCGCTTAACGGGGTGGGCTCGCGGCACGTGGGCTCTAGTTCAAGTCAGATAGCTTTTTCAAGTGAATTTTAGCCAAGTCCAATTACGCTCTATAGGTGCAGGCAAGATATTAGGGATTGGGCCTTAAGCTTCTTAGTTCGTCACAGTCAACAAAAATTCCTATGTCTAGGGGCTAAATCCTCGTGAAACAAATAGAAATAAAGCCGAAAAACCGCGAAAAACACAAAACCGCGGTGAGCCCCCAAGTGAACAAACACTTGGAAATTGGGCCCGGTAGTGTCCAAGTCCAAAGTACCTGTATTATTACAAATTGACAAAGTCACTCTCTCACAGAAATAAAATACAAGCTAACTAATCACTCTCTCTCAATCCTCCTGCTCTCTCCTGCTGGCTTGGCTTAAGAAAAGCCGACTCCGCTTCCCAAGGTTGCTTCGGGTCACCTAGGCGATCCGCCTCGTTCCGCGGTCCCTCGCAAGAAGACAAGTAAAGAGATGGTCAGATAGCTCAACAGATATATCAAAACTGAAAGAGACGGAAAATGATGCTATGGTAGACAATCAACACAATCAAACAAAGTGAGAACTACTCGCTGTTGCTCCCCGGCAACGGCGCCATTTGACAACCGCAGATTATCGAGGGTCTAAATACGTCGCTGTGGCGACCCACAATAAAATGTGATTAATCAACAATCAACCCACACTAAGATCAATAAATTAGAAATAATGTGGAGTCAAAATTTATTTTTAACTCTGCACAAATGGTGTATAGTGACAAGTATGCAGAGAGTTCGAACACAGGGAGCAAGCAGGGTAATTCAAGCAAATGCAAGCACAAGTATGTGTGTGTGATAAGTCTACACCAAGCAAGCAAACAAAGTATTTTTTTGTGGGTTTTTAATTAATTTTTTTTTAGTTTTTTTTATTTTAATTTTTAATTTTGTATTTTGATTTTTAAGTTTCTGATTTTTATGTTTTATATTTTATATTTTTCTTTTTCTTTTTCAATATTGGACAACAAAGACAATGTAATGAAATACAAGGTAAAAGATTTATGAAAATGTGCAAAAATATCCAAAAATTCAGAAATAAAATCTTTTTGGTATTTTTGTGGTTTTCTACTGTTTTTGTGATTTTTGGGGATTTTGCAAGGTGTTTTTGGTATTTTTTAATTACTGGGATAAGGCAAAACAGTGGAAACAATGCTGGCTGTGATAAAAATGGGAATTAAAGATATCAAACAGCAACCAAAATTTTTCACACTATTTTTCGAATAAGAAGAACAAAATGAGGAACAAAAAGAACCTGAGTTTGTATTTTTTAGAGTTTTCCTTGATTTTATATATTTTTTTGAAGTTTTTGAGTGTTTTTAAATTTTTAGTGTTTTTCTTTTGATATTTTTAGTGGTTTTTGGACTGACACTAAGATAGGATAAAATAAACACTAGGTGATTTTTTTGGAATTTTTGGAGGTGTTTTAATATTTTTTTGGTATTTTCTAAGCTAGACAGTGCACAAAAAGTAAGTTTTTGATTTTTAATAAATATGAAAATAAGATAAAATCAAAAACTAAATAAGAGGCGTGAAAGTACACTTATCCAGAAACTTAAATCTATTTTTGTGGGATTTTTGGGTTTAAGATGATCATTCAAATAAATACAACAAGCATCCAAACATTACACAGTCCTGGCAGGGGTATATGTGCAATATTTAAAACATCCAGGGGCATACACGCAATTTTTCCACAAAAGTTTACACTCGAACTTGCATTTAAAGTATTAAAACCAAATAGCCAAACCCGCAAGGGTATCTGAGCAATTTACCCACCAGAGTGCGTGACTCGCACGCGCCTAGAAGGGGTATTTTTGCAATATCACAAAGTTCCAAGGGGTTCAATGCAATTTCTACAAAATATTACAACTTAAAGCAAACATTCATGGACTTAAGCGAAATAAATAAACCCCAGGGGGGTCCTTGCAAAATACCCAGCCCCCTCACGCGCACGGGCACGTGAGGTGACGTGGATTGGACCTTGGTGCAAATAAGTAAAGTTCGGGGGTCTCTGATGCAAATATTACAAAATTATTACACTACGGACAGAAGTTTTAGTACTGAAATACAAATGCAAAATGCGCGAGGGTGGGGATGTAAAATACCCTCGGCGCGCGATCCAACGGCGATGAAGAGGCCACTTGACACGTGGCACGATCTGGACGGCCGATGACGCTTCGCTGTGGACGTCTGAGATTAGATCTCGGGCGAGATCGACGGTGGCTGAGTGCTGACGATCGGACGGCCCACGTTCTAACTGGAAGGTCTCCTCGATCGGACGGCGGTGGAGGCAGCTGGAAGAACGAGGCGGAGCTCCGGCTGGGCGAAGTTCGTCGCGCTCCTCCGGCTAGCTCTGATGGCTGTTGAGCTCCAAAATGGACGAGGAGCCTCCTGCAGGTCTTCTCTAACGATCAGAGGCGTCAAAAAGCCTCGGCGTCGGCCGAGGTGCTCAGGCGAAGGTGGCGGAGCTGGGAGGTCCAGCCACGCTCCGGCGAGCGTCAAAACTCGCCTCCAGGCGTCGTTACTCGTTCTTTGACCTGCAAAAATAGTCAAAGGGTCCAGGGCAAACTTCCTGGACCCTTGGATGGTCGGGGGGAGGTGTAGTTCGCGAGATGGATGCTCGGCCGGAGGTGCGCTCCGGCCAAGGTATTTGATCGATCGATTTGGGTGATGAAACTCCAAGATTTTTTTGGGTTTTTGAAGCCTAAGCCAACAGGAATAAAATGCACTAAAGAAATAGCGGGGGGACTGCCCTCGATGGCCGGAGCCAGAGGATGAAGGGTACCTCGACCGGCGAGCTTGCGGGAGGTGGTGGAAGCGCCTCCGACCTCGGGAGCCTCGGCTGAAGAGCCTAGGACGGAGCTGTCACCTCCGGGGAGCTCTGGAGCACGAAAGAAGCGCGAGGGGTGGACCGAAGGGCGTTCAAACTTGGGCTCGAAGATGGCGGGCTGTTTAAGTAGAAGATGGTGGCGTCTTCTTCAAGCGAGATCCACGCGCGCATCATGAGGAGTTTGCGTGGTTTGAAGGCGCGTCGTGGGAGAGTGATGATCAGGGAAGAAGTTCCAAGAAGGATTCGAGGCAAGAAAATGGAAGGATCGGGCGCCATAATTTCTTGAAAATGGGGCAAAATCGCGGGCATCAGAGGTGGCAGGCGCTGGTCGGGGGAGTTGACCGGGGTCAACTTTAGACCGCACCTGGTTGGTCCACGTGGACCAACCAGGAAATTCAGAGTGGAAATTATTTGAAAAATCAAAATAAAATAGTAAATGAAGTTATTAATTTTAGGTTATAAAATAAAAAATGTTTATTATTTTATGAAGAATTTTTCTGTGATTTTTATTTATTTTTATGAGACTTATTTTTACAAGTTACCTTTTTAACCCTATATAGGTATATTATCTATATATTTTAGTATTTTATTTTTATTTTGTGTCTTTAAATTTATTTATTTTTGTTTATTATTTTATAAAAACATAAAGTACTTTTATGTACATAAATATATTTTTATTTTATTTTTCTGATATGTTTTGTATATTTAATATAATACAAGTATTATTTGTATAGGTATATGTATAGGCAGTATACCTATGTATCCTTTATACAAGTATTTTTATTTTGTGATTTCTTTGCATTTTTATTCTGGTTTTAATGTATATGTATATTATAAGTAATATATACATAATTATAAAAATATAAACATGCAAGAATAATGAATAAAGAATAAATTGAATATTTTAATCGGTACAAGTATACAATGAGGGTCCAAAAGTCAACTTTCAAACCGTAGCTCCGCCAAATGCGAAACCACCACCATTGGATAGATTATTTTATTCTATATACAATTAAAGGTGAGTAGGCTGCATTTGGAATTTTTATTTGTGAGATACAGGTCTGGGAAGTTGGCATTCTGGATTTTTATTCAGACCATAGCTTTTTATCTGTACATTATTTTTCTGTGAAATTAATTTTGTATTTTTCTTTATAAAATTATCTACAACTTTCATGTACAAAGTTTCTTTATTTGATGTATAAAAAGTGGAACCAAAAATAGGTCCCAAAAAGAATAAAGAATGAATAAAATGTATAGGTGTTTTATCTGTGTTCCTGACCTTATCTCCCCCTACTTTATTCCTTGTCGACCTATTCATCAAGATGCCTAGGTCTCGGGGGTTTAGGTCATAAAATATTTACAATATTTTATTCTTTTTCTTTTCTTTATTTATTCTATAATTTTGGCCTTAATTACAGTATTTTATACACTATTTAGATGCACATGCATGAATGCTAAGATGATGATTTTAATGCTATTTACAGGCATTTGCTAGGGTTTTTGGTGCCAAAATGATAGAATAAAGATGATGAAATGTGGATTCATCACCTCCTTCCTCCCGGGTCGTTGAATGAAGGGGTACTTCATCAAAGGCCTAGATCATTTTGATTTTTATTTTTCTTTTTCTTATAATCCTTCTCTCTCCCCCCGTCTCCTCTCTCTCTCTCTCTCTCTTTAAACTCCGTCTCCCTGAGACTGAGCCCTACACCTAGGGATGAGCATGGACCGGGCTAGGTCAGGCCATGAAGGGCCTAGGCCCAAGCCCATTTAAAAACTTCAAGCCTTGGCTCGGGCCGAAGCACACAAATTTTTTTTTGGCTCAACCCAAGCCCAGGCCCAGCCCATCTCCACCCATTATAGATTATTAACTTTGAGTTTTGTTTAAAGTCAATCTCAATTCAAGTGAGATGAGCTAAAATTGTTTAAAACATGTGCTATAATACTTATGAAACAACTAAAACTCAAATTTACCCCAGATGATTTCTCATTAATACAAGTGCACTCAATGTTAGATACCATAAATGTCTCTTATTACATAAATTGAAAGAGTGAACCAAACTTACACAGTTAACAAAAAAATGTGCATCGGGCACTGCATGTTAAAAAAATAGGCATAATGCACATATTGGGTAAAGGTTCAATAATAAAAAATACTCTGATGGAAAAAATAAACATTAGTAAATTCAATAATAATCAACAGAGTCTAAACCATAAACTAATTAAGGAAAATTAATTCCGAATTGAAATACAATGACCATCAACTCATGTGTCCTACACTTGAATTTCTTAATTTATAAACATTGTATGAAGATAGGATACATGAACAAAGTGTTCATGCAACATGTGAGAGTTTCCAGGCATGTAGTATACATGACGGGTTCGGGCCCTCTTTGGGTCAGGCTACACTGAGCCAAGCCCGAGCCCAAAAAAATCTGGGCCTAAATATTGGGCCCAAGCCTAGCCCAATGTTTGTTTGGGCTTGGGCCGTCGGGCTGGGCTTTTTGGGCTGGGCTGGGCCAGCCCAGCCCAATGCTTATCCCTACCACCCCCTGATTGCTCGCCCTCTCCACCACATCTCACCAACCTCCGTCTTCCTCGTTCCACCTACACTGCACGTCATCAACTGCCCATAATAGGAGCTCCTCTGCCTCAAGCGCAACCCATCCACCATTCTTGAGAGAGAGAGAGCCCCAACCCCCGACTCTTCCTGGTGATAGCATGAACAAGATGATTTGAGCGACAACGAGCTCGACCATCTCCGATTGTGGTGAGATCCAAGGTGCCCCACAAATCCTTATTGCAGCTTCTACACTAGCTGCTTGAGCCTTGAAGCCTCACTCCTCGTCAACTTCTTGAGGCCATGACCCGGACTTGAGCGTAGCTCCTACTCCCTTCCCAAGTGAATTGCTCCATATCCGAACCTTCCCCACATAACTTCTTCCTTTCCCTTTTCCCCCACTTGTTATTCCTCTGTTTTTCTTCTATTCTCTTGTTTCTGGATTCTCCCAAATCGCCTCCGTTCTCTGATATCTTCTCACCTTCTTCAACCAGACGCCCTCACCATTGTCTGGAGCAGCACAACACACCATCGCCAAGCTCCCCCGCCGTCCGTCCTCGTCATCTCCAGCCGCTGTTATTGTTGACCCTCGCAACACCATCGCATGCAATAACGCCGACATCCAGACGTAGGTGCTTGCCCTCACCTGCGACTCCGACAACACATAACAACACCGCTCACCCCACTGACCTACATAGACAACATCCCTGATCTCGTTCACTATCGAGTAGATCATCTCCACTGCGCGCAGAACCCACCAGTAGCTCTGACTCTCCTCACGCGAGCCCCTCCATCGCCATCGTTCATCAAGTCGACCTTGTACCTTCCTCCGCCCTAGCCACCCTCATCAGTCGTTTCAACAACTTGGTGCCACGCATCTCCGCCTCTACCAGCTGGAGCCTTCAACCGCCCGCACCGACGGCTTCCCGAAGCATTGTCGCCCGCCCTCGCCCAACCATCCACCTCGGTCCACATCGACACCACCCCTGGCCTCACCCCCACTTATGTACGTGACATGTGAGGTGCATGATAATTTACATATGTACCCTCCACAAGATTCACAATCACAGGAAGGCCCTCCCCTAGCCAGCACGTGCTCTACATGTGCTTCTAGGGAATATTGCTCTAAAAGCCCTCGTCATCTTGCATATCGCTCGGAGGTTCTTCCAGAAGCATGTGCAATGCAATCCCCTGCTTGGGAAAATTACAAAATTTCCCCTGCGAGTTCTGGTAATTAAAGAAGCGTTGGGTGCACTATTACTTATTTATTTATTTTTCTGAATTTGCAACTAGACCCTTGTCATTGAGTCTTTATTTGAACAATCATTTCACATCAATTTTTTATTCTAAAAATAGTATTTGTATAGCAACTTATTCTCCATCTAATGAGCATTTATTTATATTTTTATGATCAATGGATTATTTATTATAATTAATTTGGTGAAAACTTGCATAGTTTACCCATTTTATGCTCTCAAATTGATATTTAATTATTCACTGATATAAATGTGAAAATGTTACATTATATAAATTAGTTATTTTCTATATTATGCCCAAAAATCACGTTATTTGCATGCATGGTTTTCTCTGAATAAATCATTTTGTGATTGGACTAATTCATTTTTTTATAGACTGTAAACTCAACATTTTTAGGGTTTATAATTTTTCCCAGATAGATCACCATTAAATACATATAGGATATCTTTATTTCCTAAAAATAATTAGATGTTCTATTTATTAAAATTAAGTATCTCCTAATCACATTCTTTAAATTATATAATTCACAGAAAATAAATTTCAAAAAATCACAATATCTTAAATTCATCATAATTTACTTATGGCCAAGTTTGAGAATTTCTGGGCATTATTGGATGTAAATTGTATTTTAATCCCTGAGCTTTGCCAATTTGCATTTCATCCATTAAATTACAAAAAATACCTCTTTGAAAACCTTATTCTAGATTAACAATAAATCAACCTAAGGAGTTAGTTGTCTCCTTGAGTTCGACCTTGGGCTTGTCCAAGTGAAAAAAATGATCGTTCGCTTTAATTGGATAATTAATTAATTTAGCAGTTTTTTATTTATCCGAAATAGCGTGACTGCAACAAAATTTAAACGTTAATTCCTTCAATTTTACTAGGGCATTTTAGGGTTCTTCATTGACGTACAAAGGGTGTGCAACTTTATTATTCACATCTTTAACAATTTGAGGTGGTATCTCTTTAGATAGGTTAGTACCATACCGTAAGGGACGGAAGCCTTCCTTGGAATTTCCTACGTGAAATATTTCCAAAGTGTACATTTCACATGACTATTCCAACACCCTCTTCTCTTTGCCTCTTAACAACATCAGAACTAAGATTTGAGAGGCATCCTTGAGATCTTTTCTCTCAAGGATATGCGATAACCAAATTATAAAACACTTATTATTATCCACGTATCATTTCAAATGATTAGGATTTTATCTACATTTATCACGATGAACACAGTGGCACTCCCACTCAGCTTTACATGGTTCATCAAGATTCAATCTGAAATTATATCCTTTGTAATTTCATCAAATCTAATTTTCAAACTATATGAAGTTTGTTTGAGCCCATAGATGGAGTTCCTTAGCTTGTACATATTGCCCTCCTCAACTATGAAGACTTGGGGCTGCCTTCATATGAATATCCTCGTTGAGGTATTCATTAAGGAATGTAATATTGACTTCCATCTTCCATATGTCATAATCAAGTTGTGTAGCTACAGTTAGAAACATTCTGACGGGTATAAGCAAGTTCACTGGAGAGCAAGTCTCATCGCAAGCGATGTCTTATCTCCATGTGTAGCTCTTGGCTACGGGATGTGCTTTGAAGGTCTCTATCTTTTCATCATGTTCATTCTTTCTCTTGAAGATCCATTAACACCCAATGGGTTTGACCCCTATAGATGGATCCTCGAAGGTCCGTACACAACACTTGTGTATGAAGTCTACCTTAGGCTTTATTACTAACATCCATCTCTCCATGTCATGATCTCAAAATCTTCATCGTATGAAGTTAGATCATTACCAAACATCTCTGACACACGGAGTCCATACACTCTAGGTAGTCTTACCACCCTCAATCTTATTTAAAGACGTATGAATGTTTCATCTTTAATTGTCCTTTTAGTTTTTGATTTAGGAACCTCATTGTCCTCCTAGGATTCTATGATTCTCTTAACTTCATTCTTATATTTATTCTTAAAGAAGTCATCTTATAAGAATCATATCCTTAGAGATGAAATCTTTTAAGAATCACATGGTCATAAAGTAGGTATTTTATACCATCCTGTATATACATAATGAAGTCGGACTCTCTAGTGCTAGATTCCAGCTTACTTGCATCAATGTTTCTGTCATGGACCAATCAAGCATAAATACTCAAGTATCTAACATTGGACTTGGTTCCAAATCATAGTTCACAAGGGATTTTGGGTTAGATTTTCTTAATATCTTATTAATGATATATATTACACTCTACTACATATACCCTGAAACTAAGAGGTAATTATGCTATGATTTATCATTGAAAACTCATGTCACACATGATCAAGTTGCATCTCCCTACAACTCCATTGAGTCGAAGTTTATTAAAATGATTGAGATAGTAACAATGCTCCTTTCTCTCCAAGGTATTCTTCTGAATCTATCTGATAGGTACTTGCTACCTCGCTCAGAACAAATTCTTTTCATCTTCCTTCTAACTTTGGTACTCAACTAAATTATGAAATCTTTGAACATTTTAAAGGTTTCTAATGGATAAGTAAGAAATCTCGTACCACAAAATAATCATCAATGGATATCACATATCATTAATGTTTAATATGGTGTAGATTCTCCACGTACATCAATTTATCGAGGTCTTGAATATCTCTGCATCATACACCATTCCTAGAGAAGGGTGTATTGGCCATTTTACTTTGAATATAGTAATTTCAAGTATGTTAGTTTTTGAAGTTTCAGACAATCTAAAGTTCCATCTCTTACTAGTCTGTTGATCTCATCAATGGACTTATGTCCTAGTATTGATCCCAGATCATTATCAAATGATCTTCATCCTCCTTTTGATTTTTTTATGTTTAATTTCAGTATTAAAAATATTAGTGAACCATTCATTAATATTCTAATTTAATAGAGTCCTCTATATGTTAGATTACCATTTAAAAATACGTATACATCATAACTCTTTATGATCGATCTATCTCAGAATGTATGTCTACTTATAACAAATTTAGAAACAAATAGTGAATCTATTCGAATATCCGGGTCATAGAGACATTCTCTAAGACTAAGGGATCCTCCACTAGAAATAAGTACCCTATCTATCCAATGAAGTTTGTTGCAACAATTGCATCAACTCCTATTTGGATGAATGTAAACCTTAAGATCAAGTTTTCTAGTTTTCTAAAACATATGCAGCCAATTGCAAGTGTTATTAGAAGAATGGGATATAATTTTCTAACATTAATCTTATCTAATAAGTAAAACGATTTCAATGATGATATGTAGATGTAGAATATGCTGATGCACTATCAGAGTCCTTCTCTAAGGGTTCCTTTGGTTATGAGGTTACCCCAGGGTGACACAGTTTATCCCCTGCATTCTTGGGTCATTCTTGGGTTGGAATTCCATCACAAATCAATATGACATCTCATTACACTCCTTATTCCAACCCTCTACCAACCATCATAACCATACAAACAACTACTATTCACAGGAGGTTACCCCAACCCATCCCAACCTAGTAACCAAACGAGCCCTAAGTATTCTATATAGTCTGGATAGTCATATTATCAGTATATAAACTTGTTGAAGTATCAGCATTCATCCAACTCTTTAGTTGTCATAGGTGTAGAAGTCACATAAGTACAATGAGCTCTTTGACTCTCCTTCTTACATGGGTCAGACCCATTCTTCCACTGCGCTTCCTTGATCTATAAACAACAATTGCTTAACCTTAAGGGACTTCAATATATGAGTATTTCAACATTTATATGTGGTTCATTACATTTACAAAATATGAATATTATGAAGCTTCATTAAAAGACTTCGGTATAGATAGTATAATGATGAAACTCATCATATCTACATCCTTTTTAACTCTTAAAGACTTTGGTTCAGGCGGGTACTCAAATACTTTATGTACAACATCTCTTATGGGGCCATCATTTTACATAATTTAGTGAACCATGTCATTTATGATTAAATGTTGAGAGTGCATATGTATGCCAAAACATCTTTGATTTTAGAACGATTTAACAATTATTATTTATCATTGACATGTTATTTCTAAAGCACACTCGATAAGAGATCAAGACTGTAGAGACATGCAAACCACAATTGTTATCTCGTTGTCCATTTAATGCCAATCCTCATTATCATGAGGAAACTTGCACATTGCAATCACATACATTATGTGCCCAACTACAAGTACTATACCTTATATCATGGTTCCAATCCACGATACTGGTTATGATTGAATATAGTTTTTATGTAGGTTTAATGAATGTTATGTGAAATAAGATAATTTGCATAAATATATTTACTTTGATCAAGGTTGTTATTATTTTAAAAAAATCATCTCACTTTTATTGCCTTTAAAGTCAATACCCTTTCGAGCTTTCAAAGTATGAGGTTGATGAATCTCCGTTTCATCATCTTTATTCTATCGTTTTGGCCTTAAAACCCATAGTAAATACATGCAAATAGGATTAATTCATGTATTTTATCATCCATGCATCATTATGTAAATAGTGTATAAAATACAATTTTTAAAGATAAAATTATAAAATAAAGAAAATAAAATAAAAGAAAAGAAATAAAATATTGAAGATATTTTATGACCCGAAATCTCGAGACCTAGGCATCTCGATGACCAGGTCGACAAGGAATAAAGTAGGAGGAGATAAGGGCCAAAAACAAATAAAAGTCCATTTTATTTATTCATTTTTGGGACCTATTTTTAATTCCACTTTTTATACTTCAAATAAAGAAACTTTGAACATAAAAGTTGTAGATAATTAAATATAAAAAAATACAAAATTGATTTCATACAATAATATACGTGTAAAAAGATATAATCAGAATAAGTTTCCAAAATTCCAACTTCCCATATGTTAGCCATGTGAGCCCGAGGTGAACCATTCTTACAATAAATGTTATTGTAATATATATGTTTTATCAATAAAAGTTATTGATTGTTTCCCTCCCTTTCTGAAATTAAATGAATGAATGCACTATAAGGTCTCTTTGTACAATTAGGGTTATGCACCATGGCCATCTTGATGATCATATAGCTGTTGATTCATTAAATGAATCATAGAGGCTGGTGTTTGGATGAATATCTAAAGAGTTAGATAGAGAACTCATCAAGCACAGTCAAATGATTATTAAGAGATGATCTCCAGCCTGAGTAGGAGATGGTAATCCTTTCTCACAAAGGATGATATCTGACCGACCTCTTGATGCAGGTCCTCTGCATGGGAATAGTGATTCAGAGGAGTCAGATTAGTTAGGTCAAAGGGTTGACTTAACAAGATTGAGATAACCTAAGTCCTATGTTGAATGCTATCACAGCATAGGCACACATCCTCTGACCAGAGACATGCGTTTCTAAATAATCCCCATTCATCACTCTTTATTCTTTTATTTTAGCTAGATAATATGGCAAAAGACCATGTATATGATTGTAAATACAAGAAGTTATCAATAAGCATGCATTTGTTAATACTCAATAATTAGCACGCATTTGTGCAAAAATAAAAGAATAAAGAAATAAAGAAAAAAAAAGAAATATTTAGAATAAATATTGAGTGACCTGAACCCAAGAGAGGGCCCAACATGGGTTTGATCTCCAAATAAAATAAGTAGAGAGAGATCGGGCCACTCATCCCTGTACATATACATTATATATATCAATAATTTATTTTTCCAAAAATAAAAATAAAAATGTGTTTCTATAATATTGTATATATTTCTTAAAATAAAATAGAAATCAGAAAAATAAAATTAAAATAAAAACGAAATAAATTATCTCTCTACCTTGTACATATACCATGTGTATATGTAACATATCACTATTTATTTTACCCTTGTAAATAAACAATAAAAATAAAATAAAAATTATTTTATACTCTAAATTTTATGTTGTAAATAAATAAAATATAAAATTAGAGTATTTATACAAAAATAAACAAGTAAAAATTAAAATAAAAACAAATAAATATTTTATACATGCATATAATGTAATATAATGTATATATCTTTATTTATTTTTCAAAAAAATAAATAAAAATCACAAAAAATAGTTTGAAAATAAATAAATATTTTAATGTTAAAAATATTTTTAAATAAAAATCATTTTCATTTTTTAAATGATTTTACAAATTATTTTGACCTTTAATTTTTCTGATTGGTCCACGGGGGACTATTGACCTCGGTCAACTGCCCCCCCTGGACCGGTCTGCTTAGCGGATCTTGTTTTCGCCCATTTTCTCAAAATTCCCATTTTCTCAAAATTTTCCCAACATGATCCCTCACCATTTCTCTCGATTAGACGCTCCGAATATCGTGGACTGATACATGACCCTCGCCCGAGATCATCTTTAGGGCTCCACTCCTAGGAGTGCGCTCCCGAGTCCCATCTTCTCGGACCTCGTCAAGTATAAAGCCTCATCGGAGCTGCCTTTTCTTTCTTATCTTTGGCCGTCGCCTTCGGCTCCTAGGACCTCCATTCTTCTTCCTTGAGTGACAACAAGAGAGGGAGAGTATTGCAGCGAGGAATCAAGGCCTCTAGCCTCAGATCCGGCGAGCCCTCTCGCCGTGCTCCGCCACCGGCGAGACCGAGCCTCTAGACGCGTCATTCCATCGAGGCGACAACCCTAGGAGGTAGCTGACCTCCAGCATAGATGTCAGCAGCCATCAGGTACCCTCGATAGCCTCTAGTTCTCCTTAGATTCCAGGTTTTAAATTCCGACCAACAAGCTTTCATCGGATAATTCACCGTACTCCGATCACCCATTCGTTCGACCGATTATCCCTTCACCTTCACGAGACCTCGCTCTATCTTCTCTGCCCCTTCATCCCCCCTAGTTCGCCCAGGAATAGGGTTCATGCTCTCCTCCGCCGTCACCTCACCGGAAAGCCCCGCTCCGCCTCACCGCTTCGCCCATTCCGCCCACTAACGGGTCGAGGCACTTTGCCCTCGACCCAACAATCTTTCTGTGCAGGTTTTGACCTCGAGGAGACTCATTTGGAGGTTCGAACATCTTCGCACAACAGCTCCAGATCCTCACCTTCGTCGGACCGTTTCTGACGGTTTCACCTTATCGGAGCACAGCAACAGCTGCGGATCGTCATCGAATTCATTTTCCCCATTCCAGTAGCTTCAGAAGATGCTCCAGCAACTCGTATCGATCGGGCGAAGCTCGCCGGCGGCGAGTTCTTCGTAGTTCTTCCTAGAGGCGCCTCCGCCGTTGGATCGAGCCCCAGCGCCAATTCTGATCGTAAGCCTTCATCTATGGGGAGATCTCGACCGTTGGATCTATCTGAGGATCCTCTACCAGTCGTCCACCACCAAAGGGGTATTGCCCAATCACAGTCATCCGATCTTAAGTGAAGCCCCCCTTGGCCGTTGAATCTGTAATAAAGGGTAATTTACATTTAGGCCCTCTTTGCTCTTTATAGTTCAGTTTAGTCCTGTAACTATGTTTAGCCGTTGTTTTTATTCTGCATAAATTGCACTTAGGGCCTCGTGTTTACTTTATTTGCAATTTAGTCTCTCTCTATGTGTTACACATGGTCTGTCACATGCTTTCTAGCATATTTGCACAATTTCTCCTGAACTTAATGGTTGTTATTGTTTGAACTGCTATAAATAGGAATTACAGAAAGTGCTCCAATCCGGCCTATGGTGGCCTACTCTCTTCAAGGATTCTGATGAATTCGTGAAGAGATGTACTGACTGTCAAAGGATGGGCACTTGTAGACATTGTGATATGATGCCGATGCAGCCCATACACTTCTGTGAGGTTTTTGACGTATGGGGCATCGATTTCATGGGTCCATTCCCTAAGAGTCAGGGATTCGAGTACATTCTGTTGGTCGTCGATTATGTGAGTCGTTGGGTTGAGGCCATCCCTGCCCGAACTGCAGATGCTAGGACTGTATGCCTATTTTTGAGGAAGAATATCACTTCACGGTTCGGGATACCTCGAGTGCTGATTTCTGACGGGGGGTCTCATTTCATCAACGACAAGGTAAAGACCCTTACTAGCGAGTTCAACGTAGACCATCGAGTAGCCACTCCATACCATCCTCAGACCAATGGTCTTGCTGAATTGTCGAACAGGGAGATCAAGACAATATTGCAGAAGGTCGTCCGCCCTGACTGAAAGGATTGGTCACAGCTTTTGGATTCGGTCTTGTGGGCATATAGGACGTCCTTCAAGACTCCTTTGGGCACATCTCCCTTTCACCACGTTTATGGCAAGCCCTGCCATTTACCTATTGATCTGAGACAAAAGTCACTTTGGGCTGTTACAGAGATACTTTTGGATCCAGTGAGTGTAGGAGACCAGAGGAGGGCAGAATTGGAAGCCCTGGAGGAGCTTAGAGATGAAGACTTTTCAAGCATCCTACATTATAAGGAGAGAGTGAAGGAGTGGCATGATTCTCATATCAGCCACAAGCAGTTCGAGCCAGATCAGAGAGTATGGTTGTTTGATGCCAGGCTTTGATTATTTCCAAGGAAGTTACAGAGCAAGTGGAAGGGACCATACTTGGTCCGAAAGGTACATGACAATGGAAGCATTGACATATCTGAGTTGTCTTCTGAATTTACCTTTCGTGTTAACAGGCAGCGACTCAAACCAAATCCACATCATGAGCCGCTGGTCGTTGACGTCGCCCCTATTCATTTTGCGTGAGACATGGTCTTTGACTCAGATCTATAGCATCTCACGCCAGATTATCGCTGTCTCCCACCATGTATAGATCCAGTTGTCCATATCATTCCATTCTTTAGTCCCACATCCCATATTTATCTTATCATTATGCTATACTTAGGGTGTACTTTACCCTAAGTATAGTGGGGTGTAGGACTCTTGGGTATTCTTTTGATTCTTTCTACCTCTGTTTTGATGTCTATACTTAGGGATATTTTACCCTAAGTATAGGGGAGGTAGACCCTGTACATTCTTCCACCCGGATTTCCCTTCATGTACAACTTACTATACTTAGGATTACTTGATCCTAAGTATAGGGGGAAACACTGAGTCCTCTTCATTCTATTCTTTGATTCGTCGTTGTAGTATACCATTCCTTTTCACTTCCCTATACTAAGCACGAGTTATGTCTTCTTCATCGCTCTTGATTCACTCTGAGGACATCGTCGAGCTAAGTATAGGGGGTGTCGTATATATTTCATATATACTTTAGCCATAATTCATACTTTGTGTGAATGTGTTAATAAATAAAAATAGTTAAAATTCTTTCATCCAAAAACCATAAAAATTTAAAATTTTTCCTTGTACATAAAATTCTTCTTGTACATACATAGCTATTTATAAAAATTATTTTTGTACAAATGTTTGTAAAAATGATTTGTGTAAATAGTTTGTAAATATTCTGATATCAAAATTATGTATATAGTACAAATTTTTTGTAAAATGTTTGAAAAACAAAAAGTTTGCAAAAACCTTGTGTAAATGTGTGTGAATATTTTGTAAAACTTCTGCACTCATGCACACATCCATGTTTTCAAACATTTTCAAAAATTTTGTTCATTTTTAAAAATTTTGTAAAAATTGCATATTTGTTAATATTTACACAGTTTTTCCTGAATCGTAGTTGACATTTAAACTAGCCTGGAATTAAATTGGAAAATGGAGCTTGGTTAAGGCCTTAATCCACCTAATTCTAAGAGGAACCTTATAGGGCTTAGGATTAAGACTTTTCAGGTCCATCTGGGACTTAATTCTTTGAGTCCACTAGGCTATGAGCATATGTTATCTTGATGAGCCTAAGTAGAACACTTAACAACGCACACATGACTCTCAGAGACAATGGCTTTACTTGCACCATCACTTTATACCTAGCTCTCCACGGATGAGGTGGTGAGGAGGCAGTTTCCTTTGGCTTGGGGTAGCATATTAGGATAGTACTTCTATGCGGGACCTCTCTTCTTCTTATAGTGAAGGAAGTGCGTCTCAACTTGGTCTGGTGGTGATGAAGTCTAAAGACAGGAGTTGTGGATTGCAATAAAGCTTCAAAAGAGGGATAGTCTACTGGCTCAAGAGGAAAAACTCCTTATGTATATATGCTGCACCATGTAGATATGTTGTACATATGCACATAAAAAAATGTGCAAAGAAAGAAAAACTCCAAAAAAAGTGGTGGGTCTGATTGAAAATAAAATACCCACCGGAGTGTATATAGTCAAATAAAGCAAAGCTTATGTTACACATGACCATCTCATAAAGCTTGCAACGGGAGACTTAGCTACACTGGTTGGACTCCCAAGGATACATGGCTACACTGGTCATGGTCCATTCTCTTCTTCCCCCTCTTCTTGAGTCACTTGTACCTGAACTTAGAAGGGAATACCCCACTCCTCGAGGAAAGAGTTACTAGACTGAGGCATTAGAGTTACCTTGTTAAGGGGGGTTTTCCACTTTGCCATTTCTGAGGTGGGGAGCTACATATAACTTACACAGTACAAGGAAAGATTCATGGTCATTAGAGTTTGTGTATGTAGACTTGTTCTGATCTGGATTATTGAGGAGTCTTGACCATAGATTGATGGAACTTAGAGGCTGTTGAGTTTTAAGCTTAAGTCCAAACAAGGTTCCAACAAATTAATAATCCAAAGGTCTGATTCAGCTCCATATTTCAATTTAATGAAGGAAAGTTTAATAATCAACCTTGATTTCCCTTCTTTTTCTTTCTCTTTTTCACTTCTTTTTCAAATAAGTGTTTACTAAGAGACTAGCAAAAGTTAAGTATAGGGGGTGATGAATCCCCATTCATCACTCTTTATTCTTTTATTTTATCTAGATAATTTGGCAAAACACCACGTATATGATTGTAAATACAAGAAGTTGTCAATAAGCATGCATTTGTTGATACTCAATAATTTGCACGCATTTTTGCAAAAATAAAAGAATAAAGAAATAAAGAAAAAGAAGGAAATATTTAGAATAATATTGAGTGACCTGAACCCAGGAGAGGGCCCAACATAGGCCTAATCGCCAAATAAAATAAGTAGAGAGACATAGGACCACTCATCCTTGTACATATACCTTATATATAATTTATTTTTCCAAAAATAAAAATAAAAATTTGTTTCTATAATCTTGTATATATTTCTAAAAATAAAATAAAAATCAGAAAAATAAATTTAAAATAAAAACAAAATAAATTCTCTCTCTACCTTGTACATATACCATGTATATATGTAACATATCACTATTTATTTCACCCTTATAAATAAATAATAAAAATAAAATAAAAATTATTTTATACTCTAAATTTTATGTTGTAAATAAATAAAATATAAAATTAGAGTATTTTTACAAAATAAACAAAATAAAAATTAAAATAAAAACAAATAAATATTTTATGCATGCATATAATGTAATATAATGTATATACCTTTATTTATTTTTCACATAAATAAATAAAATCCACAAAACATAGTTTGAAAATAAATAAACATTTTTCATGTTGAAAATATTTCTAAATAAAATCATTTTCGATTTTTAAATGATTTTACAAATAATTTTGACATTCAATTTTTCTGATTGGTCCACAGGGGACTGTTGACATCGGTCAACTGTCCCCCCTGGACCGGTCTGCTTAGCGGATCTCGTTTTCGCCCGTTTTCTCGAAATTTTCCCAACTTGATCTGCTCACCTTTTCTCTCGATTAGACGCTCCGAATATCGCGGATTGATCCATGACCCTCGCTCGAGATCATCTTTAGTGGTCCGCTCCTCGGAGTGCGCACCCGAGTCCCATCTTCTCAGACCTCGTCAAGTATAAAGCCTCATCGGGGCCTCCTTTTCTTTCATATCTTTGGCCATCGCCTTTGGCTCATGGGACCTCCATTCTTCTTCTTTGAGTGACATCAAGAGAGAGAGTGTGTTGCAACGAGGAATCGATGCCTCTAGCCTTAGATTCGGCGATCCCTCTCGCCGTGCTTTGCCACCGGCGAGCCTGAGCCTCTGGACGTGTCATTCCATCGAGGGGACGACCCTAGGAGTTAGCTGACCTCCAGCACAAACGCCAGCAACCATCAGGTACCCTTGATAGGCTCTAGTTCTCCTTAGATTCCAGGTTTTAGATTCCGACCAACAAGCTTTCATCGGATCGTTCACCGTACTCCGATCACCCATTTGTTCGACCGACCATCCCTTCACCTTCACGAGACCTCTTTCCATCTTCTCTGCCCCTTCATCCCCCTAGTTCGCCCAGGAATAGGGTTCACGTTATCCTCCGTCGTCACCTCGTCGGAGGGCCCCGCTCCGCTTCACCGCTTCGCCCATTCCGTCCGTTAACGGGTCGAGGCACTTTGCCCTCGACCTAGCAATCTTTTTGTGCAGGTTTTGACGTCGAGGAGCCTCATCTGGAGGTTCGAACATCTTCGCACAACAGCTCCAGAACCTCACCTTCGTCGGATCGTTTCTGACGGTTTCGCCCTCATCGGAGCACAACAGCAGCTGCGGATCGTCATCGACTTCATTTTCCCCATTCCAGCAGCTTCAGAGGATGCTCTAGCAACTCGTATCGATCGGGCGAAGCTCGTTGGTGGCGAGTTCTTTGCCGTTCTTCTTGGAGGCGCCTCCGCCGTTCGATCAATCCCCAGCGCCATTTCTGATCGTGACCCTTCATCTCTGGATAGATCTCGACCGTTGGTTCTATATGAGGATCCTCTACCAGCTGCCCATCGCCGAAGGGGTATCTTCCAATCACAGCCATCCAATCTTAAGTGAAGCCCCCCTTGGATGTTGGATCTGTAATAAAGAGTAATTTACACTTAGGCCCTCTTTGCTCTTTATATTTCAGTTTAGTCATGTAACTATGTTTTGCCGTTGTTTTTATTCTGGATAAATTGCACTTAGGACCTTGTGTTTATTTTATTTGCAATTTAGTCCCACTCTATGTGTTACTCGTGGTCTGTCACATGCTTTCTGACATATTTGCACAATTTCTCTTGAACTTTATTGTTGTTACTGTTTGAACTGCTATAAATAGGAATTACATTTATATCCTTACTTGTTTGATTCGCGTTCCACCCTCGTGCGATTTGGGATATTTTGCATATTTGGCCCCATACTTTTTACGGTGTTGCTGTTTGGCCCCAGAACTTACTTTCTTTACACATAAGTCCTTGTGTGCTGTTTGTCTTTGATTGGTTGAAATAAATATCAAATCACCTCCAAACTTCATGAAATTTGGATATATGGCTCCTTCCATGAAAATTTCAGTGAATTTTTGAATTCGTTTTGTTTTCATTTTCTATTTTTAAAATTCAAAAACCCCAAAAATAAGTGTATGTTCAGTTTTAAAAAGTCAACTAAAAATACTAAAAACCCTCTAAAAAATCCAAAAAAATCATTGTGTGTTTTTTTGTTGTGTTTTTGCTTCAATCCAATTTTTGTTGCATTTGGACTTATAAAACCCCTAAAAATTTAAAAACATTAAAAACTTAGAAAAATCATTGAAAATTCATAAAAAAACAAAAAAATGCAATTTTAGTTTGTGTAGTTAGTATTTTTCTTATAGTTTCTCATAAAATTGTTGCTAGAATTTTATAGGCTATTTAGATATTCTTGAATAGCCTTTTGATTCTGGATGCAAAGTAGTTTTCATTTTTCACTTTGTTTCATTTTTAATAAAATCCACTAAAAATCATAAAAATTTGAGAAAATACCAAAAAAACCTGAATATTTGCAAAAACCAAAAATCTTTTTATTTTAATTTTCTTACTTGGTTTGGTATGTTGAATAATTGTTGGTTTGAGCCTTTTTTATTTCCTTTATTCATTTTTTTAATAATAAAAAAATCCAAAAAAATAAAAACTTAAAATTCCATAAAAAAATATTCATTTTTGATTTTCGACTACTTCGTAGGATTTCCAATCCCTGCTCCTTGTGTTCGACCCTGGTAGCTATACCAGGTAAATTAAAATAGCGAGACCGCTGTTTTTGACCTGATTGTTTGATTTCTTATTTGGTGGTTTTGATTGTTTCTTGATTGACTTAGCCTCGTGGTTCGGGTCGCAACGACCCTGGTTCACACCTTAACCCGGACTGCGGGATTTTTAGGTCATCCGTTACTATATGTCTGAGTGTGTACATTTGGCAGACCAATAGGTTGATGACCTAACAAAGGTTTATGCACCGACAAGCTGGTGTGCATGTAAGGGCATATGAGTAATACAATCTTTCAAAGGGATCATACAGGTTCACTTGTGAACCGAAAGACATGAGCTCACTCATGAGGTATTGGTACCAATCAAATTCCATGCATGATCTTCGTGCTTTGGAAGCATGACAAGAATTTGAAGGTATGATATATTCTTTAGGAAAGCATATGATCGATACCAATTCCCAATGACCAAGATTGAGAAACTTGGTGATCAAACTCTGAAGATGACAGTGTAAAATTGATTTATATCTTCAAGTTGATCATAGGCCTTACAGTATGTAGGATATAAATGTATTGGGAATACCTGAGGGTGATGTGATCATAAACGATTGTATAACCATGACGCTTCCATTCCGAGGGAGTGATGAAACATGTTTGGATTTTAGTGGCTCCTCTCAGTAGAGAAGTAATCTGATCTTAGTCCTAGTGTTGGACATTGATCTGAATGAGATTCAGATGCAATGAGAAGATTAGATTTGCGGTCTTGATGTAATCAAGCATCTATGAGAGTCCGTGAGATCTATATTTGAGATGAGATCTCAACATCCAAGTCACTATACGTGGAACAATACAATCTCCCTGTCCTTATTTTCAAGTATCTGCGGAGAAAGCACATTATTCTTGAAGGAGTTCAAGAATAATTCCTTTGATGAATTATGTATTTAAGCAACAAGATGTTGATAATTAAATGAGATTTAATTATCAAGAACAATATGAATAAGATTCATATTGTGAGAATTATTATATAAGATAATTAAATGAGATTTAATTATCAAGGAAATGCAGATTGTGGATAATGCTATCCATGCTATCCATAATATCAGTATATATATTATAAATATGATTTATAATATATTAGAGAGAGCACCTTTGTAAATAGCATTTATTAATTATTAATGTGAATTGGATTCACATTAAACAATTAGTTGGAAATGTAATTTACAATTTTGTTTGGGTTGTGAATATGATTCACATATTTTTAATGGCATGATTGAAATATTCAGTAATTAATTTGGAATTAATTTAGTGGATATATTTGCAGTAAATGTTTTTGTAAATAATTAAGAGATAATGAGATGAAATAAAAAAGGAAGATAATCCACCAATAAAAAGGTGGCGTCACCCATGATTTGGTCATGGGTGACGCCCCTCCTTTTTAGGAGTGGATTATCATCCCTTTTTTATTATTATCTTGAGATAATTGATTTTATTGAAATAAATTATGTTGATGATAATGCAACATATATTTAATTTAATATAAATTAAAAAGTTGTTATGTTGAACAACAATGATCATGACCATTGATTAAAAACACATATCAATCTAACCATTGATTTTGTGTATCCATGGATTGTGATCCATGGACTCCCAAACTTATGTATAAGGAGGGCAACCCTGGCCCTTTGAATATACACATATAATACACATCTACTCTCTCTCAACTCTTATTCTCTCCCCATCTCTCTCTCTAAAGGTGGCCGTCCACCTTAAGATCTTGAGGGAATAGCAATCACAGTTACGCCCTAGTGCTGTCGCCTCGATTGCTCGTGGATCTCCATCTTCTTTGGAGCTTCTTGCACTAGAAGGAGATGTCGTATTTCGTTGGACGAAATCAAAAGATTCAAGCTTGGATCTTCATTAAGGATTGCGGGAAACACGTGTCTTATCATCGCGCCTGCAAGTGCCATCTTCGTAGATCGGACTTGAGTCAGGAGGATCTCTTGCTTTAGAGATATAGTGATCGCAACCACGCTTCGAGGGGTATTTCTTAGACTTTGTGGTTAGATGAAACGATCCAAGAAACGTTCTTGTGGTCATGTGGTTTCATCATATGATTTACAGTTTTTTAAATTCCGTTGCACCTAACGACTAGTGCGACTAGCCGCTCTGATCGCATAAGATGCGATCATCACGCTTCCGTGATGCGCTTGAGGATTCCTCATATCCTTTACCAGACCCATATATATCAAATAAAAACTCAAAATATATCAAAATCACTTTAATTATATGTAACTTTTAATACACTATTTAATGAAGGTGGTTTTATATTTTTTGGAGTTATGGTTTGAAAGATAGGTTTTGGACCCCTATTGTATACTTATATAGATTAAAATATTCATTTTATTTATTATTCATTATTTTTCTAATTTATATTTTTATAATTATGTAAATATTATTTAATAATATATGTGCATATAAAAACAATAATAAAAACATAAAGAAAATGCAAAAAATAAACCAGGTAAAGAAAACATGTAGATGAATTGCATGTATCTATACCTATATAGATAATACAATCATTTATTTAATTGTATATTTCACATCAAAAAAATAAAATAAAAATATATTTAAGTGTATAAAATCAAGTTATAAATTTATAAAATAATAAAATAAATTAACATAATTATAAATATAAAATAAAAATAAAATACATAAAAACGTAGATAAATATACATATATAATGCCCACAAAAAGTAACTTGTAATTTTAAAGCTCTAGTAACTTGTAATTTTAAAGCTCTACGAAATAAATAAAAATCATGATAAAATTTTACATAAAATAATAAATATTTTTCATTTTATAATCTAAAATTAATAAAATCTTTTATTATTTTTAAATGAACTTTTAAATAATTTTCCATGGCTTTTTCCTAGTTGGTCCACGTGGAACTACCAGGGGGCGTCAAAGGTTGACCTGTAGTCAACTCTCTACCCAACGCCCAGTCTGTGTCAGACCTTGGTTTTCGCCCTCTTTCGCGGTTTTTTTGAGGCCACACCTTTCACCAAATCATCCTGCTTCCATCATAACCTTTTGTCCTCGAGAGGATTCACGTCCTTGTGTTTTTTGGGGGATTGGATCGCTGAATCGTCCGCTATTTTTCGATGTTGGAGGCCCGTTAGTCACCTTGCACAAAATACATCTCGAGCTTCCCTACTCATTTCAAACCCCTTCTTGACCTAGTTTGGATCGCCTCTTGTGATCTACATCGACTCTCGTGACAAGGGAGTCTCCAACACTCTCGAGCGAGGTCTGATGAGGCCGTAAGGGCCGGCTATACCCCCATCTCCACCCACCGGCAGTGAGGTATGTTCCTTGTGGTTTCGGTCACTGAGGTACTTGTTTTTTCATGTATTTCTTGCTTAGTGTAGCCTCTAGGTTTAATTTGCATGTTACTTTAGCCTTTAGTCGCTCGTATTAACCGTTAAACTCCGCCCTCGACGTTCATCAAAGCTAGCCTCCAGTAAACCTACATCATCGCTCCGCCCGACGTACTCGCCTCCCTCCACTACCAACGGAAGCCCCAAGGCCCTCCTTTCGTGCGACTAATTTCTTTCGCAAGTCTATGGAGCTTTAGACCCCATCTGGGGTTGTTTTTTAACATCTGCAGGTACCTGAAGCCGTAAACCTTCCTCTTCCTTGACGAGGCACCTCAGTGGATGCCTGGGCATTTTGGAGCCGTCGTTCGCTTAAGGAAGATGGACGGTGGTTGGAGCAGCTCGCCGACATCGACTGGAGCTCGTCAGCGGTGGAGTTCTTCCCTATTCATCCAGGGAGGTCCACCGCCATTGGATCAACTCCCTGGTCCAGATCCTTCAAACACCGTTCGATTCTTCTGCCTTAAACCATCAGATCCGAGCCCTTGGATCTAATCTGGGCGGCTCGTGACCAACAGGTATCGCGCAGCCTCGAAGTGCCACGTAGATGAGTGAAAGTGCCGCAGATGTTGGATTCACCGAGTTGGGTATTTTGCATTCCAATTCCAGCTAATTTTGTAACTTATTTATGAGGACCTAAACTTTCATTTGAAGTATCTTAAGTTTTGTAATATTTGCCTTCTAGACCCCATACTTTATAATATTTGCATCGAGATCCCTGACCACGTCACCTCACAGGTTTTGCAAAGGGACCCTCGCGGTTTTTATTATTTTGCATTAGACCGGTAACTTTTTGTATGTGTGTATTATATTTTGGTGAAATTGCACTTTTATCCCGATATTTCTGCTATTTACAATCATGCCCTTGCTAGCAGTGTAGTTTCTCTTTATTGTCTCTATTTATTTTATGCATATAAAAAATTCGAAAAAAAAATCCCCAAAAATAGCATTGCATTCTTATTGTATTGATCTTTCATGCACAAATTTTTATTTCACATTTTGAAGCTATTTATTATTAATAAAAAAACATCACTTTTTGTCCCTATTTGCAAAATAAAAAACATAAAATTATAAAACCTTTTTGAAAAAATCCCCAAAAATATTATTTTGCTTATTTATGTATGTTTAACTTCCATACAAAAAAACACTAAAGAATATATAAGAAAAGTCATAAAACTTGAAAAACCCCTAAAACCCTTATAAAAATATAAAAAATCCTTAAAAAATCTCAAGAATATATTTTCTTTCTCTGAATTTTCTTTTTATTATTATCTATGTTTTAAAATTAATTTGGAGATTTTTTTACTTTGTTACTATTTTTCATCTTGATTTTAATTTCAGATATTTATTTTATTAAAACTAGCAAAATTTCTTGAAAAATCGCAAAAATAGTAAAAAATTATCAAAAATCCAAAAATATTTCATTTCTTGTATTTTGACTATTTTTACCTATTTTTATATATATTATCTCTCTTTTACCTATATTGTATATATATTATATATAGCTTTATATTTCTATTTAAAAGAAAAAGAAATTATAAAAAGTATAAAATATAAAAAGAAAGTACAATATCAGAAAATTAAAAATCAAATATAAAAATAAAAAATCAAATAAAAAAATAAAATTAATAACCCACAAAAATTAGCACACTTATAGACAAACACATCACATTCAGTTTTGTGCATTTTTGCCCCGATCTACTTGCTTGTTCCCTGTGTTCGACACTCTATACATACTTGCACACTATACACGTCTTTGTTGTAGAGTTATAATGAATTTTAACTCCACAAATTTACTTTCATTTCTTTATTATCTGTTGTAGGTTAATTGTTGTTTGAAGTAGGGTTTCATGTGAGGTCAACTCAACGACTGTTGTTTCGCCTTGTGAATTAACTCGAACTCTGCAAAATCCACTTCAACAAATGGCTCCATTACCAGGGATCAATAATGTATAGATTGGATTTTGATTGATTATGATATTTGTCTATATTTCTGCCTTATTTCTTTTGATATTCATTGTTGAATTGTCTAACCACTCTCCTTGTTTGGATTTGTGCGAGGAACACGGATCGAGGGAGGAGCTCCTCTTAGGAAAGCCTGAGCACCCACATGAGGTGGCTTTGACCTAGCATCAAAGAAGAACTTGGCATGTTTGAAGATAAATTTTGAGAATTTTATTTTATTGTCTTTATTTGTCTAATTCAAGTGAGAGAGAGATCACTATTATTTGTAATACTAAAGGTACTCAGGACTATGGACATTCGGGCCCAATTTCCAAGTGTTTGCTCACTTGGGGGCTCACTGCGGTTTTGTCAGTTTTCATCGCCTTTTTTTTATTTTGTTTCTCGATTTTGGTTTTCTCTATTTTGTGTGATTGAACCCTTAGTTTTAGGATTGCTTGTCGATAGAGTAGGTCCAAATACTTAATTATATCTGCCTGTGCCTATAGTCTACGTTTGGATCTAGTCAAATATCTAGACTGCTTCCCACTTAGTCTCGGAACCCTCGCACCGCGAGAGTTCTCCATACAACGCTTGCAGGACCCATTGTTATGGGCACCGAGGAGACTCCAAGACCGGACACTTTGGTTCCATTCTAAGTCATTAGCATTGGTTCTTCACAATAATAACAAATTCTGAATTAGGGTGATTTCATCGGCTTGCATTTGCATACAGTGTACGTTTCAATTTTGTTAGATCTTTGTATGTAGAGTGATGGAGGCAAGGTGAGCATTTATGCTTTAGCATACATCATCGTTTTTGTCGCTTGCATTGCTTTTTTGCCTTTCTACCTCTGATTTTGATCACCTAGGTGCTAAGTAAAATTGACTCCTCATTAGGCACGTACATTCTTACTAAAAATCCAAAAAAATAATAACAAATAATATTAGGATTGCTAATATTACTTGACTCTAAAAAAGACCAAAAAGAAAAATCTTGTCTTGGGACGAGTAATCCCCTCATTGTCTTCGCTTTTACTTGCTCGCGCACACCCTAAGGACTACTGCCCAAATCCTATTCAACCTCTTAAGTGTTTACGCAGCATTTTGACTTCTCACTTAACTTTAAAACAGTCAAGATAAAAAGACCGATCTTTTCGATCTCTACCGAGTTGAGCATGTGCATTGAAGGTTTGTCTTATGTGAGTTTGTTTATGTTTACTTGTGTATATTCTAGATCGCCTCTGCGTATTTGCGCCTTTTTCTCACTACTCTTTCCTTGACCACCGTGCTCTCCCGATCATTTTTTCTTGTTTAGAGATGGTCGACTGGAGCGTATTTTATCCGGACTTTGCAGATCCCTCGTTTACTCCAACCGATCCACCTCACTTTTTCCAAGAGGACTTTACTCCTGACTTCTGTACGTATCCTCCTCAGCCACAGATTCAGACCTTGGATTTTTACCCACCTCCACCTTCACATTTTCCTTCACATCCACCCGAGACTGATCTGTTGGAGTCACCTTTCTTGGAGTCCACCCTTGAGCACTGGACCTAGATAATGGATCATATGAGACAGAGGATTGACAAACTCACTAGTAAAAATAAGAGCGACCATGATTCTTCACCATTTGATGATATGGGTTCACTCGAGGATTTCCATGAGAGCTTGCAATCAATCACCCAAAATACAAAAAAATGAGAAAAAAATGAAAATACATAAAGATTCCGGGAGACATATGATTGAGTCAGACTGTGAGGAGAGGGTACCTTTACCAGATCATTTGACCACACAACCATTCACACTTTGTCCAACACTTGACCCCGAGGATGCCGCTATACAGACTGCTCTTGGCATTCCTCGTGTATATGATGATTCCAACTTCAAGCCTTGTATGGAGGAGGTCCAAAAATTCAAAAAATGTTGACTGAATCCGAAGTGGTGGCCGTTATTCATGAGATCATTCCCACTTCACCAGACCATGACCCAATTATCTGCTCCTCATCATAAGAAGAGAAAGCAGAGGAGCATATCCGAGCGTCATATATTGACCATGGCCACTGCCTATGCCATCGCACACCATCCCATTCCTAGAAAAAAGAACACTGACGCACCTTTCATTAGCTGCACCATCTCTGACTTCTCATGTGATCACACTTTCCTCGACTGTGGTGCTTTAATTAGCATATTACCCTTCTCGTTGGTACAATCTCTTCACTTATGGCATCTAAAGAAAACCACGACGATCGTACAATTTGCTGATGGATATATCAAGAGGCTGAAGGGTATCTTGGAAAATGCCATCATTTCGATTCGGGGCACGAGGTACAATGTTGATTTTGTTGTATTTCCGATGGAGACCTCTACCCATATGTAGTGTCCTCCAACCATCCCGGGACGACCCTTTCTCGCCTCTACGAGAGCTATTATTGATTATGGATCTGGAGAGCTTCGCTTCCACTTTGAGGTCGGGAGTGATGTGTTGATCACCACACCTACCACCGACCAGAGACCCGCATTCCACGAGAGCGTGCGTATGTTAGCCGACCATGAGGCCTATGAACTTTATGAAGATATCAGGGAGACTTTCTTTATGATCGATGATGAGACCCAAGAATTCCTCTCCAAGGAGGAAGACTCGGAAAGCATATACCTTGGAGTTTCCGCTTCCTGTGATTGGCGATGCGTTGACGACATCCACGAGATTTAAACGATCGATACCATTAAGCAGAGGGTAGACATTGATGAGACTAAGGCCGAATTCGATCTTGTTGTTTTCATTCAGGGATTCGGGCCTTTTGATGAGAATGATGACCTGGTTGAGACTGTAGAGGACAAACATAGTTCGACTACTTCTACTGACGAGTTCGTGCCTCTTGGTTTTGACCTAGATGAGACCTCACAGGATGACACTTACTACACTTCTTCTGATGACGAGTTCGTCCCTTTTCACTTTGATATCGACGAGACTCTCAGGGCCAGACCTAGCCAGACTACTTCCACTCACCCGTTTGTGCCTCTTCACTCTAGGACCATTGAGGACCCTCACCCTATCGACAATGATAGGTTTGTGTCACCTGAGGACCTCGATGTTGACCCGCACCTTGTCAGATCTATTCCTCAGTGGTCTCGCAAGAAGGTTCACTTTCAACCTTCTTGATCCTATATACATACATCATGTGTTGTATATTCGCTTTTGTGTCCCTCCGTCTATCTCCCGCATTTCATATCCACCCCATTCTCGTGTGTACCTCACTTAGAACGTACTTTGTCATAAGTTTAGGGGGGTGGATGAGCCGAGTGTTCTTTGTTCCATTTCATCACTCCTGTTGTTGCTTATACTTAGGGCTTCTTTTACACTAAGTATAGGGAGAGTGATGTGTACATACTCTCCTCTATCTTCTTCCATCTCACATCTCTTTTCTTCTTTTCTTCTTTTCCTTTTCTATCTTCTTTTTCTACCAAAAAGATGTCGCCCCTTTTTGTCAATCTTCTATACTTAGGACGTACTTTGTCCCAAGTATAGGGAGGTGCGCACCCCGATTTCTTTAATTCTTTGATCCTCTCCATTGTCTCCTCCTCTTGTATATACTTAGGGATATCTTCCCCTAAGTATAGTGGGAGACAGTTTGAGTACGATATGTTCATTCCCACCCTTGACCCTCCCCGCTTTGTGTACAGTCTCCTATACTTAGGTTTATTTGATCCTAAGTATAAGGGGGACAGTCAATTTCTCTTTCGTTCATTCATTTATTTGTTCTTTATTCTTTAGACTTGTCCATAGTCAGTACGAGTTATGTCTTCTCTTTTTCTCTCCGATCTATGAGGTTATAGCTCAAGCTAAGTATAGGGGGTTGTATATACTTGTATATATACTTTAGCCATAACTCGTACTTCGTATTTTTAACAATAATTATGGCCAATTAAACTATTAATTTCATTAAAAACTCCAAAAAATGTCTATTATTCATCAAATTCTTTTAGTATTTACTGATTAATAAATCATGTGAAAATGTTATTTTGCAAAATGTTTAAAAAATAGTTTGAAATCCTTTTAAAATCTTTTGAAAACTATTGAAATTCTTTTAAAATGTTTTGCTAAATATTTTCAACCTTTGTAAAAATCATTTTGTTTGCAAAATTTATTTTATTTGTGTGAAATAAAAATATTTGAAAAATGATTTGCAAATGTATGGAAAATGATTGCAAAAATATTTTGAAAAATCTATATATACTGTTTGAAAAACCCTTCCAAAATGATTTTCAAATGTGTGCATATATTTGTAAAAATGTTCTTAAAATTATTTTGGACTATAGTTTTCCAAAATTGTTTGTAAAATGATTTTCAAATAAGTTTGAGGAATACATACATGACCCTAAAATTCTTTATTAAGTTATATATCTATGAAATTGACCACTTACTCCTTGTAAATTCTTAAACTCTAACTCTTGTAAATAACCTAGTTTTTATACAAAATCTTTTGTTTTCAAAAATTCCAAAAACAATTGCAAAACTAAAATACTAAAAACATTTACAAAATATTTTTGAAAAATACAAAAATTGCATGTGCATCATCTTTTCAAAAAAATCCATAAAAAGTTCAAAACTTTAAAAATTGCATCACAAAAATATTTTCTACATTAAACGTAACATTTGCATAGCATTGATATTTTTTTCAGATTGAGTTTGATTATTGAACAAGGTTAAGTAAAATCCGGAGATTGGAGCTTGGTTGGACCTTAAAGCTACCTAATGAACAGGAACCTTATAGGAGTTGGAATTGAGGTACTTCAGGTCTAGTTGACTTAATTTTTTTAGGATCACAAGACTTGGTTCAATGGACTCTTGACTGCCTAAGTAGATTATTTCGGAGTACACGCATGACTTTTGTCGATAATGACCTAACTTGGACACCTGCACCTTTCACTTGGCTCAACTCAGTTGGAGTGGTGAGGGGGTTGGATTTGTCGGTATGAGACACATGACGAATCCGAAATCACGCTTGTTAAAAATATGTATTTACTCGTGCGTAAAAAAATAATGATTTTGCCGTTTCATTGTAGGCGGTAATCAGAATCGGTCAAGAAAATAACCACACGAAATATTTATTAATTTTAATGAATGTGGTTTTATGTTTATTTTACTTGGGCAAGTTCAAAGGTCGAACGTAAGGAGGCAAAGGAACAACCTAGAATTATGTCTAACAAAATTCGCGCATGATTTTCGAGGCGGTCTTTTTTTATTTTTAATGCAATAAAGGATGTAACATGCAATTTTGACCTATTTTAGGGACTAAAATGTAAAGTATGCTCAAACGATGTCCGAAAAATACGAAACTTGGCCACAATGCAAAATATGATAAAATGAATGCACTATTATTTTTTTGGAATTTTAGGTGCAATATGAATTTTTTATGAATTTGTAAATGCAAACAAAATGAACTTAAATATTTAATTATAATAAATATTAAACCTAATTATTTTCAAGGGACAAAATTATCTATATCTATCACTAGGTGATTGATCTCAGAAAAATCCTAAACCTTAAAAATACTAGTTTCAATACCTGTTAAAAATCAAACACTGAAATATACAAAATAATTTTTACAGGAAAAACTATGCATGTAAGTGGCATTCTTTTTGGGCACAATGTCAAGCACAATTAACTCTACAATATGTGATTTTTCGAGAATTTTTACAGCAACGGTTAATCAAATAAATATTTTAGAGCAAGAAATGAGCAAATTATGCAATTTTCCATAAAATAATTAATTATTAATTAACCATCGATCACAAAAATGTCCACAATATGTCAAACTGTAGAAAATTAATTGGCAAACAAAACGCTAATTTTTTTATAAATAAAATGATGCAGATAAGAGGTTCAAAATAGATGAGGAATACAGGGGTAAAATTGCAATTTATAATAAATAATATAAATAAAAAATGAGGGGGGACTTTGCAGTAATTACCAATAATGTGGAGGGTGTCTTTGCAAATTTGCTAGAGGGGCACGTGCTCGGCGGGGGCTTTGGTGCAATATGGAGGAGTTCTAGGGGGCTCTCTGTAATTATTCTAGTGGGCACGTGCAAGCACGTGACCCCTGGACCTTGATGCTAAGTGGAGGGCTTCTTGGGGCTCTTTTGCAATTGACCCAGCGGGTCACGTGCGCTGTATGTGACCCCTGAGCTAGCGTGGGCTGACGTAGGCGGTCCCTCCCACACGTGCTCCTCATGTGGGAGAGCCTCGGGCTGGAGCCCGGCTGACGAGGGGAGATGGAGTGGCTGAGCTCAGGCCGCGAGTAAGGCCGTGTGGCGGAGTGCTGGTGGCTCTAGAGGAGGAGGGGATGTCGAAGGGCGAGCGTCTGGTGATGGGGGAAACTCCTCCTCCTACGTCGTAGCATTGTCGGTGGGCGGCGGGTTGTTGTAGATGGAGGAATGCCAGACGCCGACGTCGAGGCACCAGCACGAGGTGCGATGGCCGGGGGAGCACATCTGGAGCGGAGTCGTGTCGGAGAAGAAGGTGTTGTCGATGAGGAACTGGAGCTGTGGCGGCAGAGCGGAAGGTTGATGTTGGTGGAGAACATTGACGAAGTAGCCATAGAAGAATGATGCGGCAAAGGTTGAAGGCGTGGCGTTGTCGTAGTCGAAGTTGGAGGTCGTAGGCAAAAGTAATCGTTGGTGGCTCGACGCCAAGGCAGAGCAGAGCGGCAAGGATGAGGAGGTCGCCGCTGCAACGAGGGCCAGTGGGCTCTCGGATCTCGCCGGAGAAGAATGGGAAGGGGGTCGGGCTGTCACCACCGACCTCATCCTTGATTTGTGCAGACAGTGGATGGTGGAACGTGGCGGCGGTGGGGATTTGACGAGGGATTCGCCGGGGTTCGATTGGAATGAAGATCCGAATGAGATCTGGGATTAGGAGTTGCTGGCGTTGGGCGAGATTGGCGGCGAAGTCGCGTGGGGTTCGCGGGGCAGCGCTCGCCTGATTGGGAAAGAAGGGGGAGACTGATGGAGACGACGACCCCTGGTCGTCCGATCATCCGAGATCGGGCGGCCAAATGGGTGCCACGTGGTGATGAAGGTGGGAAAGGGCGCAGCACGTGCTCGGCGCGTGCCTGGGCGGCACGTGCGGGGCCTTTATAATTTTTAATTTTTTATTATTTTTTATTCTTTTTTATTATTTTTATAAAAACTATATAATAAAAAAGTGAAAAATGGCTGACACATGCTGGCTCCAGGAGCTGCCACGTGTCAGCACCATAAAAATCAAAGAATTAATCTTTTGTAAAATAAAAAATAAATAGCAAATAGCCTCGGATCGAAAACGTTTCTTCACAAAAAATTGCTCGTATCGATAAGATCTATAACTTTCATGAAGACATCAAAATCAAAATCGATCAAATGCACAAAGTGAATTTTTGGGGTATCCCATGTACATAGAACACCTTGACTTTTTGGGTTTTATAATTTTTGTCATTTTTAAATCAGATAAAAATTCAAAAAATACGATAAAATCAAATATAAATAATTACATTTTATAATTTTTTTGGATTTTTATAAATTAAAAACATGAAAAGACAATTTTGTACAGTTGGTTAGTGAAGACTCGGACTCAATTTGTTTCTTTGATTTCAAGCTCAATTTGGATTTGGATTTTTGGGCATTTTAATAAAACTTTCATCAAATAAGACAAATGAAAAAGAAATAAACTAACATAGGTTAAATATGTACTCAAAATAATAGGTCAAAAACCGCTAAAATACAAAATGTACAAAAGAGGCCCAAAATCAACTTTCACATATGAGCTCCGATTAACTTGAACTTGATCTTGTTTTGAAGGTAATTGAATGTACATTAGTTCAAAAGTGAGTAGGTTAAAACAGACACTAGATGAGGAAGATATGAGGGTTTTAGTCCGGAAATCCTGAAACTAGGGTTTGGGTTTTGGTCCACTTATTTTGGTTAGTGATTTTTTTTTGTATTTTTCATTTATTCTTGTTAGTGATATGTACACAGTGGAGGTGATTTTGGGTCATTCGGAGTTGCATGAATTAGTTAAAAATCAGGGAAGTTAGGCTATTTACAGTTCAATTTTGGCTGGAATTTTTGGCTTCTTATTTTGTGCAGAAATTAATGCTAAAATGCAATTCTTATGAAAACATGCCTGAGTGATAATTATGCAGAATAGATACAGAAATGCTATAGATTTTAAGGTATTTGAGCTTAATAAATGAGATTTAGAGTGATGAATCCGAGATTCATCATCCCCCTATACTTAAACCATGCTCGTCTCTGAGCATCAAAAAGAAATGCCATGATGAGATTGGGTTCCATACCAAGCCATGAGTTGAAGGTGAAAATGAACGAGACTCGACCTTTTGATTAATAGTTTGGCAGAACTTCTGTGAGACTTAGAATTTCAAAATCAACAGCCTTCAAGTTCTATATATCATTGCTACAGTTTCGGTTCAGAAGTCATCTTAGATCAATCTTCTTCCCAAAGCATACCCTATGAACATTGAACAATCGACTCATGTGTGTGAAAGGTTTTAGCTCTTCCCATCCAGAATGACGGACTACCATGCTCATCTCCTCTCTAGTAACTTGTCCTCAGGGAGTCAGGTATTTCCTTCTAAGGTCGGTCGCGTTGTGTTCACAATCGAATTGGGGGGAGAAGTTAGAAGAAGGAGAAAAGAACTGGAGGTGGCCAGTGTAGTCACCTCTCCTTGTGAACATGGCCAGTGTAGCCGAGTCTCCACCAAGTTCTGTAGGTTTCTTGAAGCTTGGACCTTTTTGGCCAGATATTTATTTGGTAGAATGCTTCTTTGTATTTGGAATTTTTGGTGGTTCTTCTTGAATCTTTTTGTTCCCCTACGGATATAGAATTTTTTTGTTTCCGTACATTTTTTGGGGTCTTAGAAAAAATTGTGCCCAGCTGTCCATCCCTTTTCTGAAGCTTTACTTCAACCCGTACTCCGGTCTTTAGATTTCCACGCTACCAGAAAAGAAACGCACACAATATTCCAACATCCCGTCTGAGTTGAGCTAAGTGCATAGTGTGAGAATACAAATTAATTCCTTATTCCAGAGTTGTACCCAGAATGAAGAGATCAAGTTATACACTAAGAGTCAAATGCTGCACATTGTCATGTGGAACTCAAAGAATTAAGTCAAAGACCTAAAGTTTCTAAAATCCTATTTCTCGGTGAAGTTCCTCTGAAAATTTGGTGGATTAAGGTCAAATCCAGAACACTCTCGGTTTCTGCTCACAACTCGGTTCAGAACCTAAAGACTTTTCACAGATGCGAATGAATGTGATGCTGGATGAAGTGCAAGTATGTGAAATGCAGACACATTTTTTAATTTTTTATGCAAGAGATTTTTTTATTTTTTTAATGCAAAAATGAATAAGAAGCCTTTTTTCAAAACTTTTGGGCACAGTCAGTGTTAGTAGCAAATTTTTTTCTTTTTTTTCAAAATAATTACCCATCTCGTAAATACATATATACTTACGCGAAAGTACGAGATATGGGTAAAATATATACAAAGTATATATACAAACCCACGTATACTTAGCGAGTGTTGTGTCCTCAGAGCACAAGAAGCGAAAAGAAGACAGCTCGGGCTAAGCGTAAGAGAGTGAAAAAGGAGATGAAAAAGAATAAGATATACAGGTCCTTCCCCCTATACTTAGACTGTGAACAGTCTGAGTATAGAAGAAGGGTGGAAAGAATGAAGCGGTCGGGATATGTGAATGAGGAGAGTATATACAGGCGGGCATCGGTTCCCCATATACTTACGCTCTGATTAGCCTAAGTATAGAAGAAGGGTGGAAGTGAAGCGGCTGGGAGAAGTATGATGGGGAAAATGGTATATACAGATGACATCGGTCTCCCCCTATACTTAGGCCTTGGCCTAAGTAGAGGAAGGCGCTGTACAAGGAGACCAATGTGGTCGGGAGGGAGAGTGGGTAGCCGATGATTAAGGTGGTTTTCGGCTGATCTATTTGTGAGTCTACGATGGGAGATCGAAATAACGAGAAGGAGATGAAGCATATGATTCCCAACTATTATCAGTTTCATCCTCAGAAAAATCATGATGGATAGTAGATGAAGCGTTTAAGTCGGATGAAAGGTAGCCATCATCAGAGTTATCCTCAGAGGAATAGTATTTGAAAGTGGACACACTCCATATATTCATATATTTTTGTTTCTTCAGTTGTTTCCTCAGAATTCGTTCCTTCTTGGGGTCAAGCGGTTTGTCCTCGGAGGAATACTCAGAAGCACCGATCTCAGTCAGCTCATACGAAATAATTCCAGTGTACTGAAGAGGGCAGGAGCATCAGCTTTGGATGAATAGTAGTTAGGAACGGGAGTTGTCCAACGAGAATCGAATTTTGGACCCTTGTGAAGATATAGGTTAGAGCTGCCGAACAGACTTCACTCATGTAGACTACCTTTTCCGGACTTGATGAGGGATCATCAGCTGATTCCTCTTCCAAAAGGTCAAAGCTGACTTTCTTTTTCTTATTTCGTGAAGGTATCGGTTCACTTGAGTATCCAGATGAATAGCCATTGGAATTCTTCTCCTTGGTCGGTGTTCGGCCTGTGTGTTTGTTCTTAGTCTTCTGAATGTTGGTGCACTCTCAATTTGGGATGATTTGATCAAGGTATTCAGAAAAGGTTGCTCCAAGGTGTGACCATGCATATATCTCAGGTTCATAGAAGAAGGATTTGTCTATTTTGAGATCCGTGGGAATTAAAAAACTGGGAAGAGTCCGTGCATGTTCGTTCTCAATTGATTTGACATTGGAGCATTCCTGTGTCAAGTTGATGTGATCCATGTAGTCCGAATAGGTTGACCCAGGGTGTGCCCAGTCCACACACAAAGCAATGTATAGTCACTAAAAATTAAATGAGTTCTAGCAACGGTTGCAATTTCCATTGCCATAGGCTAGACAAATGTCGTGGTATAAAATTTCTTTTGAAAATAATTTGAATATATATAGAATTAGTTTACCAATAAGTACTTTCAAGATAATATTAATAGTTAATTAATAAAATATCATAGTAAAATAAAAGATTTTTATCACTTGTGCCCCTCTGAGATATTTCAATATCAGTTATGCCCCTTCCTTTTTGGGATTATCAATTGTGCCCTCAATTTTTTGTCGTTCTATCACTTTGCCCCTCCGTTAGTCTAACCGTCAATGAGTTGGACTTAATCATGATTTTTTTCAAATCATGATATAGTTAAGAGGGACATAATTATCCATACTTCTTCTTCATCATCTTCTTCCTCCATTCGTTCTTCTTTTCTCACATAATTTCTCTCTTAGTTACACCTTCATGCAACCATTAAATCACTAAAATTTTTACATTGTCACGGATATATCACTCATTACGGATCAACTGGTTTGAATTTTTTGGTAAGTTTTTATGGATCAATTAATCAAAAAAATATGCTAACTAAACAAATGCTAAAGGTTATGGTCGTGCTCATCGGAGCTTGAGGAGGTGGTGCGGAGGAGCTGTGGGAGGTGGGGGGTGGGGGAGGGGAGGAGGTGTGGTAGAAGAAGGGGAGAGGAGGGGTGGGAAGTCCTCATCGGAGCTTGTGGTTGTTGCTACCAGCACATGATCTTTGACTCTCTCTCTCTTTATCATACTCGATGTTATCGAAGATGGAGTTGGAATTGGAGATAAATACATAGAGGGGTGGGTTTCATGTTCGCTCATTAGAGACGACAAGGGATTAACACCAAAAGGGGATAATGGGGTAGTATTTGTTTGGATGTTCTCCATCAATTGGAGGGTTGTTGGTCAAAGATTACTGGGGACGATGGGTATCCAGGTGGTTGATGAAAAGATAGGTAATCAGATATGGGGAGATAAGGATTGGATGATGGCGTTGAGAGGCGGCTTTTGTCGTTTGAGTCGATTTGTTGTTGCGAAGGGGATATGGATCAATGGATTGGGGGTTGAGTCTGCTGAAGATTGAGTACAAGAGGCACATGCCGGGGGAGGTGCAGTGGCGGAGGGGAAGGGGAGTCTCTCAGGACGACGGAGGCAACGCGGAGGAGCTGGGGGAGGCGCATGGGGTAGAGGGGAGGAGCTCGGGGCAGAAGGAGGAGCTGGGGGCACGGAGAGGAGGTGGTGGAGGAGCATGGGGTTGTGGAGGAGGAAGGAGAGGAAGCCGAAGATGGGAGAAGATGAAGAAGAGGATGGGATGACTTTCCATACCTCTTTTTTTTAATTCAATTCCTCTTGTATCCCTTAAGCTAACGTCAGGGTGCGTTGGGTATGGACGGTCACTAACCCGAGGGCCACAAGTGATAGAATGGTAAGAAGTCAGGGGTACAAGTGATATTCCCAAAAAGGGAGGGACATAACTGAAATTGCAATATCTCAGAGAGGCACAACTGATAAAAACACTAAAATAAAATCAGATTTTTTTTTTCAAATATTAAAAACTTATTGTTACAATCTTGACATTAGAATTCATAATTGTTACAACAAAATTTTACCTTGCAACAATTAGATCATTGCATAGAATTCGAGGTCAAAATTAAGGGTAGGTAAAGAATTTTGACAACAGTGTGATCATTGCCATCACTTTGGAGACAGATGTTTTAGGGTAGGATCCCTAATAAATCTGTAGTAAAACATCTCCTACTTTTGAGGGGCAAAAATTCGTAGTGAAAGAAACAATCTTTAGCTAAAATTTTCACTCGTTAGAATTAATTGTTATAATGGTAATTTATTATAATAAATATTACTTTTTTTTAAAAGTTAGATTTGACGATATTACTTAACATCGTATTAATGGTAGTATATTTCTGTAAAATGAAGAATGTTATAGGGATAATTTTGTGAGTATAATATAGCAAAAATATTTATGTAAAATTGTAAGTTTATTATCATATATTTGTAATGGTAAATATTAGTTCCAAATATTTTGGAATCATTTACCTTGAATTGTGCAACCAATGAATCCAACTAAAACAAACAATTGAAATGATGGATAATAGGAAAATAAATTAGACAAATAGTGCGTAGTTGCTTTCTCCCCATTGCCACCAACAAGTTTAAATTTCTGACTTCACCCATGTATCTTCTTGTTCTCTACTTGGTATCAAACACAAGATCTCCCCCTTGGGCCCAGATTAATGGGTTCATACCTTCATCACTAGGGTTCCCTACCCCTCGCCATTGAGGCCCCTACCTACAAGTTTCACCTTACTTCGTCACTGAGCCCTATGCCTCCAAGTTTCCCCATCCCCACCACCAAGGATTGCACCCTATGCCTTCGAAGCCCTTGCCTCCATGGCTCCCCACCCCCCAATGAGCACATAACATGTCATCTTGACCACTAGTTACTCCGTGCGGCGGAATTTAAAAATTTTCTATGATTAAATCACATGATCCAAGAACACTTCTTGAATTGTTTCATCTAATCACATAATAGATAAAGGAATACCTTCTATAGCGTGATTGCGATCGAGCCTCTAAGAGAAGAGACCTCCTGTCTCAAGTCCGATCCATCGGAGGAGACGCTTGAGAGCGCAGGGATGAATCGCGTGCTTCTTGCAATCCAAGTCGATGATACAAGTAATGGATCTCCTGATCTCATCTTACGAGATCGTACACCTTCTTCATGCGTAAGATGCACCAAAGAAGATGAAGATCAGAGAGTTGTCGAAGCGGCAGCACAACGACGTCGCGTCGACGAAGAAAGCCTTCTCTCTATGAGAAAAGTGAGCGACAACTCCTGTATAGAGAGAGAGAGAGAGGAGTTGGCGTGAATAATGAGAAAGAGAGAGAGAGAGAGAGAGAGAGAGAGAGTCATTGTCGGAATTGTGTAATCGAAGAGCAAGGGGTGCCTCTTCTTTTATAGGGTTTTGGGAGTCCATGGATCTCAATCCATGGTTAACACAAAATCAACGGTTGAGGTTGATTTGTGTTTAGTCCAATGACCATGATTAGTGTTGTTCAAAACAACAATTGATTTAATTTAAATTAATTTATATTGATAAATCAATATAATTAATTTCAAATTCAAATCATTTGACAAATCTTGAGATAACGAGGAGATTAACCTCATCCCCTAAAAGGGAGGAGGGGGGGACGGCCACCCTTCTCCTAATGAAGATTAGTGGTCGTCCACACTCAAGGGGCGGAATGAGTCCATCTGCTCAATTTCTAATGAGATCTCATTATCTCATGAGATCTCCAAAATTTACAACTCTTGTTTTAAATAATTTCACAACAAATAATTCATAATTATTTTGTGAATATTGCAACCATGCCATTGAAATTATGTGAATCTCATTCACAACCCAAAACGAAATGTAATTATATTTTCAATTAATCATTCAATGTGAATCCAATTCACAATAATAATTAATTAACAAATATAAATCATAGTTGTCTCTCTCTAATATATTATAAATCTCATTTATAATATACATGAATAATTGGATAGTGTTATTCACATTATTCATATCCACAATAATTAAGTCACATTTAATTATATTTGATAATCATTCTCATGTATCCAAATAATATGAATCAATTTCACATTATTCATGATAATTAAATCACATTTAGTTATCCATTTCTCAATGCTTAGATGTAATTCAACTTTGGAATTATTCTTGAACTCTTTCAAGAGTAATGCGCTTTCACCGCAGATACTTGGAGATAAAGACATGGCGATTGTACAGCTTCATGTATATAACTTGGATATTGAGATCACATCTCAAATCCAGATCCCATGGACCTCCCATAGATGCTTGATTAAATCAAGACAATAAATCTAATCTTCTTATTGTATCTGAATCTCATTCTAATCAAAAGCATCAGAGGTTTGAGCGGGTCCATTTGGAAAAATAATCTCAATAGAAAAAAGAATGTTCTGCTCATTTCATCTTCATTGTCAGAAACTATGAAAAAAAAGGAAAGAATGGTATGCAAATACATCTGGAACATCAATATTCATTTCATTTTCATTTTAAGAAACGCTTAGTATAAGGAAAGAATGATATGCAAATACATCTGGCACATCAATATGCATCTGATTGTTCACTAATACAATTTTAAGAAACTATTCCCCAACCGCAGCTGCTATGCGCATATAGGTTTGAATAACAATTCCTAAACATTTGTAGGATCCTACATATCATCTTCAAACGCTGTTCTGCAGATCTGGAAACCGCAACTGGGCGGGGGACACACGTTTTAAATGGTGATTTCACCGACAGGTATCTTGATATGGCTGGTTTTACTCTATGTGGCAAAGAATTGCTTGAATTCAGCAAAGAATTCATCATTTCACCAAAATAATCTTTAGCTTTAGCAGATGAAGCACGCCCTTGTCCAGCCTGTAGCAAAGAAAACTTATCGTCTTTTAGCAATGATCAATCATGTGCAAGATGGAGAAGATGGAGAAAGTATGTAGAAGATGAACTTAAGAAACTCGAACAGACATTCAGATCTCCAGCACATGATTGTGCAAAACTCGAAAGTTCGTGGGTTTGATCATATTTCTCGTTCAACATAGATATATGTAAGATTAGCTTGAGACCAGAGAAATCTTCTAGCACTTGGAGTCATTACAGTTTTCTATTGAAATAGAAAGAGCCATTAGGGATTATCCGCATAACATTTTTTCTCCATTTAAGATTCGGATCTATAAATCATATCATTTCACATACATCGCATAGAGCCAGATATGCCTGCTTTCAATAATCATGCTTTCAATATGTTGAATCCACAAAATAGTTGCAAGTGATGCAGGAAGAAAAGCGCTCATGAGATGACAGTACAAGAAAACAAATGCCCTCACGAAATGAAAGTAAATGAGAACAAACTTTTCACCAATTCGCATGGATATGCAAGACCGAGAATATGGAGACTAAGGATGAGACATCACCCAATCTCAGGAAGCAAGAACCGTTGAAGGATAAGAATAAGCGTATGATCAACTCACGACACAAACTTAAGGGGGGTGGATGGCAACATGAATTAGTTAGGGCATCTATATCGAGGCCCCTTTGGCCTCACTCATGCTTTACAAGGTTCTATAATGGGAAATAAAGTGTCCATGGATATGTGCCGACCACAAACGGAAACCTGCATGCCTAAAGAGGGAGGGCATCCTCCGTGACCAACAGTCAGCAATTGTGCTAAGGTCTACCTGCGAGATTTAAGCCAGACATAATGAGATGAGGGCCGTGAACTCAGCCATTGCCTTTCCACAACAAGGGATAACCATGTTGAGGTCCAAGGTCCCAGGCAAGGTGTGTACTGAACTATTTGTGTTTAGGGTCTTCAGCGGTAAATACCAAGTACACCAGGGGTTTAATGGTTGACCAAAGACGCGAAGTAAGTAAAGTTTGTCTAACATAGCTTTGGGGGAAATCCTTGAAACATAGCATGATTGTGTGAGGCTCCCTAACTTCAGGAGTAAGTTGACACAACTCAAGGGAATGAGGAACCCTGAGACCTTATTTCCATACAGTTGAGCGAGGAAGGACTGGCATCCTCACCCAGAAACCAGTACCCCTTCCCAATAATCATGACATAAGAAAGTGCAGTTAACTCCACAGGAGATAGCAGAGATGCTGCCTGAGTCTCACCTACCAAGGTCAAACCAACATATGAGCGAGCAACACATGTTCAAGAGCACAAGGATGTGAAGGGAGGCAGAACAATCCTGTAAGTTGAGGCGAACCCCAACTCCAGAATGTAGACACTTCTGCAACGAAATCAGGTGAAAATCTCCTCTAGTATGCCATTACTTGTGTATTTCACATCCTCTCCTCTGCATTCTCCACTTGTTATTCACGGGACATTGGGAATCAAGGTCCTAGTTTTCAGCCAGTGAGCCTAGTTAGGACAATTCTGCTCATATATAGTAGGACAAGCTTCCATGGTTGCCAAAAATAAAAATCAAGTGATAGGCATAGAGACGATTTCTAGTGACATCACTTGGCAGTTTATAACTTGAAGACCTCTCTCATACCATCAAAGCACAATATGTTCACTCATAAAAATTCAAGAAAACTCAGACTCTACGTTACTGACAAATTTGACAGATCATTTCATGTTTATAACACTTTTCTTTTAAATAGAAAAAAGGATGTTTATAACACCTGCAAAGACAACAATACTTGTTTGGCACTTGTGGTGTAGAAGTTAGATGGGAAATGAAGTAAAACGGAATTTCACTCCTTCCATAGTAAGAGAGATCATTATTGCATCGAGGTAGAAAGAGTACACGAGACAATCAATCCTGTTCATGCAGGACTTTTTCTAAGATAAACAGGAAATGTTAAACCCTTGTTCTCGTCTTTTAGTACGAAATTTATTAGAGCTTTCTGAGTAACAATTTAGATAAATTCCAAGAATAAAAATTGACCAAAGCAATAACTATCCTATCCACAAGTGGAGACTACTGGGGCGGAAGGGCTGCAAAATTATCCAACACTAAAGATTACAATTTGAGGAGGACATTTTTCTATAAATTATATGTTTGACTGTTACTAATGCTTAAAATGGACTATATGTATTTTTTCACTACCACAGGAGGCTAGTTTTCCTGTTTAGGGATCATCTCAATCAATAGTAATTCTGAACAAATCAAGACATTCTCTTCAAAAAATTAATAATAAAGGTCATACAACAACGAAAAAGCCTTTTTCCCACGTGGATTCTTCGCCTCCATTCAGATCTATCTTGAGTTATTCTCGGGCTTAGCTCCAAAAAACTAAGATTCCTTTGGATAGTCTCATTCCAACACTTCTTGGGCCTTCCTCGCCCTCTCTTAGCCAGCTCAACATCCTAAAACTCACATCACCTAATTGATGCATCAACCGACCTCCTTCGCAAATGGACAAACCACCTTAAGCGGTTTTCCCTCATCTTATCATCGATCGAAACTACACCAACTTTTCTTCTGATTGTATCATTCTGAATCTGATCTTTATATGTATGTTCACACATCCACCTTAGCATTTCCAACTCTGCTATTGCCATTCTCTGCACAAGTTTATGGTATACGGGCCAACATTTACATCCATGGAAGGCCGTATCGGGATATATCGCCGATATATCGATATCGAGATGAGACTGATATGGCGATATATCCTCCTTTTCAAGCATTTCCTTCACAAAAGTGCGTCGATATGGGCGATATATCATCGAAATATCATATCGATACGATATCAAAATGATATCAAAATCGATATGACCTTCCATGAGCAGGTCTCACAGTTGCTTTGTAAAACTTTTCTTTAATTTTCAAAGGAATTTTCTTATTTCATAGAACAGTAAAGGCTCCTCTAAACTTTAGCCAATCTGCATTTATTACATGAGTAACATCTCCATCAATTTCCTCATCGTGTTACAAAACAGATCACAAGTATCTAAAAGAATCATTCTTCCGAATGTTATCATCACCAACCTATACCTCGATTCATACATCATTGCTACCATCAAAAGTACACCCCATATATTCACTCTTAACCCCGTTGAGATATTTATGTTTCTTATCTTTTATGTATTTTCTATTTTACAGATTACTCTCCTATATAAGAGAACCCTAGGGTCTCATGAATAATCAAGTTATCATTTTCTCCCAACATGGTATTGAAGCGACGATCCTAAATCAGAGTTCCCATATCCCACCCGTGCCCTAACCTCTACACGCCACCCACCCTTCTTCGCGTGCACTGGTGATGTCGTCGCAGGAGGCTTCCACGCGGTCCCAAGCCCCGTTGCAGACCATCACACGGCCCTCCAGTCGTTGCAGCGGCCCCTTACGTGGCTCAGCTCCCAGCCGCCACAGGGCCCCTTGATGAGCGACCCTCCCTGATGGCCGCTACTTGCTGTTGCACATCTCAGCAACCCCCAGCGCAGCTCCCTGACACCGACAGGGCCCCTTGGCGGGCCTCCAGGCTGTCGTCGACCCTCCCTGGTGGCCGCTACGTGGAGCTGCACATCCCAATAGCCTCCCCATGCGGTTCATCATGCGTCCTTGCGCATTCTTGCACCTCTACGGCCCGAATTGTGGTCTGATTTTGATCGGAAAATGTGACTTCATACTTATAAATCACGTTTTTTGGCCAAGCGTGGCTCGAGGAGTGACAAGGATGATTGTATGAGTCTATATGTGCAACCAACCCTCCATATGATTGTGTAGACTCACTCAGATCGGTCTACTTCCTAGTCGAGTTCTGTTTTTCGGTTGTTTTTCTATCATGTCAGAGAACAAGGATGATCATTTATTCAGTTGATGCTTTCAAGGGCCCTGCTCCTATCATAAAGATGGATGGGACCAACTAGGAGTTGTGGTCCATGCAGTTTCTCACCATCATGCAATGCAACAATAAGGAGCACATTCTGACGAAGTCAGAGTGGATAGATAAGACTAGGCACAATACTTCGTGGAAGCAGGACGACATATGCACGTATTTGGCTCTCTGGGACCATCCCCACGGAGATAGCCAATGATATTGTGAATCAGCCCGTCGCCAATGCAATGTGGGATATCCAAGCATCTACTTATGCCCAAGCTAAGAATGGGACCAAGATTCTTCACCTTCAGTTTGACATTAACAGGGCCAAGCAGAATGGTCGTCCACGGCAAACATTCTTCTCTTCGCTTCGTGGCATGTTCGAGAAGCTTCACAGCTTCATGACTATTACGACATCCACTGAGCAGCAGATGACATACAGGAAGTCCACAATGGTTGGAGTCTTTTTGGTTGCACTCAACCCTGAGTATGATGCATTGCGAGCGCATCTCCTTATTGGGTGACCATACCTCCCATGAAAGAGGCCTACGGTCGTCTCAACAAGCTTCTTATTCCTCATACTGCCACTCTACATCCATCTTCAGCGATGGCTGCTTCTCGCGGCTGAGGAGGGTCTACCCAGTTCAGAGGGCATAGTCCCTGTGGCGGAGGAGGTGGATGCCAGCGTGGTCCTTGCACCTACTGTCATCGTCCAAGATACTCAGAGGACATGCTATCTGAAGCATACCCGCATATACTCGTGTTGCATAACAGATCAAGCCTTTAGAGACTTCACCTTCCCAGGCAAATCCACGCTACAGATGACATTGTCTCTCGTATACGAGAGATCATGACTCCGATGACCGACACCACCACTACAAGATCCACAGATACTGCAACCAGAGCCTCTTCGAGCTCCTCAGGTATCATTTACATATTTACTGGTAGTAGCGGTGCAGATATGACATAGTGGATCATGGACTCTGGTGTATCCCACCATCTGTGTGGAGACAGAGCACAGTTCAAGTCCTACAAGACTATACCTCCTGGCAAATGTGTTATTGTTGCTAATGGGGTCTACTTACCCATCACAGAACGGGGGGGTGTATCTGACGCCATCCATGCACCTTCAGAATGTTTTATATGCCCATATTTTCAGATGAACTTACTTTCTATTAGTCAGATTGCTAAAGATCTGCATTGTTGTGATATTTTTTATTCTTCGTCTCTTGTGTTTTAGGACATATTCATGGGCGGTGTGATTGGATGTGGTTGTGAGCAACAGGGCTCTATAGACTGGAACAACCTCCTCATGCTGGTGCATCCACTATTCCTATTGAACCAGTCTCACCGTATATGTGGCACCTTCGATTTGACCACCTTCCTTTGCAGAAGATGTGTTATATTCTCCCACAGATCTCCATGTGATCTTCCTTTCAGTGTGAGGCTTGCTAGCTTGGGAAGCACTATCGTTCCTCCTTTCCATCTCGTCAAAGTCGAAGCAGTTCTCAGTTGTTAGAGCTCCTGCATTTAGATATCTGGGGTCCGAGTCGTATTCCTGACCACTAGGGACATCCTTTTTATTTGATTATTGTAGATGATTTTTCTATACTTTCTTAGGTTTTCCTTTTCAAGAATAAGTATGAAGCCGGGTTTGCTATCAAGCCATTCGTTAATGAGATAAAGAATATTTTTTCTGCCAAAGATAAATATCTGCATTTTGATAGTCTTAGAGTTTTGCACCCTACAACTTTATGAGTTTCTCAGGTCTCTTGGCATTGTACACCGGACCTCATGTGCTCATACATCTCAGCAGAACGATGTTGTCAAGCGCAAACACCGTCACTTACTCGATGTGATCAAAACCCTGTTGATTCAGAGTCGTGCTCCTCACGCTTACTGGGGTGATGTGGTTATCACTACTTGCTACTTAGTGAACTGCATGTCTTCCTCTGTTTCGGGAGAAAAGATCCCTTTCTCGATTGTGTTTCTTGTGAGTGATCTATTCTCCCTCACACCTCATGTGTTTTGATATGTAGCCTTTGTTCATGATTTTTAACATGGTCGTGACAAGCTCTCTCCTAGAGTTGTCACATGTGTTTTTGTTGGCTACTCTCGTATCCAAAAGGGGTACCGTTTCTTTGAAATGTTTTGGCGGAAATACTATGTTAGTGCTGATGTTACATTTTTTTGAGTTTGTCATGAATTTCTCTCCTACAAGTGGCATACTGGCTCAATTAGATTCTGATGATGAAATCTTCATGCCTCTACATCCTACACTCATACCACCACCTACACCTATTCCAGCTCAGCCACCACCTAGTCCACCACCACCACTATCTCATGTACCTACTTTTGCTCCTCCACCTGCTCTTGTGGTTGTCCCTAGATTTCCACCTACATTGACTCAGTTTTTGACACGTGTGTTTACTCGCATGTTTTGTTCTGCTCATAATGCTCACATGTCTTCCCCATCATCCAGAGCATGCCTCAGGTATGTAATGAACACATTGTTTCTAATGATGACACTATTGAGTTGTCTGTGCAACAAGAGTCACTACAGGATGATCAAATACCCTCTCAAGAGGGAAACTTACAGGTTCAAGACATGGCAGATGATCTTGATGTGTTGATTGCTTTGCGAAAGTACAGACATGAATATGCTACATATCTTCTTGTAGCCAATGTTTCCTTGAGCAGACTTTCAGAAGATTTCAGAAGATATACATTGGCACTATTAGTCGTAGAGATATCACGGACATATCAGGAGGCTATTCAGGATAGTCATCGACATCTAGCCATGGAGGAGGAGATGGCTGCATTACAGTCATAACACTTGGAGTCTTGTTTCAGCTCCAATTGGTGCATCCGTTGTTGGGTGCAAGTGGGTGTTTACTATGAAGCACCGTGCAGATGGCAGTGTGGATAGCTATATTGCGAGACTTGTGGCACGTGGGTTCACCCAGATATATGGGGTGGACTATCAGGATGTTTTTTCTCCGGTTGCCAAACATTCTACTATGTGTATCCTTTTGTCTATTGTTGTGACACGATACTGGTCCCTCTATCAGCTTGATGTGAAGAATGTTTTTCTATATGGTGATCTACAGGATGAGGTCTACATGCAACAGCCACATGAGTTTGTTGCTGACAAGGAGTGTCAGAAGGTTTGTATGCTACACAAGGCTATTTATGGCCTTAAGCAGAGTCCAAGAGCATGGTTCCAGAAGCTCTCGGACTTGATAAAGCAACATGGGTTTGTGAGATCGACTGTTGATTACTCTTTGTTTGTGCATAGGACTCAGAGAGATACAATTGGCATTCTTGTTTATGTTAATGATGTCATTGTTACAAGGGACGATGAGCAGAGCATTCAGGTTGCCAAAGATTTCTTAGGTCAGCAGTTTGTGACCACGAATCTTGGTAGTTTATGCTACTTCCTCGGACTGGAGTTCGCCAGGAACTAGCGAGGTTTTGTAACGACCTAGAAGAAGTACGTTACAGATCTTTCTTTCTGAGATAGACATGACATATTGCCGGCCTGTCACTAATCACTATTCCTATTGACCCGAGCATGAAGCTCTACGATGATGACACTAAGGAGGTGACAAGAGGAGGTACAGGGAGCTTGTTGGCAAGCTCCTGTATGTGACTACTACCATGTCAAATATATCATTTGCTGTAAGCAAAGTGAGTCAGTTTATGGAGCAACCCAGACAAGCACATATGGATGCAGTCCATATGATTCTAAGGTATCTGAAGGCCTTACCTGGCACTGGTCTTCCTTTCATCAAAGGTACATCCCTTATCGTTACAACTTGTGCGGATGCAGATTATGATGGGTGTCCCAAGGACAGGAAGTCTACTTTAGGCTTCGCAGTGTTCATAGGGAATTCCCTAGTAACTTGGAAGGGCAAGAAGCAAACAGTGGGTGCCAAATCTAGTGATGAGTCAGAATACAATGATATAGTGCATGCTAGCATATAGATGATGGGGGTCAGATCTGATCTTACTGGCCTATCAGCTGAGGTGCCTCTTCTCATGCACCTGCCACCTCCAATGCGACAACCAGGTTGCGCTCTTCATCACCAACAACCCAGCTTTCCTTAAGAGGACCAAGCATAAAGAGGTGGATTGTCACTACACTCGAGACATGATACAAAAGGGTCTCATCTCTACTACTCATGTTAGCTCGGGAGATCAGACACCAGATGTACTTACCAGTGCTCTAGCCAGAGAGTCTTACCAAAGATGTTGTTCCAAGCAAAGCATGATAGATATCTACGCTCCAGCTTGAGGGGGATTGTTGAAATATTTGCTATATTTCTTATCTTTTATGTATTTTTTATTTTTCTGTCGCATCTATATAATTTGTCAACCATGTTACTCTCCTATATAAGAGAACCCTAGGGTCTCATGAATAATCAAGTTATCATTTTCTCCCAACAAGCCATGTTTATAGGAAATCCTTTAGTCTATAATGCATGTCTATAGACATCAAGCTTCACATTTACTCCATTTCTAGTCTAACCAACTAACACAATATCATCAACGAATAACATACACCAAGGTATATCATCTTGAAGTGTGACCAGTCAACTCATCCATAATTAAAGTAAAAAGGGATGCACTCAAAGTTGAATCTTGATGCAGACCAATGTTGATGTCAAAATAGTGAGATCCTTACACAAGATGAAGCCCTATCATACATATCTTTTATGGCGTTAATATCTAAACATGTACTTGTCTCTTCTCCAAAACTCACCACAATATCTCCGGTGAGACAGAACCATACGCATTTTCTAAATCAATAAAAATCATGTGTAGAGATGTATTTGTATTTGGTGTATTGATTCTTTATTTATCTTTACTTATATCTATCATATGTAATGTATCCATAGGTCTCTCCTCTATATAAGAAAGCCTAGGGATCCCAGGAATAAACATATTTCATTCTTTTCCCAACTTGGTATCAAAGTGGCGATCCTAGACCAGAGCTCCCTTACTCGAGAAAAGCCTTAACCTAATCCTACCCATCGCCCTCTTCCCAACGATGATGCCTCTTCTCATCCGACGCCGCTGCCCCCCCTTCCTACCGCCGGCACTACCGCCCTCTCTCCCGAGAGGTTCCATCACCGCCCTCCCACCGCCGACGTCACCATCCTCCCCTTCTCGGGCATGACCATCATTGTCATCAGACCTGCTCCCCGCCGATGGGCCTTTTCACGGCCCTCTGTTCTCACATCAAGGTCTGTTCGTGTTGATGGATTTGATTACATAAGTTACACATGCAATCAAATGCCCATATGTTTCTGTCGACACTCATCTATTGGTCTACAAAACCCTACCGTTCTTCATCCGGCAATATGTCAGAGAGCAAAGTCAATATCCCCGCAACAAGCGCTTTCAGAGGTCCAGCGCCGATTGTTAGGATGGGCAGGATGGACTACGAGCACCAGAACGTACAGTTCATGAGCCTTATGATGTCTATGGGTAAGAAACATATTCTTACCGAGAAAGAGTCGGTTGAGAAAACTAACGTTAATGCCTCATGGGAGGCAGATGATGCATATGCCAAGGTTTGGTTTTCTGGTATATTGACAATAGAGATCGTCAATGATGTGTTACATCAGCCTACCGTCAAGGTGATGTGGGAAATCCTCGCAACCACTTATTCTCAAGCGAGGAATGAAACAAAAAATCTGCAGCTACAACACAATACCTTTACCATCAAGCAGAACGGGCATCCCCTTCATTCTTTACATATATAGTTGTGTGGAATGTTTGAGAAGCTCTATATTTCATGCCCCTCACATCTACTCCCGAGTAACAAAAGACATACCGGAATGCCACCATGGTTTGTGCATTCCTCACTTGACCCAGAGTATGAGGCGGCATGTTCACAGATACTGGCGGATGCTACCATTCCTCCTATGGAGGAAGCGTTCTGCAGATTCGGCAGGATCAATGTCTCATTTCCTGCTTCTAATCAGACATCTTTTGCGATGACAGCCCCCCATGGTAGGGGCTCTTCTTAGTTTTGTGGGTGTGCCTCTTGGTAGAAAAGATCGTATTCGTCAGACATGCACTTATTATCATCGCCCCGGACACACAGAGGATGCATGCTACTCCAACGATGATTTTCCTGCATCAGCTCGTGTAGCAGAGCAAGCAGATTCTCGTGCTCCCGCTTCTTCGGATCAGAGGTATGATGACCACGTTGCTTAACTGCAGGACATCATGCCTTCGAGGAGTTCTCTAGATTCTTCCCCTACTCCAAGAGGCCAGTCAGACGTTGCAGCTTCTGCCTCCTCCAGTACCTCGGGTAGTACATATGCTCTTACTACTTGGCAAGGATCTGACATTACAAATTGGATTATGGACTCCGGGACGACACATCACATATGTAGTGATAGAGATCAGCTTACAGCTTGCAGACAGGTCCCTTCATGGAGAACCGTTGTCTAGCAGATGGGACTCATTCCCCGATCACAGGACAGGAGGATGGGACTCATTCCTTGATCGCAGAACATGAGGATATTAGTTTGACACCTTTGATGTGTTTGTATAATGTGTTGCATGCATCTGACTTCTCTATGAATTTATTATCTATTACTCAGATTATGAAGGATCCTTACTGTCGAGCTATTTTTAACCCATCGTCTCTTGTATTTCAGGACATACTTACAGACAGGGTGATTGGTTGTGGTCGTGAGCTCAATCGGTAGGTCTGAACCCCTTATGCTGGCCTATCTTCTTATCCTACTGGACCAGCCTCTCCTTTCACATAGCACCTGCACTTTGGTCACCTTCTACTCCAGAAGATGTGTCATGTCCTGCCTCAGATTTCACCTCGCTCCTCCTTTCGAAGAGATACCTGTCAGTTGGGAAAGCATCATCGATATACTTTTCCTAGTCGGAACAGTAGCTCCATTTTTTAATTATTTCATGTTGATATGTGGAGTCCACGTTGCGTTCCCGATCACCAAGGACACAGATTTTACCTAGTCACAGTTGATTTTTTTCGCTTTTCATGGATCTTTTTATTGGAAAAATAAATCTAAAGTAGGAGATGTTATCAAAACTTTTATCAATGAAGTGCAAAATATGTTTTCTACATCTATGAAATTTGTGAGAACTTATAATGCTTTGGATTTCTGCACTCATGCTCTCTCAAAAAATTTTCATCCCGAGGTATTATTTATCAGAAATCAGATGATGAGGTCTACATGCCACCTCCACTTACGAGCCCATCACCATCCATGTCAGTGTCGATTGTTCCAACCCAGCTACCAACACCTCCTCCACCACCATCTCCTACTATACCGCCACATGTACATGTTATTCCACCATTTCCACGATACTATACACGTTGGCCTTCCTCTACTCATGGTTTACGCATGTCGTCCAACACACCTCAAGTATGCTCTAACTACAAGGTTTCTAATGATGGGTCTAAAGATGTGTCTGTGCAGGAAACACTGCAAGAGGCTGGCGCTCAGTTTGAGGAGATTCCCAATGACATGGATGTTCCTATTGCCATTCGAAAATAGAAGTGTATATGTGTCACATATCCACTAGCTTCTCAGGTCTCATTTGATCGCTTGACAGGAGACTTCAAGAAGTTTGTTACTGCACTATCTGTCGTGGCAAAACCACGAACTTACCAGGTGGCATTGAAAGATAGTCAGTGGTATCTAGCTGTGGAAGAGGAGATGGTTGCCCTATAGTCGCATGGTACCTAGAGCATGGTCCCTACTCCCAATGGGGCATCTATTTATAGTTGTAAATGGGTGTTTATAGTGAAACACGATGCAGATGGAAGCATTGATTGTTACCAGTGTTGCAATAGTCGGCCGACTATACCGAATAGTCGGTCCGACTATGCGGTGCGGGGGGGGGTACCCGACTGAATAGACCTCCAGTCGGGCAATAGTCAGCCCAACCGAATAGTCGGCCGACTATTCGGCCGACTGGACCGACTATTCGGCCGACTGGACCGACTATGAGGCTGACTGGACCGACTGGACCGACTATGAGGCAGACTGGAGTTCGACTTTTCATATTTTTATTTTTTTATTTTCAATTTTCAAATTTTATGGGTTACGTTTTACCACGGTATCACCACAAATGTCAAATTCTATATATCTATTATATTGATGGGTACTTTTATCTTGGATTCATGTTAAATAATGACCATATATGTATAAAAATATAAGAATATATGTATTATAAATAATTTTTATATTAAAAAATACAAAACCGAATAATTCCGAATAGTCGCCCGAATACCGATTATTCTCTATTCAGTGACCCCTCCGACTGAATACCGAATACCGTCTTCTGCAACACTGATTGTTACAAGGTCAAATTAGTTGCATGAGGATTCACTCAGACGTATGGAGTGGATTATTTGGACACCTTTTCACCTGCAGCTCGCCACTCTACTCTACGAGTTCTTCTTTCAGTTGCAGTGGTACATGATTGGCCTTTATTTCAGCTTTATGTTAAAAATGCATTCTTGTATGGTGATCTCCAGAAAGAAGACTACATGCAGCAGCTTCCGGAGTTTGCTGATGAGGGGGAGTGTCAACAAGTTTGCAAACTTCACATATTGTCTGAAGCAGAGCACGAAGGCATGGTTTCATAAGCTCTCGGATTTAATTGAAAAAGCAGGGGTTTAGAAGGTCAAATACAGACCATTCACTGTTTATACGAAGAACGTCTATAGGTACAGTCATTATCACGCTCTATGTTGATGACATACTTATTAAATGAGATGATGTACATGGTTAAAATGACAAAGGAGTTTCTGGGACGTCAGTTTGTCACCAAGAATCTTGGAACCCTAAGGTATTTCTTGGGGTTAGAATTTGCAAGGAATCAACAGGGTCTTGTGATGACCCAAAGGAAGTATGTCACAGACATACTTGTTGAGACATGCATGATTGGGTGTAGGCCTGCCACTACCCCCATAGAATCCCAGTATGAGATTATATGATAATGATATAGATGAGATAGACCACAGAAGATATAGAGAATTGGTAGGAAAGCTTCTCTACTAATATCTCCTTTGTAGTTAGTCGGGTGAGTCAATTTATGGACCAACCGTGACAGGTAAGTTGTATATAGAATACTGAGATACCTAAAGTCATCTCCAGGTGCAGGATTGTTATTCAAGAAAGGAGCAAATATTACTATTTCAGCATGTGCAGATGTAGACTTTGTGGGATGTCCCAAAGACAAAAAGTCCACTTCGGGCTTTAATGTATTTGTTGGCAGCTCTATTGTTTTTTGGAAGAGTAAGAAGCAAATTGTGGTTGCTAGGTTAAGTGTTTAATCTGAATATAGGGCAATGGCACATGCGAGCACAGAGCTGATGCGGGTTCGAACAGTACTAGTAGATTTACATATAGGTGTTCCTATTCCTATGTAGTTATAGTGTGAAAATCAGACCGCTCTATTCATTGCAAACAACCATGCATTTCATGAGAGAACTAAACATATTGAGGTAGATTGTAACTATACACGAGACATTATCCAGAAAGTTTTTATCTCTATCTCTCATGTCAGTTCAGGAGATCAAACAACAGACATCGTTACCAAAGCTTTACTCAGAGAATCTTTTCAGAAGTGTTCAACCAAGCTGAGCATGATTGACATCTATGCTCCAACTTGAGGGGGAGTGTAGAGATATATTTGTGTTTGGTATATTATTTTTTTATTTATCTTTACTTATGCATGTTTTATGTAATTTACCCATAGCGCTCTCCTATATATAAGAGAGCCTAAGATTCTCAGGAATAAACATCTTGCATTCTTTTCCCAACAATATGGAGAATTTTCCTTTTAGCTTTATAAATCTCCATTGTTCTCAGCAAACGGATGTTTTCAATAGTTGAACGACCTGGCGTGGATCCAAATGATTTCATTTTACTTTGAAAACTTGCCTCCACTTTCTTTCGATCACACATTCTCAAATTTTCATAGTATGACTCATCAGTTTGATACCTCGGTAACTGAACAATTTTGAATGTCTCCTTTGTTTTTAAAAAGAGGCACCATGATGCTTCTCCTCCATTCTTCATGCATTTTTCTTATTTCACCAAATAACATCAAATAAATTTGTAAGACAAGTCAAACAATGCTCACCTAGAACTCTCCATACTTCTATAGGAATGTCATCAGGTCCTACACTTTTCTCAGGTTTTATATCATTCAAAGCCGCATCTACTTCTTTCATTTGTATTCGTTTATAGTTTGTATGATACAAGTAAATTTCACTACTAGATAGATCTCCCAAAGTGATCTATCTATTTCCCTACCCAATGAAAAACTTATGGAAATAGTGCTTCCATCTAGTTTCTATATTCTTCTGAGTAACAAGCACCATGGTCTTAAATTTCGTTGAAATTCGACCAAAATTCGGTCGAATTTCGATTTCAGTCGAGTACCGATATCAAAAGCAGTATGTATATCTGTTTCCAGGATTTCGCCCCATGTTGACTGAAATTCGGTCCATTTCGACATCTTTCGATCGAAATAACCGGAAGTTGAATATCTTCACATGCAAGCATCGAATTTCGGCCGAAATTTGTTCTTGTCGGCCACTTTCGGCCGAAATGGTCAAAAAAGTGGTGTAACTACTAAAGAAAAATATGAAATGACTAAAGTTGGCTAGATTCTTTGAATTTTGGACATACTAGGTATAGATTCCTTGAAATTTGGACTCACTAGGACGCCTAGCTAACATTTTAGACACCTATAAGAAGATATTTCGGATTTCATCCATATTATATTGGTTGTAGGCCCTTGATAATGATTCTTTGAAGGCCTATAAATGGTAGCATCCATTGCACCATTTCACCACACACACAACTCAAAGAGTTCTCACAACTCACAAGCCTTCTTGCTCTCTTGTTCTCTCCTTGACGACAAGTCTTGCTATGTTTGTGATTGTCTGTAAGTACTTTCATTATAATTTTGTTGCTATCCACGATTAATTCTCAATTTCTCACTGCCCTAAATATGTAATGAATGCCTGCTACACCATTTTGAAAATTAGAGCAAATTTTTGATGCTGAAATCAACATCTAAATATACAGCATTTTCTTTTCGACAAACACCACCATTGTTATCAGAGAATGCATGCCAAGGTGAACAGCCATATAAGAAAAATTTTGGGACGGAAGCGATACCCCCTGCAAGCCCCATACTGGTAGGGTATGGTGGTACGGGGGGACATCGGACCGTTCTACATATGTGCTCAGCAAAACATACGGTTAGGAGTCAAATCACATGATCCATATCAACATTTTGGATATCTTAAATGACAATTATAGCCAATGACTCCCTTTTTATAAATATCTTAGTGATAATTATAGTAAATAATTCCTTTTGATTGGGTACAAATTTAGTAGATTGGTGTATGGATTTTACACGTCCATTTTGCATGTTCTTATCTTCATAATATCATCATATATTACGTTGTTAAATTGTTAATGCTCAAGAGGAGAAGATAATGGCTTCTGACTCTGCTTCTGACTCTCAATCTGGGTCTGGACAATATACATGGCTGGTGGAGAGATTGGATGAAAATATGCTACTGCTCCTGACGGCAACAAGTCAAAACCTCAGTGCAAATTTTGTGGGAAGATAATTGGAGGAGGAGGAATCATAAGAATGAAACAAAATCTCGTTGGCGGCTACGTGAATGTGGCTAAATACCCTACATGTCCAAAAGAGATCAGAGATGAAGTGAAGGCTCACTTGGAAGGGAAGAACGAGAAGAAGAAGGAAAATGGGCGAAGAGATGAGGAGTTTAATGAATTCATGTTCCATAAAGAGTTCAATGTCTTGTCTGATTCCGATGATGACGATACCCAATATCCACAAGATATTCAAATAAAGGCTGAGAGAAATGCATATAAGGCAGCATTACGCGACTCTATAAAGAACGAGCATGAGAGACAGGAACTCGGTGGTCGTAGTGGCCTTTGACGTGTCAGTAACAATTCAAGGTTCTCGATAAATATTGGATCGAGAAGCGGCAGTGGAAGTGGAAGTGGTGCAGCTATGGTGCCACCAAAGAAGAAGCAAAAGGGCACAGAAGCATTTCTGAGAAGGAGCAGTTCCGATCACTATGTTCCGAGCAAAGATCCAAAGCAAAAGACATTAAAGGGCATGTTCGATAATATGAGGGAGCGGGTAGGAAGGGTTGTTACAAAGTTGTTGGTTGGAGTGGGTATTCTGGCAAATGTAGCAAAGGGACCCTTCTTGTAGCACGCAAATGATGAGATTGCTGCAGCAGGAGGAGGCGTGACATCTCCTATTCCGTACGAGATAATGAAGAAGTATCTCCCCATGGAGAAAGAGGAGATTGGGGAGTATATTGTCGAATTGAAGAAGAAGTGGTCGGAGTATGGCGTGACCCTCATGTGTGATGGTTGTACAAGCTACAAGAGAAAGCAAATCATCAACTTTCTCGTATATTGTGATGGAAAAACAGTATTTATAAGGTCTATAGATGCATCTGAGCATGTCAAGAGTCACAAGTACATACTCAAACTCTTGAAAGATATCATAGAAGAGGTCGGTCAAGAGAACATTGTTCAAATTGTGACCGACAATGGGAGTAATTTCAAGAAGGCTGGTGAGATGATCATGTCTTCCAACAGGTATGGCATCTTCTGGACACCTTGAGCTGCACATTGCATAAACCTGATCCTTAAAGATTTTGGAAAGAGGAAAACCCTCATGAATGTTGTTGATAATGCACGATCAATCACGACATTCATCTATAACCATTCAAAAGTCCTAGCATTGATGCGAAGGATGTGTGGTGGTGACATCGTAAAGCCTGGAATTACAAGATTTACAACCAATTTCATAGCGTTGCAAGGCATGCAACAACACAAAGTTGGTTTAAAGAAAATGTGTTGTTCAGGGGAATGGTTCGAGATTCCCGAGGTTCGCACCGATCAAGGAAGAAGGGTAGAAACCTTGATCAACAACGTCAATTTTTGGGATGGCATTGCCAAGGCGATAAAAATTATGGAGCTGGTTGTGTCAGTATTGAGAATAGTGGATGGTGACAAAAACCAACCATGGGTGTAATATACGAAGCTATGCAGGCGATGAAGGAGATAGTGAAAGAAAATGTAGGAAAAGGTTATAAGGTGTGGTTGGGCATCATCGACGAACGTTGGTCGAAAATGTTGTCGCATCCTCTTCACCAAGCTGGTATGCATTTTGTACATTACGCTCTTTAAGTAAACATTTAGTTGTAACCAATCACTCTTATTTACTTTTTTGTCTATTTTTATCGTATTGTTTTAATCCGAAATACCACTACAAGCATAACCTTGGCACTCGTCCCGAGCTCTTATCAACCCTTCAAGTTGTGGTGGAGAAATTAGTAAAGTCAAGAGATGTCCAAATACATTGTATGAATGAGGTATACAATATCATATCTTCCTAATCTCTGATGTCTTCTCTTCTTAAATTTATTATTGAACCCGATATTTTCTACCTTGTAGATAAAATACTTTTGGGAGGTCTTGGGTTCTTTTGGAAAAATGACCGCGATCAACGGTCGTGATAATACTCTTCCAGGTGTGTATTAATGTATGACCTTAAAGTATCAAGTAGTTATACAGTTTTACATTTATCTTATATGGTAGTAATATATTAATATTACTTATCTAGCATGACTAAAATTATTTTTACATTGTAGGTGAATGGTGGATCTTGTATAGATTAGATGCACCTAATTTGCGGCAAGTGGTTGTGAAGGTATTATCGCAGACGGCGTCCGCTGGAGGATGCGAGAGAAATTGGAGCACCTTTAACCTCATCCACTCCAAAAGGCAAAAATCCTTAGGAGTACAAAAGCTACATGATCTTGTCTATATCCAATACAACCTCATATTGAAAATGAAGCATGCAAGGGAAGGACACAACAAGCAAGAATACATAGATCCCATCGACCTTGCATATATATTCAAGATTAAAGATGACGATGACGATGAGGAAGACGTCTTGCAGAAGTGGATGGATGATAATGGCGTTCCCGTACTCGACGAGAGAGGAGGGAGACCAAATACATAGATTGCCTAGCAAATGGAGGCAAATGTTGAAGATTACATGGCTAGATCGGGGAGACATCCAGACCTAGCTGGAGGGTTGGAAAGTGATTCTAATGACTCCTCCTCCAGGTCTAAATCAAAATCCAAATCAGGTGGTAGTGGAGGTGTTGTTGCAGCAGAAGATTACATGCAAGATGAAGGGGCAACATCTGGTGGGGGTGCATATAATACTGGATTTGGATTTGAAGGAGTACATGATGGACTGCCTGGACAAGAATACACGGGCTACCGTACAAACATACATGGTCAATATATTCCCAAGTCCTAATCAAGACCCAGCTGCAGAGCAAATGGATTACTGTCTGTATCCCTCGTACCCGCAATCCCACCCTCAGGGACAAGTCCAAGATGACACCATTATGGAAGATCTCATATCTTCGGTGGGATCATTGAGTATGGATGTTGGAGATTCGATATTTGCTGGCGGGACAACTTCAAGCCCCTTCAGTGGATATGGATCTCAAGGACAAAATGATTCATATGATTTTTTCCCTCCTGGATATGGCTATAGTAGTGGTAATTATAGGGTATTTCCGAGAAATCAACAATATACCAATACCTCTTCCCATATTAGTGATGGATCGGGATATGGTATATTTCCATATTATTACCATGTAGTACATTCATCTCACCCCTTTCAGATGGCTTCTCCTCCTGTGGCTCCTACTCCATCTTCTTCATCTCGAGGTTCTCACGTTGCATCCTCCTCACGTTGACCTCCGCAAGATTCTGCATCGTCTGCCTCTTTGGGGGATAAGTATCCTAGAATTGGCTTCCCTGCACATGTGACTGAGCATGAATACAGGGAGTATTTAACGGACTACAAAACCATGTACTCATATATGACATGGGAGGATTACGTGGAATATAAGACTCGATCAGGTCACGTTATGGAGGAAGGAATCATACAGGGTACATGGATCCACCTATGAATTCTTGGTTTGATGATTAAATATCATTCCTAGTCTCTTTGATAAAGAAATGTGGTACTATACTACTAGTAGTAGTAAGGTAGTGCATCTGTGTATGCGCATTATGTGATTGGAATTTCATGTATCATGTTACGTAGTTTTGTGGTTGTGGACTTGTATAATTATAATATGAATATATGATATTTCAATTTGAGAGGCATCTATGCATATAAAACTATTGCTTTTCTTTACTTCTCTCTGGGCTTGAAGGAAAATTTCAATGTCAAAACTCAAAATTAATATATCATATGTACCAAAATTTGATTCTAGCCAGTCACCGATGTGATGATCGAAACCGATATTTAAGGCCTTGATCATGAAAATATCTTATTATTATAGTAAAAACTTGTATTTCTATCTCAATTAATGATTGGCCAACATCAGAAATCTTAATTTTATAAAAAAAATGAGATTTCAAGTCATTTCCAGAATTTCTGATCATTTCACCGAAATTCTAGCCAGTCTCCGAGATGGTGATCGAAACCGATATTTATGGCCTTGATCATGAAAACATCTTATTATTATAATAAAAACTTGTATTTCTATCTCATTTATTGTTGACCAACATCAGAAATCTTATTTTTATAAAAAATTGAGATTTCAAGTCATTCCAGAATTTCCTGTCATTTCACCGAAATTCCACTGAAATTCCTTTTCTGGGGTTACCGAAACGAAACCGAAATCCGACATTTGAGGCCTTGACAAGCACATATCCTTCCCATCCTTATTGCATATCACTTGAGAAAGGTCTTTGGTCTTTCTTTTTATTGCTTTGGTCAATCTAAAAATATTCTTTTGGCCTCCTTATAATCGAAATTTTTGTACAAAGCTTCATAAGCTTTTGACTTAGCATGCAAACGGATTTCGACGACAACGGAAAAATAATTTTTTTGATCAGTAGATTTTTGGTAGAGAAGAAAATGGAGGGATTGAGAAGAGAAGCTCATTGGAAAAATGAGAGATGTTGGAGAAGAGAATCGTGAAGACCACGTGGGGGAAGGAGAGAGACAAAAGAGAGGAGAGAGAGAGAGAAATCTCAAGATTTCATATAATTTGACATGTCTAAAACAATAGCCTATCATCCCTTTATATAGGAGGGATGAGATTACAAAAATAGAAATTCAAATTCAAATTCAAACTACTTATCCTAATTTGACTCTAACCGACTAACTACATTTGAAATTCAAATTGTAACTAACTACTTTGAGATCACAGGCGATCTCTTTTATTTAATTAAAAATTACGACGACTCAAATAAACGTAAATAAAATTAGCCTCTAAACAACGGATAAAATGTATAAAATGAGGCCATATTTATCCGTTTCACGCTGCATCAGTTCTCCTCCGCTTGAAAAATTCGTCTCCCGACGAATTGCTTGATCTTCGATGTGTCATTGGAGAATTCGATCCTTGAAATTGTAGCTTGCAATTCCTTCAATTAGATCTTTTTCAACGTTACGTTTGTAGTTCTTTCCAATTGGAGGGCGTCTCCGCAATTTCGCACCCCTTCATTTAATTTTCGTAAGGGGGGGGGCTCCTTTCTTTTGACCTTCTCATAAAAACTTGTATGGGGTTGGGTTTTTCCACAATTATTTTTTTTGACGCTCAAAGAGGGGGATACACTCGACGGTGTTCACCCAATATATTAAAAACAAAATGTAAAGAGATTTTACAGAAAAGCTAAACAGGTAAAGCATAAAGGAATACCCGTTTGGGTATCCTAAAGCATAGCCCCCCATACAACCAAAGCCATCCTACCCAGGACACCAATCCTCCAGAAGACGCGTAGCACGGATCGAAATGTTTTCCCTATAGAATCTCTGACCCGCAAAGAGGGCCTCATTCCTCCCCAGCCATATGCTCCACAATCTCGCTATCGGATGCAGTAAAAGCTTCCTGTCCCTGCCCCTTGAACTCCTCAAACTCTCACATAAAGCACGAAATGAGATGGAATTTGCCCAATCAAGATCAACCCAAAGTTCACGAACGTGGCCGCAATCGAAGAAAAGGTGAGTGATTGTTTCCCGCTCCGCACCACAAAGACCGCACATCGACCCAACATTAGGAAATAGAGTTGCACACCGATCACGAGTCAATACTCTTCCCCTGCGAAGAAGCCATAAGAAGATGCCAATGCGCTCAGGTAACTTCAGGCCCCACAAGAATCTGCAGTCACGCACAAAAATATCGTCGTCGACATGAATGCTAGGAACGAGAGCAGAGTAAGCTTTTCGCGTGGAAAAAGACCCGTCCTTCCAAGCCCAGTGGTCCCGACCATCATTCGGTTGGGCAACGTCGGCAAGCTGACCCATTAACGATAGAAGATCGTCCAAACGTTGATTCCGAAAGGTTCGCAGCAATCCGAGGACTCCAGTAGTCGTTCTCCCAGCACGAGGCCACCGACGCCTCCTTATCCTCCACCAAAACAAAAAGACGCGGGAAAGTATCCTTGAGGGCACCCCTTCCGGACCAGTCATCGGTCCAAAAAACAGAAAGAATTCCCCTTGTCCAATACCGGTTTAAATAGCAAGCAATTATGCATAAAAACATTCATCACTCCTCGCCAAAAAGGAGAAAGGTGGCGGAACGAGTTCCTCCGAGTAACGCCCATCAAATCCTCTCCCAACAATTCCCGCAGGACATTAATCATAAATGATTCCCATTTATTTTTCTTATTTCCAGGGATCCGAATGTGGATAGCTCCCTAAATAGTGTTAGGGTTTCTCCCTTCATAGTGAAACGACGAAGGCAACAAGAAGGTGTTGATGAGCAGAAGGGCGTCGTGTCAGGTAGGGCGGGGAGGGCTGGTCGTGGCACGGGTGAGCGGCATGGAGGGGGTTCGTAGCTCCTCTATACGCACGAGGATGGTGTGAGGGGGTGATGTCGACAATGGGGCGGGAGGGTCACTGGGGGCGCGAGGGCCGCCTGAGTGTGTTGGCGCATGGGTGGCAGAGGGAAGGGATCTTGGCGGTGGTGCGAGGGTGGCGCCGGAGGGTGGCAGCGGTAGTGGTGGGGCAACAGAGGGTGCAGGAGGGGTTTCAGGGGCTGCGGGAGGGGGCGTTGGGTTTGGGGATTGTACCGCAAGAGGTACGAGAATGGTGGGGGGCGACTCTAGGGCAGGGAAATGCGTCGCAATGGTTGCAGGGATGGCAGAAGGGGCTGATTCCGAGGCTAGAAGGGGTGCTGCTGAGATCGGGGAAGGTGCCAAAGGGGCGAGGGTGGTGGAGGGGGTCTGCAAGAGGGCCACGGAAGGGTCGTAGATCGATTCATGCGGCTTTTGCGAGTCTGGATATACCTGGACAGCAAGAAGGTCGACGTTTTCCTCCTCTGAAACGGCTGGGACAATGAGCATATTGTTGAGGACGACGCAGTTTTCTTGGCTCTCCTCATCAGGAACTTGGACGGAAGTTTCACCGGCCCTTTTGGCAATGATTTCTTCTAGTTGTCGCGTCAATGCCTCGCTACTCTGTGACGCCAAAGCTTGCCACTGTTGTAAAAGTCGGCCGACTAGGCCGACTAGTCGGCCCGACTAGTCGAGTCGGGGGGGTATCCGACTCGACTAGGCCAAATCGGCCTATAGTCGGGTCGACCCGATTAGTCGCCCGAGTAATCGGCCTAGTCGGTCGACTAGTCGGCCGACTTTTGCATAGAAGTTTTAAACTGATTGTATACTGTTTTTGTATACTTTTTTATATACTTTTAATTGTTTGTGTTGTTATTACTTAATCATTATTACTATAAATTCAAATATATATGAAGTGGTTTTATACTTAAAATAATACAAAAATATTCCTCCTTTTGCCTTAACATCCTTGTGGACACATGAAAGTACGGTGTAAACTAACAACGTTCTAACAAACATTTAGCATCCTTGACTACAACAAATATGTATATGAATTCTTTTACATTATCAAATTATGTCAATAACTATAAGGTTATATAATTATTACATCTTTTTATTTATCTTTTGTGATTTGTTAATTAGCTTCGTGATTCTTAATTACAATGATTAGTAACATGTGAGTTTGTTGATTAGTAACTTGTGAATTTGGTTAGCTTTGTGTTTGTATGTATTAAAATTGCTAAATTTGTGTATATATATGAGAATGTATGTATTAAAAATCGATTTATATATTTAAAATAATTAAAAAAAATCAAAACCGACTAATGCCCGACTAAATCCGATAACTCTCCCGACTGCCGATTAATCCTTAGTCAGTGACCCCGCCGACCGAGTACCGACTACCATTTTCTGCAACCTTGAAGCTTGCATATCGGCACAAACTTGGAGCATATTCGACAGCGCTTGTCTAACCTCAGCACGCCATGCACGGTCGTTGGAGCGAGATCCGTTGGATTTTCCGTGCGAATGTCTGGACGGATCGCCAGATCGTGAGGACGATTTGTAGGCCATGCTCTGATACCAATTGATGCAAACAAATTTCGACGACAACGGAAAAATAATTTTTTTCATCGGTGGATTTTTGATAGAGAAGAAAATGGAGGGATTGAGAAGAGAAGCTCGTTGGAAAAACGAGAGATGTTGGAGAAGAGAATCGTGAAGACCACGTGGGGGAAGGAGAGAGACAAGAGAGAGAGATAAATCTCAAGTTTTCATATAATCTGACATGTCTAAAACAATAGCCTATCGTCCCTTTATACAGGAGGGATGAGATTACAAAAATAGAAATTCAAATTCAAATTCAAACTACTTATCCTAATTTGACTCTAACCGACTAACTAAATTTGAAATTCAAATTGAAACTAACTACTTTGAGATCACAGGCGATCACTTTTATTTAATTAAAATTACGACGACTCAAGTAAACGTAAATAAAATTAGCCTCTAAACAACGGATAAAATGTATAAAATGAGGACCTATTTATCCGTTTCACACTGCATCAGATATTCCTGGCCTTGATCATGAAAACATCTTATTATTATAATAAAAACTTGTATTTCTATCTCATTTAATGGTTGACCAACATCAGAAATCTTATTTTTATAAAAAAAATTGAGATTTCAAGTCATTTCCAGAATTTCCGATCATTTCACCGAAATTCCACTGAAATTCCTTTTCCGGGGTTACCGAAACAAAACCGAAATCCGACATTTGAGGCCTTGACAAGCACATATCCTTTCCCCATCCTTATTGCATATCACTTGAGAAAGGTCTTTGGTCTTTCTTTTTCTTGCTTTGGTCAATCTAAAAATATTCTTTTGGCCCTCCTTATAGTCAAAATTTTTGTACAAAGCTTCATAAGCTTTTGACTTAGCTTCGATTACAGTCTTCTTTGCTTCCTTCTTCGCTATCTTTAGACATAGCTTTGAAGCATGCTCTTTTATTTTTGAGCTTCTCTTGCACCCTTCTACTCCATCATCAAGCCTCCTTTTGTCTAGGAACTCCTCCCTTTGACTCACCTATCATCTCTTTAGCTACCCTTCAGATACAAGATGCTATCGCCCACCACATCTCATTTACACTTCCATTACAATCCCAAGATAAGTATTCTAAAACCTCCAAAGTTTGATTGCTTCAATTGAAGATCCCACCATCTGGTTCTAATGATATTAGAAACTCTCATTTTCTTTACCAGCCCTTTTATTTGCACATTAATAACTAACAAACGATGTTGGGTTGTCAAACTCTCATCTGGGTTTACTTTGTAGTCTTTACAATACAACCGATCTCTTATACTCAACGTAAAGTAACATATTTGTATTCTAATTGGGCCACTCTTATAAGTAATTAAATTTTTCTCCCTCTTATTAAAGAGAGTGTTTGCTATGAAAAGATCATAAGTCGTTACAAAATTCATAATGACTTTTCCATCTTCATTTTTATCCCCAAAGCCATGGCCTCCATGAACACTAGCACAGCCTGAAGCATCCTTTCCCACATGTCCATTAAGATCTTCACACAAAAGCTTGCTTAATCCTTTTATCTAAACCAATTTGTGATGCATAAATTAAGATGATAATCAGAATTTCTTCTTCAAGCACCAATTTTAGCAAAATAATCTGATCTCCGAATCTTTGCACCTTAACCACACTATCCTTTGAATCTTTATGAGCAACCACTCCAACACCATTTCTATCATTATCTTTACATTATTACCATAGTTTAAAGCATGTCTTCGTGCTCTCCATTGCTTTTTTGTCAATCTATTTTGTCTCTTAGAGACATAGTAGCTAAATTTTCTTCCCATCGTATCTACTATCTCCATCGATTTGCCAGTCAAAGTACCGATATTCCAACTACCTATTCGCAACTTCCTTTGTAACATCTTTTGGACTAACTTCTTTACTCACATGCGTCCATCGTGCAAGTATCCTTACAAAGTTTGGATTGCATCTGGGTTGTGATGTAGTGGAACTAGCTTATTTACTTGCATGGGTTCCTCATGCGAGAATCCTTGCAAAAGCAGCATTGTAGCAGCCCTTGCCAATATCTCATTGCATTCGGACGACGCAATACATCGCTAGTACGGAACGTCCCAACGAAATCTAAATATTTTCTTAAATCCATATTGAAAAAATCCGACTATTTTGAGATAAATTCCTAAATAGTGTTCTTGAAAGAATACTATTTAAGAATTCATCTCTCTTACACTAGTTGTCGGCTACCTAACACGTAAAATAAAGGTCATAAGATTTAAAAAGAAAGTATATCCTTAAAGAATCAAAAGGAAATCCTAAGTTTCCATGCTTGGAAGTAGAATAGAATGACTGTCTCATCAGATCTCAACCATCATGCTAAGCAAGACTACAAAAATGTTATATTGCTGGAAAACACTATCCCATGTGTCTCACCAGATCGATGCCATCAACAAAAGGGTTATGCTTTAAGACCTTCTCTAGTATATTTCCGATTAGCTCACCGTTGTGCTTGAAAGACGTTAGCTCATATGTTACCCAGATGAAACTGTGATGACACCAATTTGATCCTTTAATTGGATTAATATTGATACCACAGTGGCATGAGGCTGCACTTTTGAGACTTGCATTAAGGAAATAGCTTAATATAAGACATGTTTACATGGTTTTATTATCAGAATTTATGTTAAATGTATGCTTAGTTTTATTATTGAATCTAAAAAATCCAGTGTTTAATAAACAAACCACTAATAATGAAATATCCATTTAATGTAATAGTGAAAACCACAAAAAGCTATATATTCGCACAGATACCACGTAGCCGCTATGCAGTGACATGTCCGAACAAATATGCATAACGCATTCGGAATCTTATATTATCTATTTATATATATATATATATACATATTATAATACAATATATGTACACATATACTAATATTCAGACTGATATCCTTAAAGTTTTCAATATCAGTATTCGTATTCACAACCACCATAAATTCTAAAATGATATATCTATTCATATATTTATATCCATATCCAAATGAATATCCACTACCGACAAATTTTCTTAATAAATATCCACATCCATCGAAAATAAAAAACGCATGTTGATATCCTTAAAAAAGGGACATAGCTGTGGACAAACACGGATATATTCATATCCTTTTGCGTCCCTGTTTACAGTACAACTTGTGAGATGAATGCAGGCTTGTGAGATGAATAACTGCAGGCCAAGGTTATAGACCAAACGAGCAAAAACATATACAGTATAAAGATTCAAATTGGACTAATTTGTATCCATCATGCAAACCATTATAACTATCAAGTTACCCAATCACAGAGACTAGTGAAATTTTCCGTAGTTTCACAAAAAACTTTGCATTTTCTACAGCATGAAAATATAAAATCAAGCACAAAGCATACCTCGTCATTCAAAAATGGGGAGATCGGGAGGCCTGGTTCTTAGAACCCCATCCACCTCAACGGGCCCCGAGCTCCGTTCTTCGACCTCCGCACACATTCTCAGGAAGTATCGGTGCCACCGAGTATCCGCAGTCAGCTCCGGATGGAATGCCGTCCCCAGCAAATTTCCCTGTCTTGCCGCCACCACGACACTTTCCACCTTGTGCACCCCACCATCCTCCCCTTCCACTGCACACCCCCTTCCAACCACGTAATTCGCAAGGACCTTGACCTTCGGCCCCACCTCCAGGATCGCGGGGGCCCGAATAAACACGCCGCGGAAGCTCCCTGGCCCTCCTTCCGCTGCTTGTAGTTCGGGGACCTCAAGCTCAGTTTCAAAACTCTCAAGCTGGCTCCCGAAGAAGTTGCGGTGTACCGTGCAGTCGAAACCCCCAACAAGCTCTTGGCCGCCGGTTTTGACGCCGATGGCCTTGTCAGCAAGGAAGATTAGGCCGGCACAGGTGCCCCAGACGGGCCTGCCGCTCTTGACGAAGGCGCGGAGCGCAGGGAAGAGGTGGTGGTAGTGAGCGAGCTTGGCCATGGTGGTGCTCTCACCGCCGGGGATGATGAGGCCGTCGACGGCGTCGAGGTGCTCGGCCTTGCGGATCTCCACGCCGCGGGCGCCCGCGCGGCGGATTGCGGCGATGTGCTCGTTGAAGGAGCCCTGCAGGGCGAGGACGCCGATGGCGCCGGTGGCGGTGGACGGCGACATGCGCGGGGCGGGGCGATGCATTTCAAGCCCTAGAAGTGGTGTGCGATTTATCTATATGTTCCTGCGTGCGAAGGGTGGGGAATCGAGTGGAGAGCGGGGGCGCACACGTCGAGCTCGGGAGATTCGGAGGAGAATCCCGGGATCTGTTGCGGTGGACAGTTGTTTTCTTGGCGGGGGCTTCGGGCAGCGTCTTAATCCGCGGTCGGCCTTTGTTTGGTGCAAAGTAGGGTTGCTATGCAGGTGCATTGGATTCGATCATATTTTAGTTATTCCATGTTCAATCTAGATTTTTATTTTTTTAATCCAATCTAATGCATAAAATAATTCAATCCTGTTCAATTCGCCATTCATTTCTACTACGTCTCTGTCACACACTCCACTTTTACATTTACTTTCTTCTATTTAATTTTCATGTTTGTATTTTATAGCATAGTACCCCTCCATATTTATATTTGAATAATGACTTAACATGTGATAATATGAATAAATGTAAAAAAAAGATGCATAATCAAAATGAAAGTTGAAGAAATTCATCAATCGGTTACAAAAAATTGAATACCATGTAATAAAACTAAAGGGATATTTTAAACTTGAATTTTAAGTTGTGATTTTTTTACAAAATGATGCATTAGTTTATTTTTTGCAATCAATAAATTTTTCAAATAAGAATTATACAAGCTACCAAGATACAAAGACAAGTTAGATAAACAAAAAACATGATCGTTACAGTCAAGTGCTGATGATGTTCATGATTAATTTAAAAGCGTTAAGATGTCACTCTGGGAGGAATATTGACGATCAAGAGCAAAATGAGAGAGGGGATCGGGAGGGGAATAATCGAACATGGTTTATAATTACAGGCTATAGTCATACTTATTATTTTGAAGATTTAACATTGGGCTTTCAAGAGAGAATGAGGGTAATGGTACAAAGACTTATATCCAAGATTGATATGAGAAAAAATGAGATGAATAACATGTACATGGAATTCAGAATAAGTGTGTATTGATATTATGTATGTATGTATGCATGTATGTACGTACGTACGTATGTATGTGTGTGTGACAGACACACATGGAGACATGTGTGTGTGTTTAAATGAGAGTATATTAATGGATCGGATCGGATTTCAGTAAAAATCTGATCCAATTCATACTTGAATAGATTTGAAAATTTCCAATCTGATCCATTAGAATTATAAAACCAAGCCAAATCAATCAAATAGCATCAGATTGGATCAGATTGCATATTTTATCCGATCCATGGGCACCCCTAGTGTAAGGTATGGGTTTGAGATAGGAACACAACTCTTTAGACATGAGGTTGATTACAATCACTCAAGAATGTATCTTAATCATAGGAATAGCAATCATCACAGTGATAAAACATGGTTTGAGAAACTTACCCGGAGCAAATACTATGATGTAATCCCTTTACATCGGAGGTGTTCTGATTCCCTTTTTTTGCAAAATCAATTCCTAAATATCCAACAACATGGATTCATCATAACGCATTTTTCATAAAAGGGATTACATTAGAGGACCTACACTTACACACTATCTCTTATGCTCGTACAGAAGGTTATATATTAGGAGGATAGTTGTTCAAGTATTCATTGGAGCACTCAAGAAATGTATTTTACTCCTATGTCCTCTTGCCGAGTGTTAACTATATGTAAATATGTGATATCATGGCATTCATAGATGATGCATGCATTGCATGGAAAACTTAGCCTTGCCTTTTTTGTGATCGAATCATCAATTGTGAGCATAAAAAATCATGTACATGTAATATGATTAGATTTCCTTGCAATCTAAGGGGGAAAGTGTCATTGAACTGACAATAAGAAAATTTATTTACATTTTTAGAACCCCTCGAAAATCCACTTTCTGTCTGACTTAATAGTAACTGATAGAAAGAGAAAGTCCTGAAATCACCTTAAAGATATTAGTTAAGTCTAGGTGTTTCTTTTACTTTGTAAGTCCAAGGTCCAACTCAATGAAGCAATGTCTAGATTAATCCATTCAACAAGAGTTATAACTTGCCATTTTTCAATTTGGATGGAAAAATTATTATGATTATGCAAGATAACTCACAGACTGATGCCATTATGTTTTTGGTATTTTTCATTTTATGTGCAATGCATGAAAGAAAAATGTAGTAGACTTCATTAAACAAGATAATACAATATATACATGGAACTTAAAAAAATCAATTCTTACTTTCAAATAAAGTCTAAAAATTAGGACTAAACTATTTAAATTCATGGAGATAAAATATACCTTAAATTTAGGCAATTTGAAAATGAGAAAAAAATAAAGATAATTTTTTTATAAGAAACATGTTTTTAGCAACTCTTAACTACCTAGAAAATAGGGAAAAGGGATTTTTTGCAATAGAAATGCGAAGAATTTAAAATACTAGAGAAAATGTATATATTTTTTGTTTTATATATTTATTATGTAGCTAATACAAAAGGTAATTTTTTGAAATTTTATTCAAATTCAAGAGCTACGTGTAATGAAAATTTATGAATTTTTATAGTGATACACTAAAACAAAATACATGTACCGTGGATTTTAGATTCTTTCATCAAAATTGGATTTTGTTATGAATTTCTATTGGTAGAGGTCATTTTCATGTATTTGGTTAATTAAAACAGTGAATCATGATAACTATATAATTCTAATTTATTTTAGATTGATCACGATGTAAGACATAGAACTATTTTTTAAAATTTACAAAACAATGGGGATTAATGAATTACATACCAAAATCACTCAACTAATATTTAAGGACCATGAAGCAAATTTTTGTTGGCTTTTGCATTTTGTGTGTAGCATGAAAAGTGAATACATATGGATTTTTAGATTTTTTGGACCATCGTGTGAATTACTAGGATTTAATTGGTTCAAATGGGCAAAATATGTTAATTTTGTCTAAATTAAATATAGTCAATCGTGCATTTTGCGTAAAATAATTGAAAACTACGTATTATAAAGACAATGAGTCGCACCGCAACTTACAATTTTTCTAAATTAAAAAATAAAGATTGACAATTTAAATAAATGCTTAAATAAGATATTTTACATGCAATACAGAGAAAAACATGCAAATGAATTGAATGCAATAAATGAAAGGAGGGACACGTCTGGAATTTTTTTAATGATGATTATGTACTGCAAGGAGGAGGCTTGGATGGACATGCCTTGATTGTAATATCAGAAAATATGAAGGGATCTTCCACAAACTTTCTCCCTTCACTGTAAAGGCTACAATTTGAAAGAGGGATGCATCTGGGCCTTTGATTTGCACCATGCGATAGAAATGTGCATGTTGTGTTCTCAGGAGTGTCCTTACCCAATTGCTCAATGGATGGAGGTCCAACCAAGTTAATGCAATACTCTGGTTGTCTCTGATGGTGCTCCTTCCTCTTTCAATTAAATGTAAACAATAAGAATCCAAAGAGAATAAAGAAAATGGAAAATAGAACAATGGATGTATGATAGGCTTGTGGAATGGGTTCTTAAAAAGAGTTGTGGATTTATTGCTCATCGTCAAACCAATTGTTGGAGTTGCACATGCTTTAGGTGTGTTGCAAGGTGCTGCAAAGCACTTTGGATCCTCCTTCGTGTACTTTGTGACTTCAAAACCACTATCTGGTTGAAGTTTTGGAAGTTTAGATTTGTGAAGTTGGACGATGATTTTTATACATAATGATCTATTGTTACAGTAGATAAGAAATCATGGGGAAGGAGACATTGAAAACAAGGATCATCTGGCCACAACTTGTTAGATGGAATCATGCTCAATGGAGTATATGGATAATATGGGATACAGACAAAGTTGGTTAGCTGTGCACAACAATGTGGGGGTGTGTTTACCATAGCAAAGTTTCGGGAATGAGAAAGAATGTGGTGAAAATTGTGTCACCATCCCATTGGTCCAAAAATGCTCAAATATAGAGATTAAATGAGAACACATAGTTGCATGTCGAATTTAGAAAAAAACTCAAATTCAAAAGCTGTCGGGGATTAGTTTACTTATACTTTTCATGAAGATACTGAGACTTGATTCATCTCTCAACTTGAGATATGATTTTTTCATTCAAATAAAAGTATAGAATACATGTAATTATCCTTTTTTTGTTTTTGTGTTTATATTTTATGTTGCACTATTAGGATACATTATTAAGCATATTTTATATATTTTTTTGTTTTATTAGTATGGTAAGGATACACTATAATAAAGGTTGATTTCGGTTTATAATAAATACTTATTAATTAGTTTCTTTATTTTTGTTTCTTTGTTGTTTTCAACGGTTCTATAATTTGTATATTTTGGATAGAATATGTGTAATATATATATATATATATAGAGAGAGAGAGAGAAGGGAGCCTACACCCAGGGGTGTAGGTAACTACCTACACCCGACTCATTTTTTCATAGATTTTTGATTTTTTTGAAATGAAATCTTGGGGAAATTAGATCACTATGTACCACCACGGTGTCATTCAAAATTCAACTTAATTCGAGACTCCTATCATCTTCATCAAGACTATCAAATTTTAACGATCTCAGAATTACTGAAATTGACCCCTTCTAGATGAATGTGTTAGGCATGTTTGTTTTGCATGAAACTTGAAACACATATTCCTCTCAATATATTAAGAAAATCCCCCTATTGTTTCATTCAAAAAAAACTCAAAAATCATGCAAAAAAAGGCCGGGTGTAGGTAGTTACCTACACCCTGGGCTTAGGCTCCCAGCTCCCATATATATATATATATATATATATATATATATATATTAGGATAAGTGATATATGTGTGTGACTAAAATTACAAATGTCAAAAATATGTAGATACATATAACAATTAGGTCCAAAACCCTGCTTTCATGTATGACCCCTATTCACAGAAATGTATACTTAATAAATAATTTTCTTTGTGTTCAACTTCAAAATTGAGTCTAGTTCAATTGCTCAAGAAAAGAAACTTTTGATTTTAGTATAATTGGAATGGGGGTTTTTGTTTTCTAGATATTTGTGAACCTTGTGATTTTTTGTCTTATTTTTTATTTTTACTCACATTTTATTGAATTATTTCAATTGAAATTAACTCAATTGGAGTTAGTATTAGCTCATAGATTATCTACTTATTCGAGGGTTTTGAAAAGGTTTAATGTACATCTACAGTTAAGGATCTTTTTATTTTATTTTTTATATTTTTTTCTCTAATGGATTTGTTTTCATATGAATAAATTCGATTAATCCTTTTTAATTTACAAAGTATTTTTTCTATTATTTCACATGTGTATTTCCTTATGAACTTAGGTCAAAGATCGAGTGTAATATAGATGAAACACGAATTCAATACCCACTACTCCAACATATCCAAGGATTGATCTTCAAACTTATGGTCCATCCTCTACTCCCCTACAAATATCCCTCCTACCCTCTCTACTTTACGAATTCTATCTCTTCAAACTATGCTCTAGATGTGCATAGTGTGTGTGTATGTGTGAGCGCATGCGTGCTTGTGCATGGGTGTAGCATCTAAGGTCTTAAACTCTTAGGCACTACTCGTTTAGAAAATAAGCATTGGAATAATTCTCCGTCGGGTGCGGTTCCCAATAGTACGACTATTCTCATCTACATCCCATTATTTCGCATTAATCCAACCTTATTCTTATCTTTATTCCACCTTATTCTCCTTATTCATATCTTTTCAGCTGAATAGAGAATAGAACCTTATTCTTTTTATTCCTCATCCTTATTCATGTTTATTCTCGAACCGAACACCTTTTAGTTAAGGATATGTGATCCCTAAAGGCTTGCTAACCTTTGAAAATTAAACGAAGTTCTGAACATAAATTTGTGGATATGGAAGGTATTTTTTAAAAAACCCACTATGATCCAACAATTCATACCCAATTCCAATTTAAAAAGGAATCAAAGCAAACTTACAACATTTTATTGAATTTTCCAGGAATAAGAACTAAATCCTCGGTCGAAACATCTCCCTTTAATCTTCATGACCTAGACATTATAGACAAATTTGTTGAAAATATATGTAATTTGTAATTTTATACATGTAAAATTATTATCACTAATGTGCTCTTGCACTTATATGCATAAAATTCTCCACTAAAATAATTAAGAGAAAGATCACTTGAGAGAATATTCTAGAAAAGAAAAATGTGGAGAAAATATCGAGATATTTCTCCACCTCCCACTAAAATATCTAGATATTTTCTCTTAAAGGATAATCATGGAAGAGAATTCTATATCTCTCTTCTAAAATATCTACACCCTCTTCAGGGCCTATAAATACCACTTAAGAGGTCCTCATTTCACAACACAATACAAGAAACACAACATATCCACTACCACCACAAGATTCCTCCTCCTTACAAGTCTTCTAAGTCGTTTTCCCTTTGTCGTAAATATTGTAATTCCTCTTCTTGTGAAATTTCAAATCTTATATGCAAATTCAAGTTTTAATCAAAAGAAGTTTTTGAAGTTCACATATACCGTGTGCATTGATCCATATTATCTCCTTTTAATGTAGTTTTTATCCACCATTAATCTTCCGATATCCCCAACAAGTTTGGTATCAGAGTCATAACCATCCTTACATCCTTGTTGAAGATTTTTCCCTTTTTCTCTACACCATGACGTCCACTTCCAACATATCTTTATTCAACTACACTCTAAGATCTATTCCTATATTTGATGGAGAAAGTTATGATTATTGAAATCTTCAAATGAAGACCCTCTTTATCTTATAAAACTTGTAGGATCATGTCATAAAAGGTTATGAGGAACTTAAAGATGCAGATACACTTGCTTCATTAAGTGAAGGAAATAGAAAAAACTCAAGGAGAATAAGAAGAAAGATGCAAAGATAATTTTCTTCATATAGCAAGGAATGAGTAAATCTATCTTTCATCACATTTCTAGAGCAACTATTTTTATAGAAGTATTAAAAATTTTGAAGAAAGAATATCAACAACTAATTAAGGTAATTTCTATCAAGCTTCAATCTTTATTTATGAATTTTGATAATCTCTTAATGAAAGATGATGAAACTATCCAAAGATTCTTTTCAAGAACTTCTATTATTATAAAATCAAATTCGAAGTTATAAAGATACTATTGCTGATAAGAAGTTTATTGAAAAGATTTTAAGAAGTTTACTTGCTAAATTTGATCATTTTTATTGCTATTGAAAAATTCAAAGATTTACCTTTTCTCTATTTATATGAATTAATAGGCTTACTTAAAGTACATAAGCAAAAAATTAGTAGATTTACTACTCAACCCTTGGAGCAAGCATTTCAAGTAAAAATGAACATATTCAAAGTTAAGAATGGAAATCATGAGAAGCAGATAAGGCGACAATATGTATGGAGACAAGAGCATAATGCAAGACATTGATCCTACAAAGGTGAAGATAATGAAAGAATAAAAGGATGATACAATCAGAGCTTCAGGTAAAAAAAATCTTCTTCTTATTGTATTATTTGAAAGAAAGATAATCATAAATCTAAGAATTATATATTCCAATGGACAAAGTGCAAAATTACAAATTATTTTCAAAGAGACTGTTGGTTTCAAAAAGTTGAGCCTAATTATATCGCAAAAAATGAGTATTCTAATCCATTACTTTGTTCTTGCATGAATACTAAAGAAATATCTAAAGATATTTAATACATCGATAGTGGTTGTAATAACCACATAAACAAAGATGCATTTGTGAGCTTTGAGAAATGGCATAGTTCGCAAGCTAAGATCATAGATGGAAACCTACAAACTGTAGAAGGTAAAGGAGTTATTGTCGTACAAATAAAGTGTTGGATGGATTCCCCTCTTTGAAAGAACCTAGTCTATATATAGGACATTTGTAAGCCTATTTGGAAAATGAAAGATCAATTATCTTTTTAAAATTAGGAGTCATCTTTTCCTAATCCTATTGGAAGTAGGAGTTCATATTTTCTTATTTTCTCATCTCCATAGAGTAAGAATATAGGGTATGGGGTGCATACCAGGATCATCCCAACACAAGCTCTCCTAGCGTAAGAAAGAAATAAGAGAGAGGAAGAAGAAAGAAAGTTCGTGGTTGCCGTGGAGTTTGGAGGGGATAACCTTTGGAGCAATTCTTTACCAGCATTCTTCCCTAAAGTTGGGCGACAGATTGATTGGGTGATATTTCTCTTCTCTATTATTCTCCGTTATTTGGTAATTTCTAGCACTGTATAAAGGGTCGGTATTTTATAAGCCCCTCACGGGAGATTATTTCGATTATAGTGTTTAGTTTTGGGTTGCGATCAACCCCATGGTTTTTTCCCTCACAATGAAGGTTTTCCACGTTAAAATTTCTCCGTGCATCTGTGATTGATTTTTTTGTGATTGAAATTTTCTTCTGTAGTAGTTGTTGATATACTGTGCAGGATCCGGTTTATCAACCTTGATAATTTTTCCATGATTTGATCTATATGGGAAATCTGTTCCCAGCAAGTGGTATCATGTCAAGGTTCAATGGCAGATACAAGATGGAGTTTAGTTCGAGCAGGATGATTAATCTTAATGAGATTAATTACAATTTGTGGATGAATAAGATGAAGGATCTTTTATATATGAAGCTATGCACCTTCCGGTATTCTGCATGCAGAAGTCCGAAGCCAAAATAGATGAGGAATGTGAGTTTGAACACAAGCAGGTTTGTAGTTTCATAAGATAGTTTGTTGATGAGAATGTCTACTAGCATATCCAAGATGAAAGTCATGCTAGAAGCTTGTGGTTGAAGTTGGAAAATCTTCGTGCCTCCAAGACAGGAAGTAACAAATTGTTTCTTCTCAATAGATAGTGAACTTGAAGTTCAAGGAAGACAGCTATATACTAGATTTTCTGAATGAATTCCAAGGAATTACTAGTTAGTTGACGAGCATCGGGATAAATTTTGAAGATGAAATGTTGTGACTGTTACTGCAAACTACTCTACTAGATTCAGGGGAGACTTTCAGAGCTCACTTACAAGTTCTGTAGTCAATGGGGTTGTTTCTTTGGAGACAGTAAAGTCTGGCATTCTCAATGAGGAGATGCGAAGAAAAACCCAAGGAAGCTCTTCACATTCGGAGGTTCTTGTCACAGATAACAGGGGGAGGAGCCGGACCAAGACTGATACAGATAGAGATAACGACAGAAGCAAGTTCATATCCATATTTTAGAATATGGAGTGTCACTATTGTAAGAACAAAGGGCACAACAAGAAGTATTTCTTCCAGTTCAAGAGAGATAACAAGAATGATGGGTCAAGGAAGAGAAAAAGAATGAACAAGTTGTTGCAACTACACAACATGAGCTCCTCATTGTCTGTGAAGAGGAGATGATAAATGTCGTACAAGATGGTACTTATTAGCTTGTTGATAGCGGATCTGCTCTACAAGTCACATCTTATAGAGAGTTTTTCTCTTCATATACAACTGGTGATTTTGGCACATTGAAGATGAAGAATGGTTCTTTGTCCCATGTTGTTGGCATTGACAATATTGTATTGAAAAATGCCAATGGAGATGTGTTGATGCTAAAATATATGAGGCATGCACCAGACATGCATTTAAATCTCATTTCTACAGGAAAGCTTGATGATGAAGGATACCTTAATACTTTTGGTGTAGGTCAATGGAATCTTACATGAAGATCCTTGGTTATTGCTCGTGGTAAGAAGTATAGAAATAATCTTTACATCATGAATGCATCCATCTCTCGTGATGTTGCACTGTGATTGGAGATGCAAAATCCATTGAGTTGTGGCATCGACGATCGGGGCACATGAGCGAGAAGGGGTTGCAGTATTTTGTTGAGGAAGAATATGCTGGCAGACGTCAAGAAAGAGAAGCTGGAGAGATATATACAGCTTGGTTGGAAAGCCGGAGAGTCTCCTTCAAGAGCCATCCACCTTCTACGAAGATGCAACTATTGGAGCTTGTTCACACAGATGTTTGTGGTCCGTTGAAAGTAAGTTCTTTAGTGGTTCACTTTATTTCTCTAGGAAAATTTGTGTACGCCTTAAAGAGGAAGGACCAAGTCCTTGGTGTTTTCAAAGACTTCCATGCACTAGTGGAGCGACAATCTGGGAAGAAACTTAATTGCATCCATAGTGACAATGGAGGTGAGTATATTGAGCCATTTGATGAGTATTACAGATCTCATGGTATCAGGCCTCAGAAGACTCCACTCAAGATGACACAATTGAACGGGATAACAGAGAGAATGAACATGACCTTGATGGAGAGAGTCAGATGTCTTCTCTCTAAAGCTAAATTGTCTAACTTTTTTTGGTGTGAAACACTTTATATTGATGGTCATGTTATTAATCTATCTCCACATGTACCCTTAGATGGTTATGTTCCCGACAAGGTTTAACATGAAAAGAATGTCTCATACAACCATTTGCAAGTCTGTGGATGTCACATATTTGTGCACATGTTCCCAAGGATGAAAGGTCCAAGTTGGACGCAAAGACAAAGCAGTGCATCTTCTTGGGATATGAACAAGATGAGCTTGGCTATAGGTTGTATGATCCGGTTGATAAGAAGCTGGTGAAGAGAAAGGATGTGATCTTCCCTGAATATCAAATCATTGAAGACATCCGTAAGGCTGCTAAGAACTCTTCTTCGACCAGCTATCAACCAGATGATATGGAATCTGTCCCTTTGTAGATGGCTCTACATGTGGTGTCAGATGATCCATATGAACATATGAACATATACCATATGCACGGCATGAGAAGGATGCACCATAGATATTTATTCTTGATGATGATGAAGATGACAGTAGGGAGGATGATGAGAGCTCTTCTTCTTCTTCCGAGGCGATCCTCCACCAGATATTCTGCACATGAGTACATTTTGTTGACAGACAGTGGAGAGCCTGATTGATATGAAGAAGCCTTACAAGATGCAAACAAGAAGAAATGGGTAGAAGCTATGAAAGAAGAAATGAAGTCCCTTCATGAAAATCATATCTTTGAGCTTGTCAAGTTGCCTGAAGGCAAGCAGGCATTGAGAAAGAAATGGGTTTATGAGTATCTTTTCTTAATCCTATTGGAAGTAGGAGTTCATTTTTTCCTTATTTGCTCATCTCCATGGAATATAAATAGGGGTATGAGGTGCATACCATAATTATCCCAACACAAGCTCTCCTAGCACAAGAAAGAAATAAGAGAGATGAAGAAAAAAAGAAAGTTCGTGGTTGTCGCAGAGTTTGGAGGGCGTAACCTTTGGAGCAGTTCTTCTCCAACATTCTTCTCTACAATTTGACGATGGATTTACCATTGAGTGTTATTTCTCCTCTCTATTATTCTCCATTATTTCGTGCTTTATAGAACTATTTTAGAGGAATGACATTTTATAAGCCCCTCACAGGAGATTATTTCGGTTATATTGCTTGGTTTTGGGTTGCGATCAATCCCATGATTTTTCCCTCGCATTGAGGGTTTTCTGCGTTGAAATTCTCCATGCATCTGTGGTTGATTTTTCTGTGGTTGAAAATTTTTGTTGTAGTTGTTGTTGATATACCGTGTAAGATCTGCTTATCAACCTTGATAATTTTTCCGCGATTAGATATATATGAGGAATCTATTTCCAGCACAAAGAATTGTACTTCTAAACTCATTCATGATATTCTTTATGTTCCCGGCTTAACTGAGAATCTTTTAAGTATGAGCCAACTTATGAATGAACATTCTCTAAGATTTGATAATGGAGTATGCAAAATATTTGATAAAAGAATAAAGTTACTAATTACAGACATTAAAATGGCTCCAAATAAAGTCTTTCCATTATTAGTGCCTTTAAAAGAAGGTTGTACTCTAAAATCTATAAATAAAAATGATGTCCTATTATGACATTTAAGATATGAACATTTTAAATTTAGAAGTCTCATTTTATTAAAGAAGAAGAAATTGGTTATGGGACTTTTATTCATCAAGAAAAATGAAAGCATATGCGAAGGATGCATATAGGATAAGATGCATAGACTACCATTCACGAAGAAACTCCACTTAAGTTGATACACTCAAATATATGTGGACCAACTCAAACCTTGTCTATCAATGAAGCCGTGTACTTTCTATTATTTGATGATTATAGTAGAATGATATGGGTTTATTTCTTGAAAGAAAAGTTAGAAGTTTTTTCTATTTTTACCAAGTTTGAAGCTTTTATTTAAAAGTAGAGTGGAAGAAAAAAAGGTCTTTCGATCAGATCATGGAGGAGAATTTACATCAAAAGAATTTCAAGACTTCTGCGTAGCTCAAGGAACCAAGAAGGAGCTAACAATAAGATATACTCCTCAATAAAAAAGAGTAGCTTAAAGAAGAAATCGAATGATCGTTGAGATGACAAGAAATATGCTGAAAGGTAAGGGTTTTCCTAACAAACTTTGGGCAGAGGTAGTAAATACTGTTATTTATATATTGAATAGATCTCCTACCAAAGTAGTACTGGATAGAACACCTTACGAAGCCTGATGTGAAAGGAATGCCAAAGTTAGTCATTTCAAAATCTTTGGCTCTATTGCATATGCTCATATTCCATCTCAAGTTAGATAAGAAAAGTTTGATAAAAAAGGAGAAAAATATATCTTCATTGGATATTGTGATGAATCTAAAGCTTATGAATTATATGAGCACAAAGAAGGAAAATTAATTATATCTAAAGGTGTCATCTTTGATGAAACATCTTCATGAAAATGGATGATTCTCCAGTGCCATAAAATCAAGCTGCAACTGAACAAGACAATCCAAATGACGATGATAGTTTCCCTTCAATTCAAAGACCAGTTGGGCCAAATGTCTCTGATTCACATCCACAACAAAGGCACGGACTCTTGAAGAAATTTATCCATCATCTTCTGTTATTGCTTTATTTGCTTGTGATGCAAAAAAATTTGAAGAAATAATTAAAGAAGAAGTGTGGGTTCAAGCAATGGATGAAAAAATTGCAGTCATTAATAAAAATCACATTTGGGAGCTCGTGGACCGACCTAAGGATAATGATGTCATTGATCTTAAAAATACATTGGTTACCGAAGGCTACTCACAACAACCAAGTATTGATTATAATAAAACTTTTGCACATGTTGTGCATATGGAGACAATTAGAACTTTGCTTGTCCTTGCTGCTCAAAAGAAGTTACAGGTTTTTATCAATTCGATGTTAAGTCTGCATTATTTAATTGAGATCTTAAAGAAGAGGTTTATGTTAAACAACCTCAAGGATATATCTCCAAAGATAATGAAGAAAAGGTTTATCGTCTCCGCAAGGCTTTGTATAATTTAAATCAAGCACAAGAGCTTGGAATAATAAAATTGATGGATATTTTTGCAATAATGGATTTCTAAGAAGTCTCAATGAATCATCTCTTTATGTGAAGAATAAAGGTATGCATAATTTTCTCATTGTATGACTTTATGTTGATGATCTTATATAAAAGCAATTACCTCATGATGATTGCAGAATTCAAGAAAGCAATGATGAAATGATCGATCTCGGTCTTATTAGATACTTTCTTAGTATTAAGTTCACCAGAAAGAAGGTGAAATAGTTATCTCTCAAAAAAATATGTTAATGATCTTCTCAAGAAATTTCATATGTCAAATTGCAAACCAGAAGCAACTCCTATGGTTAGTAATACAAACTTTCTACAAATGATGATGCTCAAGAAGCTGATGGTTATCTTTATAGGAGTTTTGTAAGCTCCTTATTATATTTAACTAATATAAGATCAAATATAGTACTTGTAATCAGTGTTATATCAAGATTTATGAGAAAGCCATGTAATCTTCATTATACAACCGCGAAGAGGATTATTCGCTATGTTCAAGGTGGCAAGATTTTTGGAATTAAATGTACTTCAGAAAAAGATAATTCTCTCAAAGGATATTCAGATAGTAGTTGAATCAGATCTATAGATGATAGAAAAAGAATATCAGGTTATTTATTTAGCTTAAGATCTAAAGTCATGTCTTGGAGTTCTAAGAAGCAAAAGATCAAAACCCTTTCCTTTGTTGAAGGAGAATATATTTTTATTACAAGTGGATCATGTGAAGATATGTGGTTGAGAAGACTTCTTCATAATATTTAAGAAGAGAATGTTCTTCCAACAATTATATTATGCGATAACATATCAGTCATTGCTATGACAAAGAATCCGGTATTTCATGGAAGAACAAAGAATATTGAACTTCGTCATCATTATGTACGAGAACTAGTGGAGAATGACGATATCAAGTCGGAGTTCATCAGAACTAAATATCAACTTGTAGATATTTTTACAAAACCACTTCCAACGGAAAAGTTCCAATACTTCAGACGGATCATGCAAATTACAAATTAAGAGGGTGTATTGAAAATATATGTAATTTGTAATTTTATAAATATAGAATTATTATCACTAATGGGCCCTTACACTTATAGGCATAAAGTTCTCCATTGAAATAATTAAGAGAAAGACCATTTGAGAGAATATTATAGAAAATGGGTGGAGAAAAAATTTAGATATTTCTTCACCTCCCGACTAAAATATCTAGATATTTTCTCTTAAAGGATAAGCATAGAAGATGATTCTAGATCTCTCTTCCAAAATTACTCCACCCTCTTTGGAACCTATAAATACCACTTACGAAGGCCTCATGTCACAACACAACACAAGAAGCACTAATAGGCCCTTGTAAGTCCTCCTTCCAAAACCTTCTCCATTTGTTGTAAAAATTATAAGTCATCTTCTTGTAAAAGTTCAAGTATTGTGTACAAGTTCAAGTTTTAATGAAAAGAAAATTTTGAAGTTCACATATACCTTATGCATTGATCCATATTATCTCCCTTTAATTTACTTATTATTCACCATTAATATTCCACTACACCAACAATATTTATTATCAATATATGATGGTGTCACCTTCGACGTGGAACATAACTAATATAGGGATACCACATGGGATCTAATACTTGAGAGTATATGTGTTCGGTAATATATGGATCTAATACTTGGGAGCGATTGTTTCAACAATATAAAAACTAACATTTTGAAAGGAAAAAATGCAAGAAATGCGAAAGATAAAGTATTTGCATTAACGAAAAAACTTGACTGTTATTCTATTTAGACTTCCACACACATACACAGAAAAACAAATACATAGGTTCGGTGTCAATATATGGAATCCTTTTTCGATCATTGGAAATACATTTCCTTTTATGTATCTTATTGTTATCCTACAACCGAGCTCAAGAACATCAAAATCAGATACATGCTTATTTTTGTCAAATGAGTTAACATCCATTTAAAGTTCTACTTAGATTTGAATCTAAGAACTTAGCTTACAAAAGAGTAGGTTTCTAATCTAAAATAAATCAATCCTAAACCACTATATACATCTTCTCCCTTGTTGCGGGCGGGTCAATTTATTTATACTATTGGAAACATCCTATTGATAATTATTTTTGGATTTTCATGAATAGAGCCTAACTCTTTTCCTTATCTTCGATGGCCCACCCTTCCGAGTACCAAATCTGACGGGACGGGAGCGTCGGACCTACAGTCCAAATACGTCTATGATCTTTGATATAAAGCGACATCCACATTAAATTAATTCTTGAAATATACAAAAACGAGAAAATATATAAAATGAAAATAAACTTAATATTCATTTTCATTAATGATACTCACTATCCATATCGATAATTGAGATACACATTGGAACTATAAAAAGTTTAAAAATAAGCTCTCAAAATTTCTCATTACATTGTCTCCGAAAGAAAACAGAAAATGATGTAGAAGAAAATAAATTACTTTAAGTGATGTGCACCTTCTCCGGTGCACTTATGTCGGCGAAAAACTCATTCTTCTCAAGATGTTAATGGTGTAGTTGTGCTCAACTATACTTGTTGGGTTCTTACAAAAGTAACGTTACAAGTAATTATCCAAACGAGATAAACACTATAGTCATTAATGTATGGGTAAGTAAGGCATGTGTACTCAACTCTATCTAGTGATATATGCCTAAATTGTGAAACTGAATTATAAAAAAATATCTTAATTTACATCGGAAAACATGTTCACTGAGTTCATTTATTAATTTAAATTCACTTGAGAACGATATAACATTGATTTTAGGAATTCTAGCCGTTGGTTAGGGTCTACAATGGTGTAATTTGAAATTTTTGGTATCTTATCATGAATCATTTACATTGAACAAGCACACGCAAGTATGCAATTCATGGGCATCCGCTGCATGTGAACTTGATAGTCATCTTGGATAAACCTCCAAGAATCTCTGTACAAGGCGGAACAAGAAAAGATCGAACCCTAATTCTCCAACATCAAAACATGTCTCGGAATACCTCTCACAATAGTAATACTCAAAGAAAAACTTGATGCGATCACACCTAATTCTACTCCAAATCTTGATATCGTGTATAAGTGCGAAATCAAGAACGTCAACTGTGCCACATGGCTACTTCATCGAATGACTCCATATGCAATCGCACTACTAGGTGCAACGCTTCACCCAACTTGTTTGTCGGATCACGACCTTCATGATATCTACCTGGTGTTCCAATTGCAATGCCTAACTGTCTACCCAGTTATCATAAGATCTCAATCTTAGGATGATAATCATCATAAAATTATGGTAATACATATTGGAAATATGAAGTATATGTCATGATAACATGCCCTTATAAGGGAATTGTTCTGTTTTTCTCATTATTGTCGTAATTGAATGTGATAATGTCAGCTACTATGGAAGGGTGAATCATTGTTTTTGTTTCCTTTGATCTCGGGGAGAAAGAATCAACCTCTATAATTATTTGACATTAAATAGATTCTCTCTCAATATATGTAAAATGGTATCCCTTGCAATAAATTTATATCATCGGTTTTACTCTTATTCTATTCGAGGCACATGGAGTCCCCTTTTTATTCAGTTTAGAGGAGTGTGGGATTTAAGCATCTCTATTAACATGAATCAACAATATGCGCATCTAATGAAATTACCATAAAAACTTTTACGCATACATCAGTTCATATTGTTTTGTAAATTAAGCTTAATATCGATCAACGCACATATTCTTATTTATACAAGTAAATCCTCGGTATAATGGCAATATATTTCAATTATAATGACAATATATATTTATTTCATTGATCATCCATTAAGAAGTAATATAAGTCAACATTGTAACACAACTACTCGTAGATCAGTAGAGGTGTTACAAATTTTCCCTCACCCGATATTAAGACTCAATTTGAAATAACTTTAAATCTAGAGGACAACTAAAGATGATCTAAAGATGAAATAACATCTTCCTGGATGTGCCCCACACCTGCAGGTGATCTCAAGATGGTCCAGAATCCGCTAAAGGGATCCTAGAGTTGTTGTTCAAATGGGAGACCTAGAGGTACTCTATTTCTTCGATTCTTCACTCCTAAGGGACTCACAGGTCCTCCAACCTGCATCAAAACCTTCCTTGGATCAAGCTGAGACACCTCGACCATATTTGAATCTGTGTTATCAAGGGAGTGAAGGGTGCGAGGAGCTTCGATGAAGGAGAGACAAGAGAAGCTCGATGGCTCGGTTCCTTGTAGAATATGAGGTGGAAATATGGTAGAATATATGTATGAAAATGGGGTGAAAGTGGGATGAATAACATTCAAGAGATGGGTGAATTAGAGCTGGAGCATGATGCTCCTGTAATCAAAGATCTTCTAATTAAACCTAAGTTAAGATCTAATTGTAGAAATTAAAAGCTACACTAACATAAGGAATGAAAATGCGATAAGAACAAACTATCTAAAGAAGCTCGTATCTGGCTATTTCAAGGAGCAGAGTAGGGTCACTGGTGAAGCTCCGGTGAACCATGGACCTCCTTCTCTGACCACTTCTTTTCCTTGCCAAAGCTCCAACGAGGCTCCTGTTGTCACCAAGATCCTCAAGCAAGCAAAGGTTGGGGTTACGAAGGGTTGAAAAGGGATCAAAACTCAAAAAGTTGGGTGGAGGTTTTATTTATATAGAAGTAATCGAGCAAAAGGGGGATATGGATTGCGTGAAGGAGGAAGGTGGTAGGTGGGTGCGACGGGGTCGACGAGGAGTATGGTTGATGGAGGAGCAGATAGGTGGAAGGCTCAAGAAGAATGGTGGAGTGGAGGAAGGGAATAAAATGGTGGAAAGTCAGGAGTCGTGTGACTTCAGAGAGAGTTAGCTGGAAGGAAGGAGTGTTAACCAGGCAGGTGATGAAACCTGATTTCATCATCATAATTTCTCATTATTAACCCCCTTGCTTAAATATACATCAATAAAATCCAGATAAAGTCATGTAATTATCGGAGTCCCTAATAAATTAAAAATCACAAAAATATCAAAACTAAAATCCGTGGTATTTTTAGCTTAAAAACACCCTTAAAAATATTTGATGTCTACAGATGATCTCTTCTCCACTTTTGATCAACATGAAACGTGTAGATCTCATCAAGATCTACAACTTTCATGTTTTGAGTTTCTCAAATTCGGCCATCTTCACCCTAATATTTCAGTTTCTTGCTCGGAATAATCTGATTGGGCAACGTGGCCCATTCTGGGTGAGCCACGTGGCCCGCCCTCATTGCTTCAGTCGTCGCACCCCTGGCTGTTGGATTTCATCTTGAATCCAACGACCCAGCTATATCCATGCCCACCTTGAGTCCCAGCCGTCTGATCTTTCTCTATCTCTCATCATCACCCTCCATCAGCGCCCTTCCCTCCTCACGCCATGTGGAGCTTTGTGCGCCACCCGATGCTTTCCCTAACCATTAAATCACCGCCGCCCAGCCCACATCTAATAACAGCCATTTGATCATTCTCTAGAAGCGATCTCCACCGCACGCCTTAGCGCGCCATGTGGCGCGCCGCTAGCTGTTCGATCCCGCCGCCGCGATCTAATCTAAGCCGCTGGTGCGCGCCTTCATCTCAGCCGTTGGATCCTAAGATCCAACGGTCAACTCGTTGTCCTCTACCTTCGGTCAGCCTCTCTCTCCACGATCTCCACCTCGCAGAACCCATCCGCCCTTCCTTTTTTCCCGCGTCTCCAGCCACCACCTCCACTACCCAGAGACCCCACGACCATCACCAGTCAGCCCTCGTCTCCGCGCATACTTCCATTACCCACGAAACCCTCTCCTTCGCCCCACTTTCTCCTCGAAATCCACATCCTCATCAGCAAAACCACCGTCATCGATCTTCAAATATGCCCCGCCCTCCGCCCATTTGGATGTCCACCTTTATACGGAGGGAGGCCCAGCCCTCCTCGGCCTTCACAGGGGGAGGCGGAAGGATCGAGCGATGACGACCTACCCTTCTGGTTATGACCCTCCGCCGATCACGGCGGAGCTGCGGCGCGCTCAGCCCGCTTGAGCTGCCTCCAGTTGCTGCGGAGGTCCAGCGAAGACCAAAGCTCCACCTTGGATCTCGCGCACAAGCTCTACCTCCATCTCCGGCCAGGTAAGCCTTCCGATCCCCTTTTGTATTTTTCATTTAATTTCTCTTAATTTTGTAGGTTACTTCACCCCTGTTCGCCCTTCACCGTTCGCCTCCCGAGCTTCGCCATCACTCTACCTTTCACGCACCGCATCCAATCGTTCTTCTTCACTCTTCCACACCTTCGCCACTGTCGACCCATCTCCTCCGCCACCCACGGCGGAGGAGCTCAGAGCTCCCATCTTCTTCACCTCCCTGAGCTCCCATTCACTCACGCACACGTCTATGTACGCTTCGGCTATGTACCAAACAACGCAGTTCCTTAACGCTTGCAATGGCCGGAGCTCCATCGGAGCCAGCTTCGTCGACTCCGCATCAATCGCCCGAGCTCCGATGCACTGCTCCAGAGGCTCCTGGACCTTCCCCGAGCTCCCATCTTCCTCGACGATCGTCCAAGGAGCTCCGGGGAGGTCTGTCGTTCCCGAGATGGAGCGGCGGAGGAGGAGCCCTTCCGCCGGAGCTCTGAATTCGCCGCCAGCCTTCAGTGGGGGAGAAAGCACAACTGCCGTTGGATGGTCTACTCCCGGTGACCATCCGACGACCCATATGAGGCCACGCAACGATTCTTGGAGCAGACAGTAGCCATCCGATCTCTGTGATCGGATGGCTTATGAGCAGCCACGCGTCATCGTCAGGGTTGCCCCGAACCTTCGTCCCCGACCCTCTAGGCTTGGATGCCCCGAGCCGCTGCCGAGCCTGACCGAGCCTCTGCCAAGCCAGAAGACGATCCGAAGCTGTACTGAGCCTCTACCGATCCCGAGCCTTCCTCCGAACCTGGATGGCACGTGCTGCGCGTGCCATCTGGGTAATTTGCGTAGAAGCTCCACCATCTTCTCTAATCTGCAAACCAGGTCCTTACATCACGTTGCCGACCAGTACGCATTGGGTAATTTTGCATTGATACCCTCACCAGGTTTTCAAAATTGCAAATATACCCCTGTGTGCGTGGGTATTTTACAGGGAAGGCCTCGTACTTTATTTTTATTACATTTTAGTCCCTCTCAGGGACCTGTTGTTAGTTATCTTTTCATGTTTTCTTGCGTTTATGCCCCTGTCTTCATTATTGCATATCTTGAGCATCGTATGTCCGTTTCAGTTGATTTCAGTCTCATTTCAAAGCTTGCTTGATGTATTTTTTAGTGGCATACTTAATTTCTTATTTTGGACACGTAAAGTTTGATGTATTATTTTGTTAGTCATGTGTATATTATGCGTTGTTCAACTTTTCAATCAAGTTGGTCATCTTAATTAAACCTGAAATTGACTCTTATTAAATTTGCTCATCATTTTGAAGTAGGGCATATTACTTGTGTCGCATTGCATCGCATTTATTTACATGATAAAAAATTAAAAAAATGCATGCTCATTGTTTTGTTTTAAATGCATTGCCTTTCTTTAATGCATTGTTGTGTTTTTTGCATACTTTGACCTATGCTTCTTTAATTCAGCACTTAGTTAAATAGATAAAAATCTGAATAATACGAGAGAGGCTCGTGTCTCTGAGTTCGACCTTGGTTTCTTGCCAAGGTAAAAAAATATACGACCATCTTATTTTGATTGTTATATTTAAATGAGATGGTCTTTTGATGACCCATTTTTGGCCCGACTGCGATGACAACTTCAAGTGTTAAAACCACACTTTTAAAGGGCCGATTTGCGGTTCATCAGCAGTCAATTGTCGTAGTGCCTTGGTTGGTCTAATGGACCAACCGGGAAAATTATGGGAACTAAATCCCTTACTAAATGGATTAAAATTAGGGATTTTTACCGGGCAGACCCTATAATCTTTGTCAATTACCTTTATGACCTTTGAAACAACCTAATTCCTCTCTCGACCCTGAAACTTGCTCCGTCTTACCCCAGAACCCTACCGTTAAACTGACACATCTTGAGCTAACTTGATTGGGTTAAAACTGAGTTAATCAAACCACATGAAATCTAACGTTGGATTTTCTCTCCTCTCTCTCTCTCTCTCCCTCATTCCTTCTTCTATCTCCTTCTTCACAAACTCTTCTTTTTCCTACAACGAACTCAATTAAGATCTGTTTGAAAGGGTGTTTTTCTCGGCTCTGATCCCCTTCTCCCAACGAAATAGCAAACCCGCGAGCTCCGCCCTTCGCTAGATCTCCTCCTCCCTCTGTTTAACCCCACCCCGACCTCTCTCTACCTCCGTCCACTACGGCAACCCGTGCCCATTCCTTTCTTCAAACCCAACCCAGATCCAACGTCCACAATGCCTCTAGCGTCCGAATCCAATGGCCACCATCAGCTGGAGCCCTTCCGCGTGTTCGTGGGGTACGACCCCCACGAGGACGGTGCCTTCAAGGTCTACCGCCACCCCTCCTGAAGCACTCCTCCGTCCACCTGGAGATACTTGGCATCCTCCCAGCCTAAGCTCCGTGCTTACGAACCCACCGAGTCAACCGAGTTGTCCTTCACCCGCTTCCTCACCCCCTACCTCGCCAGCTTCAACGATGGGCCATGTTCGTGGACAGTGACTTCCCTTTGCACCTTCGACATCAAGCTCCTCCTCGACCTCCTCGATGGTCATTTTGGCCTGATGTGCGTGAAGCATGAGTACACCCCAAGGAGACTACCAAGATGGATGACACCATCCAGACCATCTACCCCCACAAGAACTGGTCCTCCATGGTTCTCTATAACTACAGCCATCCATAGAATCGACTCCTCTCCCCAGTGCTCCTCAACAACGAAAACAGGGGCCCTTCCTCCACATGTTCATGTGGCTCGATGATGAAGAGATTGGGGAGGTGCCCTTTGTCTGGAATTTTCTGGTGGGTTACAACAAGGTCGTGGAGAGGGGCACCCCAGACGTACCCCAGGGCTATACATTACACGCTCGGCGGGACATGCTTCGAGCAATGAAAGGATTGTGATTTCACGGATCTGTCGCTCAAGGAGCTGGAGGAGAGAGAGGAAGAAGAGCATTAATGGGGAGGAAGGAGAAAACGTCTGAGGATATATGGATAACATCAAATTGTTGGATTTCATCTTGACTTGTTCTACTCCATTTGTTTCGATGATTTGCTTGTGTGTCGGGGCGACAGAGATAATGAGGACGAAGCGACATAGATTTGGAGCGGAGCAAGGGGAGAGAGGAAACGGCTCGGGGCAAAACAACAGGAGGGGAGGAGGTGGTGGAGGGGGCGGGGCGGAGGAGCAAGGGGACAGGGAGGCGGCGGCTCGGGGCTGGGAATGGATGGGGAGGAGGAGGTGGATGGGGCGGAGGAACATGGGAGGGGAGAGGGGAGGAAGAGGAGGTGCATCATGCCATTTTTGTAAATTTACAAAACAAAGAGGTCAATTCACGATTCTTTTTAACAGAATCTGGTTATATCCAACGGACAAATGGATGGAGGTTAATCACGGGGTATGCAGGGTAAGGGTTAGCAAGTTTACGGGGTCAAGAGAGGAATTATGTTATTTCAAAGGTCGTGGAGGTAATTGGCAAAGATTGTAGGGTCTGCCGGGTAAAAATCCCTTAAAATTAATAAATATTTTTATTAATTTTTATTCAAAACATTAAAAAATGTTTGTCATTTTATGTAGTATTTTATTATGATATTTATTTTTTTACAAAGTTTTTTAGTCCATAATATTTACATGTATATGCATGGGTATGTATACATATATTTAGGGTATTTTATTTTTATTTTGCATTTTATAATTTTATTGTTATATACAAATAATTTGTATATTTGTAACTTATTTAATTACACATTTTACATATTTTTATTGTATTTTTTATTTAACTTATTTACTTAAATAAATATGTGCATGCATTATATAGGTATAGTTTACTATATTTTATTACTTTATTTATTTTCATATTTTTTATTTTATATTTATGTTTAAATGTATTTGAAATAATAAGTACAAGTATATAAAATATAAGAAAGCCAAAATACAATGATGAATAAATTGAATATAATATACATGTATATTGTACAAATAGGGCCCCAAAAGTCAACTTTTGCATCTCAACTCCATTTTCAATGAAACCACCTTCATTAAATATATAGTTAAATTTTATGAATAATAAAGCAAGTTTAGTCAATTTTGAGTTCTTATGGAGGAGATCCATGTATGCGAAGTTTTGTTTGTGATTTTTTGTTCAGTGTGTCTCGGGTACACTATTTATTATTTTTGTATGAAATCAGTTTTCTTTGTATTTTTATGTATATCTTTCATGTTAAGGATTCTATTATTTGAAGTATAAAAATAGGAAAATAAAATAGGACCCAAAATGCTATTATTGGTAAATAGAATTTGGGTTTTTAAAGTGTTCTATGTACAATTTATTAGCCCAATCACCCCCTACTTTATTCCGTGTCGACCAAGTCATCGTAACGACTGGTCTCGGGGTCTAGGGTCATTTAGCCTCTTTGAAACTTCATTTCTTTTTCTTTTATTCTTTTATTTTAGAATTAAATATGAATATTAATTTAGTATTTTTCAATCAATTATTGAGTGTTATTTTGTACAAATTAATGTTATATACATGCATTTGGCTAGGGATTTAAGGACAAATGAAAGAATAAAGGTGATGAAATGGAGATTCATCATCTTTATATTTTGTGGATTGGTTACAAAATGAAAAGGAACTTTGATGTACTTTCATTTTAGTCCCTATCAGGTGCGTGTATAGAACGTGTCATTGTATTGCATATTTGACCCTGCATTTTGTAAATGTGTTCTAGAATGCATGAAATGTTTACGTTAAATGCAAATAGGTCATTGTGCTGCTAATTTATTTTATTATGTGTATTTTTATTTTTTATAATGCTTTTGTTTGTCTAAAAAATACATTAAGTGCTTGGAACCATAATACCATACATAGATTTTTGATTTAGCATTTAAAGATATTTTCATATCTATAAAAATATAAAAATGTATGCATTTTACCTCTTCAATGATTAAAAATCCATAAAAATTGCAATATCCCTCCAAAAATTCCAAAAAAATTACATTATCTATTTTCAATGTATTTTAACACATACCAAAACACACATAAAAATAAAACAAAAACCTTAAAAACTAAAAAAAATACCGAAAAGAATCAGAAAAAATTAGCAAATATTCTACAAAAATAAAAATGTAGCTTTTTATTTATGAGTTTATTTATTATTTATAACATATATTGAAATTTGTTTAGGATTGATTTTGAACTTATATCTATTTTTAAACCCTAAAACAGTTTCTTGATTTATCATTTGCACTGGTTTTGTGTGTTTGTTATCTTTAAAGATACATAAAAAAATAGAAAAATAATATAAAACTATCAAAATAGGGAAAATATTAAAAATAGAAAACATTTTATTTCCTTTTTTGACTTATTTAAAAAAAATAAAAAAGACATTTTCTTTAAATGTTATCTATATATATATATATATTAATAATTATCTTATTTTAAAAATCAAGAAATTAAATTTTTGCAAAATTTAAAACATAAAAATATAAACACAATTAAAAGTTGTAAATTTTTTAATTTAATTAAAATCCCACAAAAACTTGAAAAATGAAAAGGACATCAAAATAAGTAAAACAAAAATCCGAAAAATGTATTAATTAAAAAAATAATAGTAATTTCCATCTATTTGAATGGTTCCCTGAGTTCGAAACTCTTATTATTTACACATATGCATCTGTAAAAGAGTTATAATAAATTTTGACTTGCATTCACACATAGCTTCATACATATGTGGGGTTGATTGTTGATCGGTTGAGTTCTCAGTCATCGCATCGATTATTATTCAAGCCTTGTTAACATCAATAGACCATCATTTCCACCCATCAAAATGGCCTCGTCATCGGGCATCAACAGTGGATAGATTTTGTTTCATTTACTTACATTGTAACTCTTTTATTTTCATTCATTTATTTCCTTGCATTTTATTTTGTTTATTTTTAACTATTCTAACCCCATTCTTGTGTTTCTCTTTGCTGCAAGGGCCCACGAAGTAAGGGTGAATTTCTTGTTAGGTCTGAGGCACCTGAGCTAGGTGGGGTACGGTCCTTAATACCGGACCGATAGGAGAGAGCCATAAAGGAGATCGAGAACTGCGAAGAGCAACTTGCATTTCTATTTCCTTGCTTTAGAATTAGTTAGGTTGCAATTTTAATTTCATGAGAGACTAATTCATAAATAACTTGTAATAATTCAAGACACTCTCAAGACACTAAGATTTTACATCTCCAATTCACCAAATGTTTATGCACTTGGGGGACCCGATCGACTTTCTCGTGCTTTCCCCACGTTCTTCTTTATTCCTTCCGATTTTTCCCTTTATTTTATTTTGTTTCCCGTATCTTAAGTTTTCCTGTCTTTATTTTTACTTTACGTCTTTGTTGATTGAGCCCTTAGAAGTTAGCTTAATTGCTCGATAATTTAGGTCCAAAGCCCTAATATATTTCATGTACCTATAGCCTCCTCGCGCTTGGACTTAAGAACTAAATAAACAGTGCTTCACGATAATAGCTATTCTTGTTATAGGGTGATTTCATCGAATGCATCATGTAGTTTAGTTTAAATTCCATGTGTAGATCACTTGCATGTAGATTGCTGGCATACGGTACGCATTTTTGACTCAATATGCACTCATAATTTTCCGTACATTGGTTTTTATAACTTCCTTCCCAGATTTCTTGGACTTAGATAAAAAGGGAATCGAAAAATTCGTTAGGCGTTTATCTGAAAAATACCTAAAATGTGAAAACAAAAAATTGAAAAAAGGACTGTTAATAATACTTAGACCTAAATAAAACGGTTAATGGACTTCATTTTATTGGGCGCATAAAGCCTACGTTGTTTTCAAGTACCTTCCAGATCGAGTAAGGCATGACCCTAGGACTTAGAGCCCAAATCACATCCTAGGTATTGCCTTGACTATCGCTTGGGTCCACGAAGTACTAACGCTTCTATCGGTGTGGAGCTGAGTAGGGACGAGTCCGCTTGTAGGTTTGGTCTGAATTACTGAGAAAAGAGGTATTATGAAGGTGAGATCCTATCTCATCATGCCATGTCCGAGTACCCTTCGGGGGAAGTATTAGATTCACTATATTGGTTTCCTTCCTCTACTTATTTGGTTGAGTAGTGGGCTCATATATGTTATTAAGAACCAATAAAATGTATAAGCTACATGTTACAAAGGAAGTGAGAAGTACATGATGCTTGTATGGTAGTTAATTGCATTCCTTTAGGGGTAGTTATTAGCTTAATTTGAAAGATTACCTAAAAAGAATAATGAAAACTACCAACATTGAAAGCCAAGCTCTCATGGTTTCACATGTTGAGTTGGTGAACCCAAATTTTGTATTGAGATTGGTTTGATTTAGTTTAGGTTAAAATAAAAAAATCACGCAATTGGTCCTTTTTATTTGCACTTCTTTTCACTCCTTTTCATCTTGCAAATTTTGATTCTTTTCCTTTTATAATTCTTCCTCATATATGTGCTCTTAATTCTCCATCATTTTAAACCTTTTGATTCTCAAGATGTTAGATCTGGGATGGTTTAGTTCAAACTCCGCAGACACCTACATCAATTCCTTGATGCTGACATCTTTGATAATTTAGGGTAATTCCAGATAGACTGGTTCATACTTTGAGAACCTCTTTCAAAACTCCTCACTTACTTCTTCACCCATAACTCAGGATGACTCTCTTCTCGAATTCTCTTCTTTTTTAATAAAGATTGACACGTCTTCATTCACATCCCCGCTTTAATAAAGTTCAAGATTGACCCTAATCTTGAACATTTCCAATCATCTGGTGTAAATTTCAAGATTGATTGGGCTATATTTCCTATTGCAGACCAAGAACCTGATTTGGATACTTCATCATCAGATTTCTAACCAAAATGGATCCTAAGAGATGGAAGGGAGAATAAACTGATCAGATTGAGGGCAACAACTAGATGCTAGCCTCCATACACGCAATGCAACCATAGTTAACTGCACATGCCGAGACTCAGGACACCATCAGGAGATACTCATGGAGATGAAGAAGGACATAAAAAATAAAGGAGGATTAGAAGAACATTAGTGGATGGACACCATGGAGAAGAGGAAGAGATAAGAGAGGCACCTAAACCGACTCTAAAAGAAACGTACAAATCTTAGAGCCGATATGAATACAAAGTGGATCCATATACCGTGGATCCACAAACACTCGAGCTCTCCGAAAACTGGGTGGTAGCAAACTTGGGTTCAGAGAGTGGGTCTGAGCTCTTCGAAACCACCCTAGATGACTGGAGATGAGTGCTCGAAAGTTGTTTTGTCAAAGGTAGCCTAAGGGACCTCCCTCCCATCATCATGATATGGGGATTTATGAAGATGAGATCTGAAATGCAAACATGATAAGAAATCAAACCTCAAATTCACCTAAACACTTGAGCTGAGGACCGTGAGAGATAAATCATTAATCTTGTCAATTTTTATTTAGGTGATTAATCAATCTATCAGAGCGATTAAGTAAGCTGCTGGGAACCCGATGCTCCTAGGAGACTGGCCCAATCTCACATCTAGTTTTCCCAACTAGTATGGATTGCAGACCCTTTACCGGCTACCCGATCTATTCACTCTGCTAAGAAAGTCCTGGATCAATTACCGGCTACCTGGTGAAGTCCTCACTAGAGAACAATCAACCACAAGACCAGTAGTCTGAAAGGAGTTTAGGTATGTCTCTACCTAGTGTGTAGGTCACTCTCTCACTGCAGATAAATCAACCAATGAGGAGGTGACTCTCCCCAAACATGAAATTTTTAGGTAGAAGTGTATTTTAGGGTCCAATTTGCATTAACAATCCTAAATTTATTTTATTTTCACTTTTTATGTATTTTTCTAAATAAGACAACACCTAACAAATTTTCAAATTTCATTGGTTATTTTGAGTCCAATAAAACATAGGGAGGAAATCAGAAAAGCCGATGCGCGATCAAACAAAATGATGCATGCAGAGATAAAAATGCGTACCTGACTCCAGCACTCTACATTCACGGTGATCCGCACATAAAAGTTAAGATAGGAAATGAAATATCTATATGATGCACGAGGAAATCGGCCTTAGAGGAGCAACTTCTATTAATCGTAAAGAACAATAACTAGCTAATCAAATAAAGATCAGAGTCCGATCTTAGGAGTTACTCGGTGCCCACCACAACGGGTCTTGCTAGCGCTGTATGTGACTCCTCACGGTACTTGGTCTAATATCCACTTAAGCTAACTTTTTCAATTTTATTTTAGCTAAGTTCAATTATGATCTATAGATACATATAAGCAATTAGGTATGGGATCTTAGCTAATTATGTCACAATAAACAAAAGTCCTAAGTCTAAGGGCTAAATCTCCGTGAATCAAATAGAAAGAAAATGCATTAAAAACGAAACCACGAAAAACCACGGTGAAGTCCCTCGAGTGCACTGGTACTCGACGAAACAGACCCCAAAGTTCAAGTGTCCAGAAAGAGTGTCAAACGTCTCTAATTATTACAATAATGAAATGTTGTGAAAATAAACTATCTATATGCTATAAATTCTCTCTCTGTCTCTACTCCTCCCGAATGCAAGCTCCCCCTGAATAGAAAGCCGAAACGTCCCCCGGACGGTACCTCGCACAAAAAATGAAATAAAGAAAGGTCAGAGACAATTATATCAAATATATAAGAAAATAAAGCGAAACTGAAAACTGACTACTAAGCCATGCTCCCCAGCAATGGCGCAAATATCGAGTGCCCAATCGATTGGGGTTAAGTATCAATATAAATTAAAGGTCTTGTGACCCCAATCAATCGGCCGACTCAATCGAGAAGAATAAAACCACTCAGAGAAAAATCAATCAATCAAGTATGTAAGCGGTTCATTATTTTATTTACCTGATATAGCCAATAGGGTCAAACACAAGGAGTACAAGAAAAGTAAGAAGTAGTCAAAATTCAAAGATAAAATATTTTTGGTGGTTTTAATTTTTTACATTTTTCAAAATTTTGAAATAAAGGCAAGCAAGCACTAGAATAAAGATAACACGCACAACAATCTTTTTTTGGATTTTTCTATAAGGTAAAAATACTCGGAAAATAAAGATAAAAATATTTTTGGATTTTCTAATTTTTAAAGCATTTTTGGTAATTTTTCTGGGTCTTTTAGATTTTTTGTGATTTCAAATAAGGCTAAAAACTACAAACAGTGCATAATCAGGACTAAATTATATCTTACAAATCATTAAAATACTCTAAAGTCCTGATTAGCAATTTTATGACAGAATAGAAGTTAAAATCTACCAACAAAATTGAAATTGTAATTTTAGTATTTTTCTTTGATTTTATATATTTTTAGAAGGTTTTGATTATTTTGTAATTTTTATGGTTTTCAAGTGAATTTTCGAATAAAATTGATACATAAATTAAAACACTATAAAAGACATATACACTAATTTTTAGGGAATTTTCAAGGTATTTTTCGAATTTTTATAATTTTTATAAGGCAAACAGGAAAATTTTAAGGATTTTTGAATTTTTAAAAACCGAAAATGCAAATAAATCAACCCAACAAAATTACAGTAAATATTACATAGTAACATGAGCTAATGGTAATTTTTATGTATTTTTTGAATTAATTTAATATTTATTAAGTCCAATAAAGAGCATGCAGTTAACCTAGTTTATAGGGACCTATTCGTAAATACTTTAAGTTCACAGACCAAATCAATAACACTTTATAAAATCTCAATGGTCGAATCTGCAATTAACCTAACTACCACATGCGTCACACGAGATCCAGACTCACAGGGTCATACATGAAAATGTTAAAAACTTGGCATTCATTCCATAACATATAAAAAGTTCAGGGCAAATAGTGCATATATCCCAAAACGCATGTGGGGACACACGTTACTCAGACTTAGAAGGACTGAAACACAAATACCACAAACTATAAGGTCCAAACTATAAATGTGCTTAACTACAACTTTTATTTAATGGACAAAAGCAAAATATCGAAATATGTGAGGACAAAAGGGTAATATACCCTTGGCAAGGACACGTGGCGCACGTGGAGGTGGGTTAAACGTATGGCTCTAATGGCTGCCGATGTCAATCTGAGGGCTGCAGAGGATGTCACGGATGTGCGAGCAGATGCGTCAGATGGCCTGATCTAATGGCCCAAAAGCTGAGAGTATCGGGTGGCTCGGATCAGACCTGGTAGAGGATGATCCAATGGCTTGGGGATGAGTCTGCAAGAACACACTCGGGTGGAATTTCAATAGAGAGAGGGAGGGGATCCACCGACCTAATGAAGGACCTGAGGGTCCCGACAGACTCGTGAATATGATGTGTGTTGAACTCAAGTCTTCGATGGTGGTGATGACAGTCGGATGAACGTGACGGTGGCTGCTTGCCTGGAGCTGCTCCATCTGAGCAATTGAGAGTCTGAGAGTCCAAATGTTCCCAACGTGCATGGTGTCTTGAAAAGAGTAGAGGGGACTCGGGGCTATGCTCCGGTCCTAGTTATTGCAACTGAAGAGGAAAGAAGCGAGAAGTAATGGTGATCGATATTTGGCGGAAGTGGCGGAAGGAGATCCTGCCCTAACCCAGCTTTGTTGAGCAGGTCTAAGGATGATCGGTTTATGGGAGAAGATGGTCGATGATTAAGCGCGTTGATCGGTGTGGATAAGTGGGTGAGACGAGGCTCCAGACCAAGTGGTTGGAGCAGAAAAATGACAACGATGATGAAATGGGAAGATGTGATCGAACAGGGAAATGCGGAACGAAAGATAAATACCTGAAGGTCCAGATGGGTTCTTGAGCTTCAACAAAGGTGGATGGACGGGTCTTGGCCTCGACCGAGCTATTACGGGCTTGGAGGCTTCACAAGACGGAGCTTCGACCGCGTTGTGAGCTTCAAGCCTCCAGACATCTCCTAAGGATCCTAAGCCCCTTCTCAAGTATTTGTCACTCCACTAAAGGTGACTAGGGAAGAATGGAGGCACGAAGGGGTGAGCTGGAGGGCTATAGAGGCGGAAGAAGATGTTATATAGGATGCCTAGGGGTCTAGAAGAATCAGGAAAAGCACACAACCCTAAGAAGATCCGATCCTTTCTAGGGATCCACGAGGGTCACAGATCCTAGCGGAAGAATCAGACGAAGAATCGAGGGGAACAAAGGTCGGAGTCGGACGAGAAAAATCGGAGAAGAAGCTTCGGCGAGAGGGGTTTGACCTAACCCGGACTGGAAGGGACATTGATTGAGGTCAACATTCCGACGTGGCCCAATAGAAATCCAAGAATTTCAAAAACAAATGAAAAATAGATAAAAATAATAAATGATTTCAAATTAAAAAGTGTATAAAATAAAAAATATTTATTATTTAATAAACTATTTTTCTATGATTTTTAATTATTTAACATGTATAATATACCTATGTATTATGTACAAGTATTTATATTTTATTAGTTTTACTAATACTTTTAGTTTAGATTTTATTTATTTACAACACGATTTTAGTAGTGTGAAATAATTTTTATTTTATTTTTATAAGATATTTATAGGTACAAAATAAATAGTGAGTGTAGTGTGTATTTTGTACAAAGGTTGAATGTTTTTTTATTTTATTTTTATTATTCTGATTTTATTTTATTTTTACAATATTATTAAGTCTACATACAAGGGTGTAAATGAATACAATTGATTGTAATAAATAGATAAATAATATGTACAAGTATAAGTGATATGTACAATACATAATAGACCCTATCTCTCTCCACTTATTTTATTTTGCAATCAGATCAAGTTTTGACCTTCTCTTAGGGGTTGGATCACTCTGTATTTATTCTAAATACATCATTCTGTTCTTTTTCCTTTATTCTTTTATTTTTACAAAATTAATGCTAATTACGCATATTTAACAAGAGCATGCAACATGCTAAGTCATTGAATTTACAGGTATTTATAAGAGGTTTGCCAAGAAAAAGGGCTAAAATAAAATAATAAAGAGTGAGAATCATGGATTCATCAAGTACGTAGATACTTCTCCTGATACCCTTTCTTGAAACGGATCTGGTCATGTCATACAAACTATGATAACATGGTACATAGTTTTTTCGTGCTGTAGATGACCAACTTGAATGAACGAGACCAGAGCACGTAGTTTTTTGTGCCCCTTTGAGTTTGATAGAAGTACCATTAGTTGTTATTTACCATGAAACATCATATTAGGAATAGAAAGAAAGACACATTAGGACTAGAAAGAAAGATAAATTTAATATTAAAAGCGTAAAAATCCTGCATCCTTTATCATTAAATATTCCTATGTTTGCATCTACCAGAATTATTAGACAATAATTTAAGGATTTTTATCAATTGTGCCCTTCTTAAATTATGCAATATCAATCATGCCCATTCTTTTATGTAATATTAGTTGTGCCCCTGACTTCTTATAAAATCATAGTTCTTTCCTTCTATTAGATAAAGTAGGGGCATAAATGATATTTCAAAAGGGTCGAACTATATATTTTGTAAGAAGTCAGGGGCACAACTGATATTAGAAAAAGAAAGGGCTAACTAATTTTGTAGAAGTTAATAAGGGCATAAGTTACAAAAATCCATAATGTAAATGATGTGTTGCAAACACGAGAGTGAACTATTATCTGGATACATAATAAATCCAATAGAGTTTAGGATCTTTTACAATTGTACCGCTCTTAGATTCTGCAATATTAAATATGCTCCTCCCTTTTTTACAATATCATTCCCTACCTTCTTGGGCAATTAACATTTTGTTCTTCTCAGTCAATTTTTGTTCTTTCCCTTCCTAAATGGACATTATCTCATGAGTACGAGTCTAATTGGAAAGAAAAAAGAAGGGTATCGATGCAATTTAAAGTAAATTTGTAGGGGCACAACTGTAAGAGAAATTTTACTAAATTGGTCTTTAGTTTGCAAAAACCATGATTTGGTTTATCTCAATAATATCAACAACTAACGGAAGGGCACACATGATAACGATGCGAGATTGTAGGGGCATAATTGATATTGTAAAAAAAGAGGTGCATAACTGATATTATAGAATCTAAGAGGGACACAACTCTAAAAAACAATACAATTTATTTGTATTATAGTGGATTGGATTTTAATGTCTATTGATTGGATTGGATTGGATCGACAAAAATTCTAATATGTTAGTGTGTGTGTATATGCGCATCTCTAATAATGACAAAATATGATGTATATCCATATGGCTAAATGCCCCCATCGCTAAAAAAAAACAAAATTTGTCTTGGGATCTGCCTTAATCCCTCTGATCCTCCTCAAACAAACATGAAGCAGTCTTCACTCGAACAAATGAATAACTTCCCAACACGGGAGAAAATAGAAAATATCCCCCTTATTCAGCCGAAATTTGGCCACCTTAGAAATAGCCATTCTTTCTTTGAAAGCCGACCATGTCCGAAATACCTCGACCAATTATAGAAACGCATACATACGTGAAATACCCATTGTAATCATACACAGCCCATCCGAGGTACAGAAAATGTTTTTCCCTGTCGGCGCTCCGCGCACGACTGATCCTCCTCCCCAACACCCCCTCCAACGCTCCCCTCATTCATGTCCATACGATATTTAATTATTTCCACCAGTATAAGAAAAGGCGGTCCCCCGTTTCTGCTCCCCTCCCGCAGCTCCAGACATAGTACACAAGCACTGGGAAAAATAGAGAGAGATATTAGCCACCTCACTCTCCTCAACTCCATCACTCTCTGCTCCTCTGGAGTCCTCTCAAGTCCACCCGAGATAAAAGGTTCGATCGCGGTTCCCTCACAATCCAGCTTTCGCTCTGTGGTCTCGACCGAGATCCGCGTGTTTGATTTTCTGTAGTCGAGGGGATCTGGTCGGAATTCCGCCCATTTCGGGATCTGCCGGAGGTGGGAGTGCTCGATCTGAGGTTAATTGCGTCCCTATTCCGTGACATTGTAGTTTGCGACGATAGACGTTGGATTCCTGTTGTATCAGAAGTTAGTTTGATGTTAATTTGTTAATGCCCTTCGAGAAATCTTGGGGAGAAATGGAGGGAGTTGGATTCCAGATCTGGGTCTGTTTTGACAATCGTGGATTCGGTGTTTATTTTTTCGTTGTACTTGTAGAATAGATTATAGTAATCTCGATCTGTGATGGCTTGGATGGCATGCGAGCAGTTTTTTTAAGTTTGATATGTGGTTTGCCTGTGTCGTTGTGCTATATGTCGTTAATGTATGCTTGAATTTGTTTGGATCAGATAAAGTGGATATCTTTACCGTTGGAAACGCTGATTTCCGTAGTCAATTTAGCAAACTGTAAAGCTGGCGGCCCGCCCTCACATGGAGGTTTCCTGGCAGCAATGGCAGAAGCCATGGTGCTAGTGACGAGGTAATTGGTCGTGTTCCTAGATTTTTATTTTGGCTACTTTAGTTTGGTCGAGCTTGGATGATTTATGTCTGGTGTTGAGGATATTACGAAGCAGTCGGAGGATCCGGAGGATAATGGGTATGATGATGTCTATTAAGTGGTTCTTTTGCTTCTTTGTTTGGTTCTTCTCCTTCTTCGTTTGTAAAGTATCATTTGAAGAACTCAAAATAGGGACGGGAAAGATGCATTGAACCACTCATCATTGCTATTTATTCGTGTATCTTCTTTCTCCTATTGTTCCTATGCGTCTGTTTGGCAGAAAATTTAAGCCGTCGTAGTTCTCCAATCTATGGAGACTTTTTATGTCAGATTATTGTTATCGTTTCTTGGTTAATTGAGCCTTTCTACTTGATATTCCATATTAATCAAGTTGGACTTCCATTTGGTCTCTTGATAAAAATATATCAGCTGCACTTGCTCCATGAAAATTCATTTCTCCTTCCTGGACTTTTAGCAGTTGAATCAGCCTGAGCCATCATTGTAAATAATGGGACTAAGAATGTACTGACCTCTATAGAGATGAAAAACCTGTACCATAAGCATTTGAAGAGCTTAAACTTTTCCGACGATCTACGTCTAATTTTGTGAATACTATTTCCTGAAGGGATTCTATGATCTGGTGGCTAGATCTCATAAATGCTATGATGGACATAATTCAGTTCTTCCTGAATCAGATTAAACTGCAGTATTGCCAATTGGATTGGATGGTTTTGGATCCTAAACTTTTTTCATGTTTTTCATGTTTTCTCTGGCTTTCACTGTTTTCCTTTGCAAGTATAGGAATTTCTTTCCAAGAATGAATTTTGATTGAATTTATATTGCAACTACTCTTCCTTTATGTCTACATGAAAATAAGAGCATTAGCATATACATCCATCATGCTCAACTTGAAATTGCATATGTCGATCAAATATGACTATGGGAAGTGGCTCACTAAAGATGATGTCTGCTTCGAGGAAGAAACATAAGAGGTAACCATAAACTATTTATACATCATTTCTCTAGTGTAGTGGTAATTGACCTCTACATGCTTGGTTCTCTAATGAAAAGTAGGATTGCTAGCTATAAACAGTGTTGCCTAATTGTTGCACTGCCCGTAGCTGTATATGGACTTATGGAGTGGCACCTCCACAAGAAGATCGATCATAACAGACTTGGCCCACATTAACAATATGTTAGCATGGGTCTGACTCTATGCTTTGACTTTGTACTAAGATCTAACAACCACAACCTACTTCTTGAATCTTGCTATACCATGTAACAAGGTTTCCACCACTGAAAATACAAAATGTAGCAGAAGACTTCCTATCCTTAAGACAATTCACATACACATCAATACTGTAGAAGGTGAGAAAAGAAAAGTTATATTTCACGTAGCCCTAGAACCCTCTTATATAGGAGAAAGGCTCTAGGGAGAAATTATATAAAGAAGACGGAAAAACTAGAGAAATATAAATAAAGACAAAGATATATAATTCTCTCAACACTCCCCCTCAAGCTGGAGCATATATGTCTGTCATGCTCAGCTTGGAGCAATAACGGTGGAAAGGAACCCTTGCAAGAGCCTTGGTAAACATGTCTGCAATCTGTTCTCCTGAAGCAACATGGGAGGTGGAAATAAATCCCTTTTGGATCAAGTCACATGGGAGTGCAATCTTGCAGGCCTCACACTGAAATATAATAAAATCAAACATATTACAATGTTTTCTTTCAGTAATGCCAATTTGCGAAGAGGTATAAGAGCATGAGGTTTGATGAACAATGTTGTATTCTCAGAAAAACTAGAGAAAGAGCTAGTACAATTTCAAATGCACTATTGGACGTTTAAATTTTGATACGGGCATCACATTGGGTAGTATTTTAATCAAGAAGAATATAATAACATCACCGAGAGTAAAGTTAAGAGCACATAAAATATTCTGTTATAGCATCTACTAATGAATCTCCACTTATCCTGAGCTAGGGGAGTGGTTACTGTGGAGAGAAAAGAATAAATTGATTGACAATGAGGCCTTAGGGTTCTCTTAAATAAGAGGAGAATCCTGTTAGGCAAATTGTGTAATTGATATGAAAAGGAAAGAAAAAAATGGCAAGTGTTCTCCAACTTTAAGTGGGGTTGGCTACATGGATTCTTGCTCAAATTCATGTTCAAATATTCAACTATTTTTTGCGATGGTTGTCGGCTACGTAGCACAACCCCCACAAGGGGGGATTTGAATCCTGGTCTTTTGGGTGGTAGGCACACTATATTACCATCAGACCATTGAAGTGGGTGCAATGATCTCAACACTCCCCCTCAAGATGGAGCATAGATATCAATCATGCTCAACTTGGAATAACATCTCTGGAATGTCCCTCTAACTAGGGCTTTGGTAAACACATCTACAGTATTTTCCCTTAAGCTGACATAAGATGCGGATATAAATCCCTTTTGAATCATGTCACAAGTGTAGTGACAGTCGACCTCAATATGCGTAGTCCTTTCATGGAAGGCATGATTGTTGGTAATGAAAAGAGAAACCTGGTTGTCGAATTAGAGATGCATGGGAAGAGACATGTCAATAGCTAGGTTAATCAGTATGGATCCGATCCATATCGTACTCCCTTGTGCCATGGCTCTGTTGTACTAGATTAGACAACCATTGTATGTTTTTTCTCTTCCATGACAACAAAGAGCATGCCCCTATGAACACTACAATGCCTGAGGTAGACTTTCAATCCTTGGGACATCTTGCATAATCTGCATTTGCACATGCTGTAACAACAATGGATGTTCCTTTACTAAATAAAAGTTCAATATTGTTAAGAAATAACATTGCGGAAGCATATCAGAAATAAAGATAGAAAAACTTAAGAACACACGGGATTTTACATGGAACCCTACTCCGTGAGGAGCGGGATGAAACCACGGGAGAAGTCCTCAAATAGGGCATGTTTGTCTATTGACTTTCTCAATGGATACAGGAGGTCTGGGGCTTCTTATATAGCCTTCCCAGAGCCTCCAAGTCCCACCACTGGACGATGTGGGACTAAACACTGGATGGGGTAAATGGATCTTCTCCAAGATCCATTTACCCTGCTACAACTCAATATCGCGCATACACGAATACTCACACACTCCCCCTCAAGCTGGAGCATGCAATGCTCAGCTTGGACAAACAGAAAGAAACTCAACTCAACGCTACATGACACTACGGACAATATCAACCCAACGCGCACATTGTTGCAGTCGAGGACGTTGCTTCTCATGCCGTACAGGTGAGGAGGATGAACGGGCTAGAGTGTGAGTCAACTGAAGACCCGGAATCTGACCATCGAGTCTGAAACTGCGCCTGAAGTCTCCTCGTCGGAGAACTGAGTCTCTCCCATCTGGCTCAGAGAATGATACTCTACTCTGGAGTACCCAAGGCCCTAAATGTCGGTTTCGGTCACCATTTCGGTATCGACCAAAACAGAATTTCGGTAGAATTTCGACCGGAATTTCGATCATTTTGGTCATTTTTCGTACCAGGACTCCCATATTTCGGTCATTTCGGTCGAATTTCGATTTCGACTGGATATCAATATTCGACAGAAATTCGACCGAATTTCGTTGAATTTTGAGGCCATGGGAGTACCTATGATACCACATGAAAACCCTTGCCTTCAATGGCATAGGGAATGGTCCTCTGCTCTGGAGTCCCTATGGTTCACATGAAAACTCTGGCCTGACAAGAAGAAGAATGATTTTTTTTGAAGCCAGAAACATGGGGAGACACTTAGTGGTGTTCGTCCCATTTATTTAAAACAAAAATAAAAGGTAAACAATGAGTTTACAGAAGAAACGATAACACGAACCAAACACAACCACTACATAACCCAATCATCGACCAACCACGCAAAGTGCATCTCCACGTTTTCCTTGTAGAAGCGTTTCCCAGAAAAAAGTGCATTTCTGCCCAGCCATATCGCCCACAAAGTTGCCACGGGCCAAAGGATCTCCTGCCTCTCTCTTACTCTATTGGCCACCAACGACCCACAAAAGGAAGCCAAATCGGTAGTGCAGATCCAAGCCATATTCGTGTCCTCCCAGAAGGCAGTCACTTTCGGACAGGTGAAGAAAAGGTGCTGAAGGGATTCCACCGCATTGTCGCATAAGATGCACCTATCCGAGACAGAGTGAAGCAGCGTAGTGCCACGATCTCTCGTCATCAATCTTTGTCTACGGAAAAGCCATAGGAAGAATCCAACGCGTTCGGGTAACCTGAGACCCCAGAAGAACCAGCAGTCCCGAATCAAACTCTCCGACCGCAAAGGTGGGGGCCTACAAATCGCCCCATAGGCTTTCCTTGTCGAGAAAGGGCCCATACGCCATGCCCAGTGATCTCTACCCACCGAAGGACGCCCCCCATCCTTGATAGAGTCCAGCAAGGAAAGAAAGTCCTCGGGCCTTTGATCCGAGAAATTAGCAGAGAATGCCGGGAACTAGCAAGATGAAACCGTCACACTCTTATCTGCCACCAGAGCGAAGAGGCGGGGAAACGCGAGCACAAGGGCCCCCTCCCCGTCCAATCACCAGTCCAGAATTTGAAGGATTCACCATCTCCTAGCACCGGCCTAAACAAAGATAAGAACTTGGAGAAGACCTCCATCACCCCCTTCCAAAACGGCGAGGGGGATCCCACCGGATCAGCCACCACCGGGGGCGCCCACGGACGCCGTAAATTTCATGCAAGACCTTGGTACGAAGATCCTCCCCTGGGCCCCAAATTCTGTTGGCCCACTTAAGAAGAAACGCGTCATTCATATGATCCAAACTCCGTACCCCCAACCCCCCTTCATTCTTGTGCCGCGTGATTTCACCCCATTCAACCAAGTGTATCCTCCTCGACTCCTCACCATGCTTGCTCCACAAAAACCTCTGCATCAGCTTCTCAAGGCGATTGTGAATCCCCCTCGGCAGCCGACGATTAGACAAGAAATACACATGGATAGAGGATAGAACCGCCTTCAAGAGGACGAGGCATCCCCCCTAGAAAGAATGGCCGACTTCCAACCTGCCAGCCTTGTCTCCACCTTCTCCACGACTCGGAGCCAATCTCTCATCCTAGTTCTTCCCACTACCAAGGGCATCCCCAGGTAGTCAAACTGTAGAGAGCCGCAATCGGACCCCAAGACCCATCCACACACGTCCGCCTCCTCGATCGAGAGACCAAAGGGGACCACCTTTGACTTGTCTACATTTTTGAAAAGACCGGACATCTCACTGAAAAGATCCAGGGCCATAGACATGCCCGCAACCTCCGCAAGGCCCCCTTCAATGAAAAAGATAGTGTCGTCCGCGTATTGCGACAAAGGGATCACCAAACCATCCCTAGAGAATCCGTCTGATAATCCACAGTCAACAACCCGGCAAGCAATGTGAGCAAGGACATCCGCAACGATGACAAAAAGAAGGGGAGCAAGGGGGCAACCCTGCTGCACCCTCCTACGCGGCTGGAAATAACCCCCCTCCGGGCGGCCATTAATCAAGAGCGAATAAGAGGCCGTGGTAACACAACGCCACATCCAAGAAATCCAAAGCTTCGGGAAACCCTTCCTCCGCAAAACCGATCAAAGAAACTTCCAGTCAAGGCAATCATAGGCTTTTGCAAATCCACCTTCCACAGAACACCACGCCTCTCCCCCCGCCTCCAATCCGCATCCACCTCCGACGCTAGAGTAAGGCAGTCCGAGATTTGCCTTCCTTGTATAAAAGCCGATTGTAGAGGGGAGATGATGGAGTCAAGAACCCGACCGAGCCGCAACGCAAACACCTTCACCACAATTAGGTAGAGGGCATTAGAAATAGCAATGGGACGGTACTCTTCAATCCGTTCGGCCGAAGCGGACTTAGGTAGAAGAACAATCAAAGATTTATTAATCCGTTTGAAACCCACATTTCCAACACAGAATTCGGAGATGACCTCCAACAGCTCATTGCCAACCAGCTCCCAGAAATCCCTGTAGAATGCCACCGGGAAACCATCCGGCCCTGGAGCCCCATCCGCGTTTAAGTCCCACACCGCCATCTTAACCTCCTCTAGGGATACCCTCTGCGTCAACCCGTCACACAATGAAGGAGAAAGAGAAGTAGCTCCAACCCCCATCCATCTCCAAAGTCTTGGAATGTTCCTCACCGAGAACTCCTTAAAGTGAGTTGCGATTGCTTTCCCCATTTCTTTGTCACCCTCCACACGAAGGCCATTAATAGTGATCGAACGCAATGTATTCGAGCGACGCCTTCCGCTTGCTATGCGATGAAAGAAGGCCGTATTAGCGTCCCCCGCTTTCAACCACCTGCTCGATCTTTGACGCCATTCAGTGACACACTTGAGATCCTCAGCCGCGATTTGCTTCTGAGCGAACGATCGTGCCGCCAATTCATCCACCGATAGCTCCCTAGCATCCTCCAAAGCATCAAGTCTGCTGACTACCTCCTCCGCCTCCAACCTCGTAGCATGTCTCGCTGCCCTGGTCTCCCTCTTAAAAGAGCTCAATCTCGTGCGTAAAGAACCGAGCTTGTGGACAAACTTGAAAACTGCTGAACCATCGACCTGCACGTTGGACCAATGAGAAGCCACCAAGTCCTTGAAGATATCCTCCAATAACCAACTCCTCTCATACCTAAAAAGACCCTTCGTTGCAGGAGGATCACCTGAATCCCACACAATTGGTGTGTGGTCGGACATGCTCCGCGGCCGAGCAAGCACAGAAGATAGCGGGAAACAATCAAGCAGTTCTGTAGATGCTAAAATCTATCAATACGGGAGCGCGAGTTTGAATTCCTCCATGTTAGGCGATATCCCCGGCATCCATAACTTCCAGAGCCAACGAATCGACGACATCAACAAACTCCAAAGATCCCATGTCCTGACCACCCCTGAAACGAGGCCTGTTGGATGTTCGAAGGGTAACATTGAAATCCCCCCCCAATGAGCTAGGGGATTCCCGCAAACGCGCTACCCGCCTCCCGCAAGCCCTCCCATAATTCCCTCCTCTGAGTATGACAACAAGGCCCGTAGATACAAGTAAACACAATAGGCAAAGAAGATCCGGCACATACCAATTGAATCGAGATGCAATGCCTCCCCCATAGAACCGAGCCAAAAGCCAAGGTCGCGGACCTCCAAGCAATCAACAGCCCACCAGCCGTACCCACCGCATCTATAGCCCTGATTTCATCTACACCTCCCGCACTAAACGATCTCCAAAGAACATCGTTGATGCCCTGAAGCTTTGTTTCCTGCAACATGACGGCATCGCAACCCCATTCAACGAATCGCAACCACATGGCTCTCCTCTTGGCTAGGTCCCCTAGCCCCCGCACATTCCATGATAGAATCTTCATAACAAACCATCGCGATGCCCCCCAATCCGTACCACCCCTGATGCCTCCGCCACAGACATCTTAATAATCGAGCAGGACAGTGGCGCAGAGATTGCCAGTCCAGCTCTGTTCCTCCTTTTGTACCGCTTCCCGGACCGCCTATCAGAGTTTCCTTCAGCAGCAGCCGCACCCTCCAACTCAAGGATGAGCACATTTGGGAGAGAAGAAGAGATAACATCGGACGCCATGGAAGATACAACCTCAATAGTCGATGCAACCGTTGCGCCCAAAGAACTCCCCTGAAAGCCCACGGACGGGCAGCAGAAGCGAGGCCCCATGGAAGGGGTAAAAGTAGCCGAGCTGACATAGTCAAAAATTGTCGAAGTCCTGCGACCTCCAGAAGAGTGAGCGAGGCAAGAGAACTGCTCTGAGAAGCTCGATGAAGACGGGAAAGTTGCAGAGGAACAACTTCCATGATGCTCTTTCTGCCCGAAAAGAAAGAAGTGCTAACATTGGAGCTGTCAGGGGCTCGACCCGCAAGTGGATCCGAGAGCTCGACCCGAAGGTCGGGATCCGAGGTCCGAGACCAAGGTTGAAGTGGCACCGAGAAACAAGGATTCGATCTAGCCATGTCAGCAGACAAACCAGCCTTTTGAGATACCATGCACAGTACCCGAGTGGAGAATCCCAAAGGTCGCCCCCCATCAATCTTGCGGGACGAACCCTTCAACGCGACCTTAGGGAAACCCACCTGGAGCACAGAAGGCGAGGCGATATCGACCACCATCGGAACCTCCGGCGGAGGAGGTGGTTACACGATCACCATCTCCACCCGGCACCGGAATCGCCCAATCTCCATCGACTCGCAGAAGACGTGGCCATTCGCGCCTTCGCACAAACCCTTGCTGCACTCCGACAGCACCCGAGTGACATCAGGAGCCGACCCTGGTGACAAACCATCGTCAATGACCGCGAGCACCGATCCCCATCGTCGAAGAACCCACCCCAGGCAGTGAACCGTCCTAGAGAGGAAAGGAACCCCTCGGACTTCCGCCACGCAAACTTCGACGTCCATATTCGCTCCGTCCGCAAAGCGCAGATCCCGCCAAATCACATCTTCCATCGCTCCATTTTATATTAAACGATCTCTCTGTAACCTCGAAAGACCACGAGCACAACAACGACGAGAATCAAGTGGCACGACGTCCCCCGAGAAATGCGAACCGGGGAAACCATGCATGCAACCGATCATAGCCTCCATGGAAATGCACCTCCGTAAGGCGTAACCGATCACAGCATATGTGCCGTCATCAAGTGCACCATCCCCCCTCCTGCCTGAATGGCAGAAGGCGATCCTCCGACCACACCAACTGTCTCTTTGGAGGCACCCACAACCTTCGGAAAAACCTTCACCCCGGCAACGCTCGAACCCTTCAGCACACCCGCAACCACACCCGCAAAAGTATGTTGTCCCCGTAAAGCATCCACCCCACAGGATAGCCTTCTTTCTCCGCGGTCAGCAGCAATGCGTACAAAACCTCCGCGGTCAGCAGCACGTACAAGAACTCCATTGGAATGACGTACAGAACCAAACCAGCAGGAGGCCTTCCGGTGGCCCAGCCTCCCGCAAGCAAAACACCTCGGTGGAACATTGCAGAATGACGCCACGTGTCTTTGAGCCCCACACCGGAAGCACTTCTTCTCCGGTTTCTTATGCGAGACTTGCACCCACTCCCCTCTACCCCCATCTCCATGCATATCAGCATCAACCCCATGCACAACGGAACTAACTTCGACCCGGCGCCCCTCCGCTTCCCTGCAAGCCACCCCTTCCCCTTGCCGCCTTCCCCAACACCGAAACAACCGCCTCCGGCTCCCTCCGAGACCCCTTCTCCGACGAAACCCCCGAGCCCGACCTTTCCATGCACAACCGCTTCCCCACGCTCATCGCCTTCTCCGCCCCGGAACGCCGGTGTAGAGATATTTATGTATTTCTGCATCTTATATGTATCTCTTTCTTATGTTCTATTTCTATGTTCCACCTTATGTAATTTACCCATACGTCTCTCCCCTATATAAGAGAGCCTAGGGTTCTCAGAAATAAACAACTATTATTTTTCTCCCAACATGGTATCAAAGCGGCGGTCCTAGACCGGAGCTCGTGTACCCTAACCCTAAACCTATCCCCCACTCGCCAGCCTCCTCCTCCCTGTCTCTCGACGCCGCCGCCGCCACTGCGCCGCCGTCTAGCCGGCCTCCCACCGCGCTCAGCGCAGCACCAGGCTCTCGGCGCCGCTCGGCGCTACCCCTGGTCGCCCCTAGGTCCTCGTGTCATCGCTCCAGGCCCCGTGGCTCCTCAGCGCCGCCCAAGGCCCCGCTCGACGCTGCCCTAGCCGCCGCCCAGGCGCTGCTGGTGCCACCCAGGCACTGCCGGTGCCGCTGCACAGGGCCCCGCGGCTCCTCGGCAGCCTCCTGGCCCTCGAGGTCCCCTAGGTCTTCGCCTAAGCCGTCGGCCTCAAGTGCCACCGACTCGCTTCATCGTTCTCCTCCCGTGCCGCGCATCTAGGGTGATGGATTTGATTGCATAAGGTCTACGTATGCAATCAAATCCTCGTATGTCATCGTAGACACATCTTTTTGGTCGACATACCCTGTGATCTTCGTTTGATATCATGTCAGAGAACAAAGTCGATGTACTCGCCACCGGTGCCTTCAGAGGTCCGGCGCCGATTGTCAAGATGGACGGGACGAACTACGAGCTCTGGGCGATGCAGTTCATGAGCCTCATGAAGTCTAACGGTAAGAAACACATCCTTACCGACGAAGAGCCGACGGAGAAAACAAGGATTTATGCCTCATGGGAGGCAGACGATGCGTATGGCAAAATCTGGCTATCTGGGACGTTGATGATAGAGATCGCCAACGACGTGCTGCATCAACTCGCAACCAAGACAATGTGGGATATTCTGGCAGTGACATATTCGCAGGCACGGAATGAGACAAAGATACTACAGTTGCAGCATGATATTTTTACTGTCAAACAGAATGGACGTCCTCTCCACTCACTGTACACATCCCTCCCTGAGAGGAATGTTTGAGAATCTCCATAGCTTCATGCCTCTGACGGCGACTCCCAAGCAGCAAAAGACATACAGGAATGCCACCATGGTGGGTGTATTCCGGGCTGCCTTTGATCCAGAATATGATGCTGCCCGCTCTCAGATTCTTGGTGATGCCACCATTCCTCCTATGAAGGAAGCTTTCCGCCGACTTAGTCGAATTACTGTCCCGAGCTCTACTACTAGCCAGACACCATCGGCGATGGCTGCTTCCAGAGGAAGAGGTGGCTCCTCTACTTTTTGTGGACGAGGTCCCCGTGGTCGTGGAGGTCGCATTCGTCAGCCCTGCAATTATTGTCGTCGCCCTGGTCACTCCGAGGATACATGCTACTCTAAGCATGGCTTTCCTGCCTCGGCTCGAGTAGCAGAACAAGTCGAGTCTCCTGCACCTTCCTCTTTGGACCAGCGATTCGATGATCTTGTTGCCAGACTAAGGAATATCATGCCTCCTGACGCAGCTCCAGGGGGTCATTCAGATGTGGCACCCTCTGCTTCTGCCAGTACATATGCTGCAGCCTCTACCTCAGGTAGTTCTTATGCTCTCACCTCTTGTAGTGGACCTATGATTACAGAATGGGTTATGGACTCAGGAGCGACACATCACCTATGTGGGGACAAAGAGCAGCTTACTGCATATAGATAGGTTTCTCCAAAGCGGACTGTAGTAATAGGCTAATAGCCAATGGGACTCATTCCCCGATTACAAGATAGGGGGAGATTTGTTCGACGCCTTCCATGCGATTACAAAATGTGTTATATGCTCCAAATTTTTCTATGAACTTACTGTTCATTAGTAAGATTACAAAGGATTTGAACTGTCGAGCTATTCTTGACCCATCGTCTCTTGTTTTCAGGACATACTTACGGGCAAAGTGATTGGATGTGGCCGTGAGCAGAATGACCTTTATCGTCTGGTCCGTACTTCCTATGTCGGTGCATCACTCCATTCTACAGGATCAACCTCTCCATATACCTGGCATCTCCGTTTTGGTCATCTACCCCTTCAGAAGATGTGTCGTATTTTGCCTCAGATTCCTCCGGGAGTGTCCTTCCAGTGCGAAGCGTGTCAGTTGGGAAAGCATCATAGATCCACTTTCCCAGGTTGTCAGGGTCGGAGTAGTAGCTCTCTTTTTGAGTTAGTCCATATTGATATTTGGGGTCCCAGTCGTGTTCCTGATCGCCAGGGACAAAGGTTTTATCTTGTTGCTGTAGATGATTTTTCTCGTCTGTCTTGGGTGTTTTTATTGAAGAATAAATCTGAAGCGGGGAATGTGATTCAATTGTTTATTAATGAAGTTCAGAATATTTACTTTTCTTCTGTGATGATTGTGCGGTTTGACAATGCTTTGGAATTTTGCACCCGTACACTTTCATTGTTGTTTTCCTCCCGTGGTATAATTCATCAAACTTCACGTGCTTATACTTCACAACAAAATGATGTTGCAGAGCGAAAACATCGTCATTACTGGATATCACTCGGACCCTACTTATTCAGAGTCGTGCTCCACATTCGTTTTGGGTTGATGCAGTTCTCACGGCTTGTTATCTTGTGAATCGAATGCCCTCGTCTATCTTGGGAGAGAAAACTCCTTTCTCTATAGCCTTTCCTGAGAAGGAGTTGTTCTCTCTCACGCCCCGTGTGTTTGGCTCCGTTATGTTTGTGTACCAGTTGACTCCAGGTATTGACAAGCTCTCTCCCAGGGCTGTCAAATGTGTATTCGTGGGGTACTCCAGGACTCAAAAGGGCTATCGTTGCTTTGATCCGTTACGTGGGAAATACTTTGTTAGTGCCGATGTCATATTCTTTGAATCTGTGATGTTTTTCTCTCCTACAGGTGACATGCTGACTACTTCCGAATCTGATTCTGAGATCTATATGCCACCTCCTCCTACGAGTCCGTTATCTCCTGCACCAGTCGTACCACCACCACCACCTCCACCACCTCCAACTACACCCAATCCTATGACTGTGGTTCCGCCGTACCAAAATTCTACACTCGTCGGTAGGGATGCAAACGAATGAATATGAATGCGAATTCATGTCATACCATAACCATATTCATTTTATTTTACGAGTACGAATACGAATACGGATGTCACACAAATGTAAACAATCAAGATCCATATCCTCAAAATACGAATACGAATACGGATACGATTTTTTTACGAACAAACACGAATATCTAAACGAATATTACAATAAAAATTTATGCATAAAAAATTATAGGAATATGAATTTAAGGTTTCATACCAGATCAGTTGCAAATGCAACTGAGAGGGAGGTCGTGGTTGCGGCAGAGGGAGGTTGTGGTTGCGAGTCTGTGACAAAACGATGTTGGCTCCGGCGGGGGAGGCGGAGGTGGTAAGGGGACGCGGTCCTCGAACCTCGACTCCTTGAAGGAGGCGGAGGCCGGCAACCATGGAGGTTAGAGGAGAGGAGAGAGGTTGGGAGGTGGACGGAGGCGGTAGACGGTAGGACGCAAGGGGGCAGAGGTCAGCAGAGCGCAAGGGGGCGGAGTTCAGGAGGGCAGCAGGCTGCAAGGGGGGCGGTCCGGTGGCCCCCAAGAAGGGGAGGGGTGATGAATCTGTGATTCATCACATCAAAAGTCAAAAATAGAGCCTTGTTCCCGAGAAAATAGAGGCATATTTCCTTTTATCTTGCATAGATAACATTCATGCATACATCCATAATTCATGCATTATAGCAGCTCATCTGCATTTAAATAAGAAGCCACAAATCCCTTGTAAAATTCTTCTTCATCAAATAACTTCCTCTCTATAATATATGTATATATTCATTAATAATATAGAGAAGAATGCCAAAAAAACCACCCTTGTAAAATAGCCCAAATACCCTGAGAACCCTTGTACATTAAAACACACATAAAGGCCGCATACAAACCCCTACTTAGGTCTACTCACTCTTAGATTATTACATATCAAAAGACCTTCAAAATGAGACTAATTTCATTGAAATTGGAGCTTGTATGAAGAACTTGGGTTTTTGGGCCATGTTGTATACTACATATGTATATTTATGTATCTTTGTATTTATGTACCATATTTGACCTCATCTCCGTCTTTGGTCAACATGAAACTTGTAGATCTCATCAAGATCTACAACTTTCATGTTTTGAGTTTTTCCAAATTCGGCCTTCTCTTCTCTCTACACGTGTTTTCCCTTCCAGCCACTCACAGCAGGCCACGTGGCGCCCTCTGATTGCGCCACGCGGCCCGCTGCCCTTCGCCTCGTCCGCCCGCGCCCTCCGCCGTTGGATCTCGTCTCAGATCCAACGGCCCAGGCCTTTCCACACGCTTCCCTTCTCCTTGCCGTCCGATCCTCACCTCGCTTCATCTGATCCCTCCATTAGCGCCGCGCTCTCAGCCCTCCACGTGGCGGCATCTACGCCACTCGATCGCGCCCCCGATCCTCTCATCACAGCCGCCCATCTTCCAGCGAGTCTCGACCCTCCGATCTAAACCCTAATCTCATCCACACCGCTCGCACACGCTTCGCTCACATCACGCCACGTGGTGGCTCCACGACCCTCAGATCGCCTCCCCTCGATCTAATCACACCCGCTCACCACGATCCAATCTCCACCGTTGGATCACACGATCCAACGGAGGAGACTTCGTCTCCTACCTCGGGCACCCCCTCTCTCCCACGATCTCCGCCTTGCGGGAGGGGCTGCCCCTTCCTATTCTTGGCCGCACTCCAGCCACCTTCTCCAGCCGCTGACCTCACCACGACGCTCCCCACTCGTCCCTCTCCCTCGCCAGCACCCTCAATCGCCACCACCTCCACCATATTCGCCCCACGACAGCCTCCAACTTCGCCACTTACCCACTCCAGCCGTCACCTCCATCTTATAAATACGCCACCTCCGGCCACCTTCATCCGCATCCGCCACTCCAGGAGAAACCCACGAGCTCAGAGCTCTCAATTGGTGACAGCAATTGGCCCTATCTTCGAGCGAAGACCGGCGTCTTCTCCGGCGAGATCCTCGGCCCACCGCCGTGCCGCAGCCACTCCTCCGAGCAGCTGCACGAGCTCGGGACCTTACCGATCCCTCGAGCGACGACCCTGGAACTCAAATCCGAGCTCCAATCCCCAGGTAACTTCCTCCATCGATCTCCGATCTTCTTCTTCTTTTTCTTGTTTTTTCTCTGTTTTTATTCGCTGCCATTGATCCCCCTCGCACCTTCCAATCACCTCGCCGAGCTCCGCGTCGGAGCTCCGATCCTCGCTGACCCCTCCGCGCATTCCGACGACGCATACCACCTTCCTCCGACTGTAGCTCCGCCATTTGGCCGGAGCTGACTCGCCAGACCACCGCACTCCACCGTAGGCCTCGCCGCTCACTCACCCCACCTCCACGAACACCTGCACGCCTCGGCTATCCCTCTAACCTTTTGCAGGGACTCGATTCATTACTGATCGGAGCCTCATCGGAGCTGCCTTCGAGCTTCATCGACGCTGAGCTCCAGCCCTCCTCCAGTCATCCAGAGACCACCGGAGGCTCCGCCGTGAACTCCCGTTTCTTCCGAGCTACTTGGGAGCTGAAGAAGCTCCTCACCGACGCCTGGTACCCGAGGCGGAGCCAGCCCAGCTTCACCGGAGCGCAGCCATCTCCTCCGCAGGCGGCGGAGGCCCGTTGAAGGAGAAGAAGCAGCAGCCGTTCGATCCTCTGATCGAACGGACCTCGCCTCGCCACGCGTCACTTCGCCCCCCTCGTCCTCGACCGTTCATCGCACTTCAGATCGGACGATCCTCGCCTTGCCACGCGCCTTCACCGACACCCCTTGGATCCATCTTGATCCAAGGGCCTTCAGGCTGCCACGTAGACACATCCAAGCCTCGGCCTCCCAAGCCTAGGCTCGGGTGAACCGAAGCTGCACCGAGGCTAGCCCGAGCCTCCAGAAGACCCGAGCCTCGACCCGAGCCTCCGAAGGCCTCCGAACCTAGGCCGCCCCACGTGAGAAGCACGTGCGGCCTGGGTTATTTGCACCGACGCCCCTGGAGCTTTCACAAATTGCAAAAAGGTCCCTGTGAAGCAGACATCACGTGAGGAGCACGTGATTCGTGGAGAAATTGCATCCAAGTCCTGCATACTATTGGTAATTGCATTTTAGTCCCTGTCAGCACGTTTACTTATTGAAATTTTATTTTTCCAGTATTGCATTTATACCCTTGTGTTTGCACGTGTCCATAGCATGCATTTTTCATCATTTTGAAATTCCAAAAATTGCAAGTTGTTGAGAATTTTGTCCTCTATCTTTCTGTACACGTGTTTGATTTTTGTTGGCTTAATTGAATTATCAATGAATTAATTGGTTCATTTGTGTCATATTTTGCCCAGTGATGCCATTTGATTTTTAATTAAATATCAGTGCCTTCAAAAATCACCAAAAATTCACAGTAGCTTAAGGACACTATTTTTGACACTCCATAAAAATTTCATGTCATTTGCACGCATAATGAGGCCTCAATAAATAGTTTAGTGATTTTCTTTAAATAATTTTAATTAATTCATTTCACAAGGAATTTAAGTTTTGTCAATTTTCCTAGGTCCCTGATCATTAGACCTTCCTAGGATAATTTTGGTTCTTGGAGAAATTGTGGTTTGATATTTATTAAAAATTAAACACTGAAAATCACTTTGTCTGTTTGTTTAATTCACAGAAAATTCATTTTGAGTCGAAAAATTCCAAAAAAATTAGTGTAGCTTAATTTCATTCCATATCATAATCTGACCAAGTTTCATAATTTTTGGACTTCATTTGATATCTTAAATTGATTTAATCTCAACTTGGCTGGATTTTTGCATGTGTCTGCATTGAAAATTAAAAATACCAAAAAAATTGTTCCCCGAATATCAAACACTTGTAAATTGTTGTAATCAACCTAAGGAGACAGTTGCCTCCCTGAGATCGACCTTGGACTCTACCAAGTAAAAAAAAAAAAAATATCACTGCTTAAAATTGACCCAAAATCTGTCTTAAGTGGTATTTGATCAACCTCCCGTATCCGACTGCAACGAACACTTAAAATTGATTTGGAACATTAATTTGCCCGAATTAACTAAGGGTGCGGGAGGCGCATCAAAATGGCGCCGTTGCCGGGGAGGCACGGCTTAGGATAATTTGCATCATATTTTTGAGTGTTTGATCTTCTAATCCCCGGGTAGTCTGACCCCCGGTTTTTCTTGTAATTATTTCTCTCATTTATTTCCTTTGCATTATTTTATTGTTGTGTCACTCTCTGACCTCTATTTCATTTTCTGTGCGAGGACCGCGAGGAGTCGGCGACGCTTCGAGGACTTAGCATTTAGATTGTGTGGAAAGAAAGAGAGGCATTGTATTCTTTTTCATTATTTTCATTTTGCATTATTTCCAGCGGTTCCCGGTTGGGATCTCGCGCGTGTAAATATAGTGGAAAACCGTGTCCCGTGTGCTGTGTGGTTGATTGGTAATTTAGCTTGCACTAGCGGCTCCTCGAGCCACTCTAGGACTTGTTTGTGCTCGTAATCAATAGGACCACACAACACACTTAAAAGACGCACCTAGACCGCAGGACTTAGTGCAAATTAAACTGTTCTTCACGCTAATAGAACTGCCTGTCTAGGAGCGGCTTTCATCGCCTGCATTTGCATGTAGGGTAGAGTTTTCAATTCTGTATAGCATCCTGCATCAAGAAGCGAAGGACCACTGTAAGTATTCTCTACTTGGCATAAGCATCATAGATTTCAACTTGCATCGGCTTTTCTCGATTTCCCCCCTCTGATTTTCTCACTTAATTAAAAAGGAAATTGGGACTGTCCGATAGACGTGCTTTGTGGTGATTAATTACAGTGATAACCTAATTTTAAAACAGGGACTGCTAACATTATTGACCATAAAAAGGGAATAAAAGCTGAAAATTGTTTGCGGGAGACTAATCCCCGACCTTGTTTTCAGGCTGAGTGAGGGTACCTGAGTGTGTGTGAACACCCTAAGGTAGAGCCCAAATCCCCGTCTTCCATATCACGTTCTAACTGATCCTAGCAAATATCACTAGCTGAATATTTTCAGATTCTTTGACTAGTACCAAGTAGCCTCCGCCTGTCTCAGGTAGATAGGGGTGAAATTGCGGTACTTCGCGACAAGTTGCTAGTAACCCTCCGGGGCGAAGTTCCAGCCTTGTCAGCCTCCGCCTGCTTGCAGGTAGATAGGGGCATGGTCACTGAGTCCATCAGCTTGGGATAGGAGCGAAGAAAGGAAGGAGCGGCGGTATCTTAGACGACAGGATAGACAGGGAAGACGCATCCGGCTCTGAGCCGACTTCCCTCTAGGCCGCGTAATCCTTGCTAGATTTGCTTGAAAATCACACTTAAAAACTACAAGATAAATTGGACTCAACTTTGAGTCCTTCATTGTGTTGAGTGTGAATCCAGGGTCTTGGATTGATTTTGTGCTTGCTTCAGGTAGGAGAAAAATCCTATCTTCTTCTTGCTTCACCAAGATGAGTGACTGGGGAGATCTCGACGCACCGTTCACTGATCTTTCTATGAGTCCCCCAAGTAACTCGTCTTTTCCGGTCCGAGCGCACCTTGGACCACCCAGGACTCATGACCCTCTTGAGTCCTGGTTCCCTCTTGCTCAGGGTGGTTACCCTCAAACCGACCCTTCTATCTCCTCTGAGATTACCAAGGAAGATCATTGCCTCGGTAATCCCTTACTTGATTCAACCTCTAACACCGACCTCATTTTCCAATCCCCAGAAGTAGAGGAAGAAATGCCGCCAAAGATGCCGCCTGATGAGGACCAGATGAGACAAATTCTAAGACGCCTTGCTGAAGCTGAACAGAAAAATGCTGATCTTACTGCACGAATGGGGCGAATAATAGTAGCTGAAGGGATCGACCGACCAATGGTCGATACCTATAACCCGGCGGAGAACGAAATCCAGAATTGGCTAGCACCTGCAGTTCCCGACCAGGCATTCGAGCTGAAGCCCCACTTCCTTAGCCTGCTGCCGAAGTTCAACGGAAACCTAAGCGAAGAGCCGTACACTTTCCTCCGTGACTTCGAACTAGTCTGCAATAATCTGAGCCATCCCAATGTTGGCCAAGATTATATCCGACTGAAAGCCACCCCATTTGCCTTAGGAGATAAGGCTGCACATTGGCTGAAGAACCTAGGGGTGGTCTGTACTACCTGGATGCAGTTCAAGGACCTCTTCTTAAAGAAGTTCTACCCACTCAGTAGAACCAATCAAATGCGAACAAAGATTGCCAGCTTCGCCCAAGGACCCTGCGAACCGTTCCACGAGGCGTGGGACAGGTTCAATGACTTAGTACAGAAATGCCCATGCCACGACATTTCTAAGGCGATCTTAGTCCAGACCTTGTTCTGCGGACTAACCCCAGAGATGCAGGGGTTAGTCAGCGCCGCCTGCGGAGGAAGCTATCTAAACAAGAACGAGCACGCCGTATGGAAAATCCTAGAACAGATGGCAGAAACCGGCAGGTCACAGGCCACAAGGGCCTATCAGTCGTCTCCCTCGATTCTATCCAATGAGACGACTAGAAGGACTGTTGCAGATCTGACAGAGGACCTCATCCCCAGCATGGGGATGATTGCAGACAAGCTTACTATGGTCGAGCAGATCCACAAGAGAGTCGCGGAGATGGAGTCTCTTTCGAGCCTTCCCAAGAAGGTGGAGGAACTCTCTGAAAAGGTAGCCAAGATTAAACTACCCACCCCTTCTGCACCACCTGTACCTGTACATCGAGTCCATCTTGTACAGGAACAGGCACCGGGGTCTCAGAGCAGCTGGGATCAGACTTACACCCAGCAGAACCATCATGCACCCCCACCAGTACAGACAGAGTACGAGGAGCCTCCGCCCGTTTACGAGATCAACGGGCTCTGGTATAGCCGCGACCCACTAGTCCGGCAAATCGAGATGGGGAAGGACCAGGCACACCGCCCATCCCCAGTCTACCAGGAGACCAGGCCCGTCACAATTCCGCGATATCAGTCCAGGCCAGAACAAGGGTACCAGCCGCAGCAGCGCACCTATCAGCAGGGGCCAGCACCGCCCCATCAGCAGCAGTATCGGCATGGCCAGCAGGGCCCGTTCAGGACCGCATCCACTCAGCAGCAGGCCCAGCCCACCGAATTGGAGTCCCTCACCTTGGCGATCCAGACCCTGTCTGATAGGGTCCAGCAGATGCAGAACGACTACCTGGACATGAGAACCGACATCAATCGGGTCTCTCGTGCTCAGGACCAACAAATGGCGCCAAGGACTCCAATTCCAGCACAGGTTCAGGCCAACCCAAATAGCATACATCAAGGCCAGAACCGACCCCGAGATCAGGTATACTATTCAGATAATTATTTATCTGAACATGAGATCCTCTCGTATGATAATGTTAACCATATGTCCCTCAGGAGCGGAAGGACCGTGACCATACCTGATCGGGCACGGGCACCACAGGAAGGAACCTCCGAAATTCGACCTGAGGAGAATTCGGAGGAGGAAGAGGAGGAACACCACCACCGCCAGCGGAAGAAGAGGACATCTGAGTCCTCGAAGCACCAGCCCCGTAGTCATCCCGAGTCCGACGACACCGATGAGCCCGCACCTCCATCTGAGGAGGACCAGCCAGAAGAAGCGGAAGAAACATCACCGGTTTCGCCCAAGCATTTCCCTTTTCGTCAGAGTCAGAGTCAGAGTCTGTATAAAAGTCCGAGTCAGAGTCTTGTTAAGAACTCAGTTTCAGCAGCTAATGAAGATATTTCAGTTCCAGAACCTGAGTTAATAATCCCTTTCCCCCAAGCTCTCAAGGGTGGGAAGAAGAAAAACAAAAAAATTCAAAAAGATGACCCTGAGATGGCTGAGTTTTGTAACAAACATATCAAGGTCACAATCCCCTTTGACAAGTTCGTGGAAATGACTCCTGCATTCCAAAAATACCTTAAGGTGCGATGCACACCTACTAGGGTTAGCAGGAAGAACAAAAGCCGTGTTGAGAAACACGTTCTATCAGTAGCCACGACTTGTGCAATAAAGAACTCGTTTCCTCGGAAACGAAGAGACATGGATGCACACTATGTAGTGAGTCATGTTGATGACATCGCGTTTGCACGCACTCTCCTGGATAATGGTTCCTCGATCAACTTGATGCCCACAGCTCTTTATGAGCGGCTCAATCTCGGACCTCTTAGGAAATCTAGAGCTATTCTTCAGTTTGCAGACAAATCCACTAAGAAGTCCCAAGGAGAATTAAGGAACATTGTGATCAAAGTCGAGGGGCAAGAATACATGGTGGACTTCACTGTCCTTGATATGGAAACCCCTCGTAATTGGAGAGAATCCCAGATTATCTTGGGTAGGCCCTTCCTCAGAACAGCAGGGGCCTTATTCGATTATAAGAATGGGAAAATTCAGTTCCAAACTCCAGGCGGAGATGAGGAACTAGAGATGAAGCAGACCAGATGGCAGAGACCAGACTCCGAATCCAGCACCGAGTACTCTTCTATCGAAACAGACAGTACACATGTAGACTTAGTTGGGCCATGGAGACAGAACCCAGCCAGCACCGATATGTCCATCTCCTTTGAAGATGATCCAGTGCATGAGTCAGTCTGCGAGATATTCCGGAACGAGTACAGCTCTGAGCCTGCATCGCCCTACATCTTCGATGACACAGAGGCCCAAGTGGGCCTGTCAGTCCTTACATCCTTAGGACAATCGAAAGATGAGGATGACGAGTCGGACGAGGCGTTTGCCGATTGCATGGAGACCTTTGACGATCCGACTCCAGAGCCGAGCTTGGTGGCAGCCGCTGCAGAACAGGATCCAGCCACGTCCAACACCGAACCAGATCGGATTGAGCCAGACTTCTTAGACGAGTATACCATCCCCGAGCTCAAACCTTTACCCACAACTCTGAAATATGCCTTCCTTGCGGGCCAAGACAAGAAATTTCCGGTCATTATCAGTTCGCAATTGACCGAGGAGCAGGAATCTCGCTTGCTAGAGATCCTGGAGAAGAACCGCAAGGCAATAGGCTGGAGCATTTCCGATCTCCACGGGATAAATCCCGCTCTGTGTTCGCACCATATATATTTGGAGAATGAAGCCAAACCCTCTCGTGAATTCCAACGTCGGTTGAATCCAAATCTACGAGAGGTTGTGAAGAAAGAGATAGAAAAATGGTGCGACGCGGGTTTCATTTACCCAATCTCCGACTCTAAGTGGGTGGCCCCAATCCATGTTGTCCCGAAAAAGTCGGGAATTCAGACGACCACCAATGAGGACGGAGAGGAGATCGTGACGAGAGTACCCACGTCGTGGCGCGTCTGTGTGGATTACAGACGCCTGAATGCCGCGACGAAGAAGGATCATTTCCCTTTACCATTCATTGATCAGATCTTAGAAAGATTAGCGGGAAAAGAATTCTTCTGCTTCCTTGATGGGTTCTCGGGCTACAATCAAGTAGCCATAGCTCCGGAGGACCAGGAAAAAACCACGTTCACATGCCCCTTTGGTACCTATGCTTTCAGGCGCATGCCTTTTGGGCTATGCAATGCTCCAGGTACTTTCCAAAGGTGCATGATTGCTGCATTCGCCGAAATGGTCGGCGAATTCCTGGAAGTCTTCATGGATGACTTCTCGGTCCACGGCGACTCTTTTGATTCCTGCCTTAGGAATCTGGACCGAGTCCTCAAAAGATGTTGTGAGGTCAATCTGGTGCTCTCCTGGGAGAAAAGTCACTTTATGGTGACGGAGGGCATAGTGTTGGGGCATGTCATCTCCAAGAGAGGAATGGAGGTTGACCCTGCCAAGGTGGACGTGATCAGACGACTCCAGCCACCAACCAACGTACGGCAGTTGCGGTCGTTCCTCGGGCATGTCGGATTTTATCGGAGATTTATTAAGGATTTTTCTAAGATTGCCCGACCGCTAACTGAGCTTTTAGGCAAAGACGCGGAGTTTATTGTCGATCACAAGTGTCTTGAGGCCTTTAAGCGATTACAAGGAATGATCATGGACGCACCCATTTTACAAGCCCCAGATTGGTCTCTCCCTTTTGAGATCATGACGGATGCATCAGATTATGCTGTTGGGGCTGTATTGGGACAAAGAAGAGATGGCGTCCCGTTTGCAATCCACTACGCAAGCAAAGTGCTTGATTCTGCTCAGCGTAACTATACAGTTACCGAAAAGGAAATGCTTGCGGTAGTATTTGCCTTGGACAAATTCAGATCTCATTTAATCGGATCCAAGGTAACTGTGTTCACAGACCACACGGCACTACGATATTTAATGGAGAAGAAGGACGCGAAGGCGCGTCTTCTTCGTTGGATTTTACTTCTCCAGGAGTTTGATTTGGACATCCGTGATAAACCTGGAAAGAAGAACATAGTAGCCGATCATCTCTCTCGTCTCGAAGATCTTAATACTTCCGAGGTTTCCCCGATTCGAGACTCCTTCCCTGACGAGTCGATTTTTGTTATCGACTCACTCCCATGGTATGCCAATATCGTGAACTATCTTGTCTCCAAGAAGGTTCCCGAGGATTGGCCCAAGAGCCAAATTGACCGATTAAAGTCGGATGCTAGACACTATCATTGGGAGGATCCGATCCTTTTCTTTGAAGGACCGGATTGTGTCTGGAGACGTTGTATTCCTCAGGAGGAATACCAGAGTGTCCTTTCTTTATGCCATAGCTTAGAGGCAGGAGGACACCACTCCGGGAAGAGGACCGCATGGAAGGTACTTCAATGTGGCTTTTACTGGCCGACTCTGTTTCGCGATGCCACCGCCTTCGCGAAGTCGTGCCCAGTTTGCCAGAGAATGGGAGGAACCGTTGGTTCCAAGGATGAGATGCCAATGCAGCCGGTCATCATTTGTGATGTCTTTGACGCCTGGGGCATCGATTTCATGGGCCCATTCCCTGTCAGCCACGGGTTTGAATACATTCTTCTTGCGGTTGACTATCTGTCCAGATGGGTGGAGGCTATCCCGACCCGAGCCGCAGACAGCAGGACTGTCTGTAAATTTATCCGAGAACACATCATCTCTAGGTTCGGGATCCCCAAAATAGTGATATCAGATGGGGGTAGCCACTTTGTGAATCGGGAGGTGAAGAAACTCCTGAAGGACTACGGCATCGAACACCGTGTCGCTAGTCCTTACCACCCACAAACCAATGGTATGGCTGAGGTGTCAAATAGGGAGGTGAAAACCATATTGCAAAAGCTCGTCCGCCCAGACAGGAAGGACTGGTCTCAGATCTTGGATCAAGTCCTCTGGGCATATAGGACGGCTTACAAGACACCGTTAGGCACCTCCCCATTCCGAATGGTATTCGGAAAGCCGTGCCATTTGCCCGCAGAGTTAGTACACAAATCAGAATGGGCAATAAAGAAGGTCAACTGGAACACACACCTGGGCCAAAAACAGAGAGACATGGATCTGAATGAGCTTGTGGAAGTCAGAAACCGAGCATACGACAACAGTGTGGTGTACAAGGACAAGGTGAAGCGTTGGCACGATAGATATATCAGACGAAAGAACTTTGTTCCTGGACAAAAGGTATGGTTGTTCAATGCCAGGCTGAAGACTTTCCAAGGCAAACTGAAATCCAAGTGGACGGGACCATTTGTAGTCCGAACGGTGCATGATAGTGGATGTGTCGAGATCTCAGATCTCGCAGATGACGCACCGACATTCCTAGTAAATGGGCAGCTGTTGAAGCACTTCGTCGAATCCAATGAACAGTTAGTCCATGTGGAGGAGATTGTATTCATGCGCGAGACAGATACAGCAGATACATCTCAAGCCATGCATGAGGCCTTGCAGCAATGAACTCCAGCCATCAGCAGCATCTTCAAAAGATTCAAACCGACTCAGCTGTATATATATCATTCTTCCTGTATATCCTATCCTTACCTTCACGATTCTAGTAGCCCGTCCCCACATCATCGAATCATTATCTCGGACTGTACTTAGGATGACCAGATCCTAAGTATAGGGGGAAGGGGTCACCCGAGTCGATTCACTGTACATTCTTCAGATCACATTGGTCCTTATACTCATTTCCTACCGATACTTAGGCTGACCTAAGCCTAAGAATAGGGGGGACCGATGCCCGCACTGATACTCCTCCATTTCTCCTCTTAACCTCGTCCGCCCCATTGCTGATCTTCTTCTACACTTAGGCTGCCAGAGCCTAAGTATAGGGGGGCGAGACGACTTCTATACTTACTATTTCTTTTTGGCTCTCCTACGCTTAGCACGAGCTATGTCTTTTCCTCGCTCTTTGTGCTCTGAGGACATAGCACACGCTAAGTATAGGGGGGCGTGTATATATTACATATATACTTTACCCATAGCTCGTACTTTCACGTACTGTTGTATATATTTTGCAATAATTACGGGTGGGTAAAAATTGAAAAAAAAAAAAAAAAAAAATTTTTGTACACTTGTATAATATGTACTATATGTATAAAAAGTTGTAAAATTCTTGTAAAACATACTTTTTGTAAATAATTGTTGTATACCAGAAAAATAAAACAAAAATAAAGGCTTCTTATTTACTCTTGCATATCATCCCTGCATAAAAAAATAATAAAAAGAGTCCTGCATTTTCATAGCATGACATCTCATCTCATCTGCATATTTCTGCATATGCAAAGTGAAAAGCTAGTGGGTTCTGAACCAAGTTATGAGTAGATATTGAGGATGGACTTGATTTAACCTTAATCCACCTAATTTCAGAGGAACCTTATAGGAACTGGAAGTAAGATTTCTCAGGTCAAGAGACTTAATTCTTTGAGTCCGCAGGTCTATGTTCACATGTCATCTTGACTAGTCTAAGTAGAATAGCTCGTGCATACGCAGGATTCTCTTAGATAATGACCTAACTTGGACAAGCACAATGCACATAGCTCTTCATTGATGAGGTGTTGAGGAAGTAGTTTCCTTTGGCTTGGGGTAGCATATGAGGGTAGTACTTCTAGGCGGAACCTCTCTTCTTCTTCTAGTGAAGGAAGTGCGTCTCAACTTGGTCTAGTGGTGATGAAGGCTAAGGACGGGATGCTGTGGGTTGCAATAATGCTTCAAAAGAGGGATAGTCTACTGGCTCAAGAGGAAAAACTCCTGATGTGTATGCTGCACCTTGAATATAGTTTGAAAAAAAAAAAAAAAAAATGCAAGAAAGAACTCCAAAAAAATCAGACAGGTCCAAGAAAAAGAATAATACCTGTCGGAGTATGTATATTAGCAAGGAAAATGCAGCTGGATGACTTGGCTACACTGGTCAGGCATCCCGGGATAGCTGGCTACACTGGCCACCGTCCATTCTTTTCTCTACCCCCTCCTCTTGGGTTGGTCGCACTTGAACTTAGAAGGGAATACCCCGCTCCTCGAGGAAAGAGTTACTGGACCAGGTTATTGAGTTACCTTGTTAGAAGAGGCTGGTTCCGAACCATTTCTGATGTGGAGAGCTACATCTCACTTACACAGTACAAGTAAGAATCATAGTCATCAGAAATTTGCGTTTGAGGAATTATTCTGACCCGACTGTTAAGGCGTCTTGAATAGAAGACTTGTGGAACTTGAAGTCTGTTAGGTCTTAAGTTCAGGTCCAAATAAGGTTCCGACACATGATTAATCCAAAGGTCGAGTCAGGCTCCATTTTTAACTTTTGTTCATGACCTTGGTATGGAACCCAAAATCATTTCACTCTTGCATTTCATTTAGTTGCTCGGGGACGAGCAAGGTTTAAGTATAGGGGGTTGATGAATCTGTGATTCATCACATCAAAAGTCAAAAATAGAGCCTTGTTCCCGAGAAAATAGAGGCATATTTCCTTTTATCTTGCATAGATAACATTCATGCATACATCCATAATTCATGCATTATAGCAGCTCATCTGCATTTAAATAAGAAGCCACAAATCCCTTGTAAAATTCTTCTTCATCAAATAACTTCCTCTCTATAATATATGTATATATTCATTAATAATATAGAGAAGAATGCCAAAAAAACCACCCTTGTAAAATAGCCCAAATACCCTGAGAACCCTTGTACATTAAAACACACATAAAGGCCGCATACAAACCCCTACTTAGGTCTACTCACTCTTAGATTATTACATATCAAAAGACCTTCAAAATGAGACTAATTTCATTGAAATTGGAGCTTGTATGAAGAACTTGGGTTTTTGGGCCATGTTGTATACTACATATGTATATTTATGTATCTTTGTATTTATGTACCATATTTGACCTCATCTCCGTCTTTGGTCAACATGAAACTTGTAGATCTCATCAAGATCTACAACTTTCATGTTTTGAGTTTTTCCAAATTCGGCCTTCTCTTCTCTCTACACGTGTTTTCCCTTCCAGCCACTCACAGCAGGCCACGTGGCGCCCTCTGATTGCGCCACGCGGCCCGCTGCCCTTCGCCTCGTCCGCCCGCGCCCTCCGCCGTTGGATCTCGTCTCAGATCCAACGGCCCAGGCCTTTCCACACGCTTCCCTTCTCCTTGCCGTCCGATCCTCACCTCGCTTCATCTGATCCCTCCATTAGCGCCGCGCTCTCAGCCCTCCACGTGGCGGCATCTACGCCACTCGATCGCGCCCCCGATCCTCTCATCACAGCCGCCCATCTTCCAGCGAGTCTCGACCCTCCGATCTAAACCCTAATCTCATCCACACCGCTCGCACACGCTTCGCTCACATCACGCCACGTGGTGGCTCCACGACCCTCAGATCGCCTCCCCTCGATCTAATCACACCCGCTCACCACGATCCAATCTCCACCGTTGGATCACACGATCCAACGGAGGAGACTTCGTCTCCTACCTCGGGCACCCCCTCTCTCCCACGATCTCCGCCTTGCGGGAGGGGCTGCCCCTTCCTATTCTTGGCCGCACTCCAGCCACCTTCTCCAGCCGCTGACCTCACCACGACGCTCCCCACTCGTCCCTCTCCCTCGCCAGCACCCTCAATCGCCACCACCTCCACCATATTCGCCCCACGACAGCCTCCAACTTCGCCACTTACCCACTCCAGCCGTCACCTCCATCTTATAAATACGCCACCTCCGGCCACCTTCATCCGCATCCGCCACTCCAGGAGAAACCCACGAGCTCAGAGCTCTCAATTGGTGACAGCAATTGGCCCTATCTTCGAGCGAAGACCGGCGTCTTCTCCGGCGAGATCCTCGGCCCACCGCCGTGCCGCAGCCACTCCTCCGAGCAGCTGCACGAGCTCGGGACCTTACCGATCCCTCGAGCGACGACCCTGGAACTCAAATCCGAGCTCCAATCCCCAGGTAACTTCCTCCATCGATCTCCGATCTTCTTCTTCTTTTTCTTGTTTTTTCTCTGTTTTTATTCGCTGCCATTGATCCCCCTCGCACCTTCCAATCACCTCGCCGAGCTCCGCGTCGGAGCTCCGATCCTCGCTGACCCCTCCGCGCATTCCGACGACGCATACCACCTTCCTCCGACTGTAGCTCCGCCATTTGGCCGGAGCTGACTCGCCAGACCACCGCACTCCACCGTAGGCCTCGCCGCTCACTCACCCCACCTCCACGAACACCTGCACGCCTCGGCTATCCCTCTAACCTTTTGCAGGGACTCGATTCATTACTGATCGGAGCCTCATCGGAGCTGCCTTCGAGCTTCATCGACGCTGAGCTCCAGCCCTCCTCCAGTCATCCAGAGACCACCGGAGGCTCCGCCGTGAACTCCCGTTTCTTCCGAGCTACTTGGGAGCTGAAGAAGCTCCTCACCGACGCCTGGTACCCGAGGCGGAGCCAGCCCAGCTTCACCGGAGCGCAGCCATCTCCTCCGCAGGCGGCGGAGGCCCGTTGAAGGAGAAGAAGCAGCAGCCGTTCGATCCTCTGATCGAACGGACCTCGCCTCGCCACGCGTCACTTCGCCCCCCTCGTCCTCGACCGTTCATCGCACTTCAGATCGGACGATCCTCGCCTTGCCACGCGCCTTCACCGACACCCCTTGGATCCATCTTGATCCAAGGGCCTTCAGGCTGCCACGTAGACACATCCAAGCCTCGGCCTCCCAAGCCTAGGCTCGGGTGAACCGAAGCTGCACCGAGGCTAGCCCGAGCCTCCAGAAGACCCGAGCCTCGACCCGAGCCTCCGAAGGCCTCCGAACCTAGGCCGCCCCACGTGAGAAGCACGTGCGGCCTGGGTTATTTGCACCGACGCCCCTGGAGCTTTCACAAATTGCAAAAAGGTCCCTGTGAAGCAGACATCACGTGAGGAGCACGTGATTCGTGGAGAAATTGCATCCAAGTCCTGCATACTATTGGTAATTGCATTTTAGTCCCTGTCAGCACGTTTACTTATTGAAATTTTATTTTTCCAGTATTGCATTTATACCCTTGTGTTTGCACGTGTCCATAGCATGCATTTTTCATCATTTTGAAATTCCAAAAATTGCAAGTTGTTGAGAATTTTGTCCTCTATCTTTCTGTACACGTGTTTGATTTTTGTTGGCTTAATTGAATTATCAATGAATTAATTGGTTCATTTGTGTCATATTTTGCCCAGTGATGCCATTTGATTTTTAATTAAATATCAGTGCCTTCAAAAATCACCAAAAATTCACAGTAGCTTAAGGACACTATTTTTGACACTCCATAAAAATTTCATGTCATTTGCACGCATAATGAGGCCTCAATAAATAGTTTAGTGATTTTCTTTAAATAATTTTAATTAATTCATTTCACAAGGAATTTAAGTTTTGTCAATTTTCCTAGGTCCCTGATCATTAGACCTTCCTAGGATAATTTTGGTTCTTGGAGAAATTGTGGTTTGATATTTATTAAAAATTAAACACTGAAAATCACTTTGTCTGTTTGTTTAATTCACAGAAAATTCATTTTGAGTCGAAAAATTCCAAAAAAATTAGTGTAGCTTAATTTCATTCCATATCATAATCTGACCAAGTTTCATAATTTTTGGACTTCATTTGATATCTTAAATTGATTTAATCTCAACTTGGCTGGATTTTTGCATGTGTCTGCATTGAAAATTAAAAATACCAAAAAAATTGTTCCCCGAATATCAAACACTTGTAAATTGTTGTAATCAACCTAAGGAGACAGTTGCCTCCCTGAGATCGACCTTGGACTCTACCAAGTAAAAAAAAAAAAAAAATATCACTGCTTAAAATTGACCCAAAATCTGTCTTAAGTGGTATTTGATCAACCTCCCGTATCCGACTGCAACGAACACTTAAAATTGATTTGGAACATTAATTTGCCCGAATTAACTAAGGGTGCGGGAGGCGCATCAAGGGGGGAGGTCGACCGACTGCAAGGGGAGCGGAGGTCGAAAGGGCGCAAGGGGGCAGAGGTTGGGAGGGTGGCATGCTGCAAGGGGGGGCGGGGCGGAGGTCAGCTGGGCGCAAGGGGGGCGGAGGTGGGGAGGGCGGTAGGCTGGCCGCAAGGGGGCAGTAGTCTAGTCACAGGCGATGCGCAGGTGTAGCCGCAAGGGGGGCGGAGGCCAGGAGGGCGGCGTGCTGGCCGCAAGGGGGAGGGGCGATAGGTCAAAATATGTTGGGGGAGGGGAATAAACCCTAATTCATATATTTTAAAATATAATATAAATAACGAATATTCATATTCGTAACTGTATTCGCAATTTTTTCGTATTCGTATTCGTATTCGCATTCATTAACTCAGTATTCGTATTCGTATTCGTATTCGTATCCGCAAATAATTCATTTAGAATATTTGTATCCGTATTCGTATTCGCCTGTTTTAGAAAAACAAGAACCATATCCTCTTAAAAACGAATACGAATACGAACGAATACGAATATAACCGCATCCGTTTGCATCCCTACTCGTTGGCCCCCTTCTGCTCATGGCCATCGCCGATCATCTGGTATGCCCCAGGTTTGTTCTGATAACTTGATTTCTAACGATGGGTATGGAGATGTTTCTATATAGGGATCATTGCAGGATGAGGTTCTTGAGGACCAGGACGCACCCATTGCCATTAGGAAGCAGAGGCATACTTGTGCTTCCTACCGGACTGCTTCTCAGGTTTCCTTTCATCGTCTTACATGCAATTTTCAGAGATTTGCAGTTTCTCTATCCGTCGTGGAAATTCCACGGACCTACCGGGATGCATTGAGAGATAGCAGATGGCGTCATGCTATGGAGGAAGAAATGGCTGCTTTGCAATCTCGTGGAACATGGAGTCTAGTTTCTCCCCCTCCTGGAGCGTCTGTGGTCAGTTGTAATTTGTAAATGGGTGTTTACTGTTAAACACTATGCCGATGGAAGCCTTGATCGTTACAAAGCCAGGTTGGTGGCACGTGGTTTTACACAGACCTATGGAGTTGATTATATGGACACGTTCTCTCCAGTTGCTCGGCACTCCACCTTGTGTGTTCTTCTTTCAGTTGCTGTGCTACGTGACTGGCCTTTATTCCAACTTGATGTTAAAAATGCCTTTTTTGTATGGAGATCTACAGGAAGAGGTCTATATGCAGCAACCTCCTGGGTTTGCTGCTGAGGGAGAGTGTCAACAGGTTTGTAGACTCCATAAGGCAATATATGGCCTTAAAGAGATTCCGAGGGCATGGTTCCAAAAGCTTTCTGATTTGATTGAACGACAGGGGTTCAAGAGGTCAAATGCAGATCATTCTTTATTCGTGCAGAGAACACCTAGAGGTACAATTGCTATCATGGTTTATGTTGATGATATAGTTGTTACAGATGATAATGAGCAGGGAATTAAGATGGCAAAAGAATTTCTGGGTAGTCAATTTGTGACTAAGGACCTGGGTACTCTAAGGTATTTCTTAGGGTTGGAATTTGCTAGAAATGCACAGGGTCTTGTGATAACCCAAAGGAAGTATGTTACAGACATACTTGCAGAGATGGGTATGCTTGGATGTCGACCGTCCACTACTCCTATGGATCCTAGCATGAATCTATATGATGAAGACACAGACGAAGTTGATAAGAGAAGATATAGAGAGATGGTGGGAAAACTCCTTTATGTTACAATCTCTTTTGCAGTGAGCCGAGTGAGTCAGCTCATGGAGCAGCCTCGACAGGTACATATGGATGCTAGATATATATGATATTGAGATATCTAAAATTGTCTCTAGGTGCAGGATTCCTTTTCAAGAAAGGAGAAACTCTCTCTGTATCCGCATATGCTAATGCCGATTATGCAGGTCGTCCCAAGGATAGAAAATTGACTTCAGGATTTGCAGTGTTCGTTGGCAGTTCTCTCGTTTCTTGGAAAAGCAAGAAACAAACAGTTGTAGCAAGATCAAGTGCTGAATCTGAATACAGGGTTATGGCGCAAGCAAGTGCAAAAATGATGTGGGTCCGAGTTGTACTAGCTGATTTGCATATAGAGGTTCCTCTACCCATGGAGTTACATTGTGATAATCATGCTGCTTTGTTCATTGCAAACAACCCTGCGTTCCATGAGAGAACAAAACATATTGAGGTATATTGCCATTACACCAGAGATATGATTCAGAAGGGCTTGATTTCTACTTGTCATGTTAGTTTTGGAGAGCAAACCGCAGATATCTTTACCAAGCCATTACTTAGAGGATCATTCCAAAAATGTTCGTCCAAGCTGAGCATGATTGACATCTATGCTCCATCTTGAGGGGGAGTGTAGAGATATTTATGTATTTCTGCATCTTATATGTATCTCTTTCTTATGTTCTATTTATATGTTCCACCTTATGTAATTTACCCATAGGTCTCTCCCCTATATAAGAGAGCCTAGGGTTCTCAGAAATAAACAACTATTATTTTTCTCCCAACAGTCGGGAGCCTCGACCGAGAAGAACCTTCCGACTTTGCCACTTGCACTTCCGCCCCTCGCGCTCTCCACCAACGCTCTCTCCACCAACGCTCCATTCTCCACCACTGCTATCTGCCTCGATGCTTTACTATGAATACCCACTAGCATCTCACCATAGTTCCCCTGTAGGAGCTTTAACAATGCTCCATCTCCTCATCTATGGCAAGACGCCACTAACTATCCTGCATTGCATCTTGGTATGTTTGTGGCATCTCTACGAGTGATAGACCCATGATAAACCTCTTGAAATAATCTAAAAGACGCTAAAAAGAGACATGGACTGCGAGAGAATACGTAGTACGCGTACGTCTTCGCTTCCGCAGAGCAATGAGCCATCAAGATCACCTGCATTATTCTCAACCTGTAAACTAGCCTCTTGAGAGGGCACTTGCTTATCCTATAAGGCATCCTGTTGTATGGACAAATCACTAGTGCCATCAGTAGAAATAATGTGCTTAGAACATACTTGGGACACACTCATGAGCAGGGGGAACAATATGAAGCATGCATGCATAGAAACACAGTAACAACTGAATCGAGATACTAGGTGGTAGTGGTGGAGGAGCCACATGAAGTGGTGATGCTGGTGGAGGTGGTGGAGGTGCTGGTGGGACTGGAGATGATGGTGCCATAGGAGGAGGAGGCACGTATACCTCCTCTTTAGAGACAGACGAAGTCAACCTATCACATGTAGGAGGGAAGTACATGACAAACTCAAAAAAGTGACATCAACGTCGATGCAGTACTTCTGTCTAATAAGGTCGAAGCAACGATATCCCTTTTGGGTACACGAGTAGCTTACAAAGATAGTTTTGATAGCTCTAGGGGAGAGTTTGTCATGATTAAGAGTCAGGTGGTGTATAAATGTCATAGAGCCAAAAACATATGGTGTAAGGGAGAACATGCCTTTCTTGGGAAATGTAATCGAGAAAGGAATATTCTCTCCCAGAACTGAAGACGACATACATTTCACCAAGTAACATGCAGTAAGAATGCCATTACCCTAGAAAAAGTGGGGGCACGACTTTGAATCAGAAGGGTCCTGATCACATCAAGTAAGTGACGATGTTTACGCTCAACAACACCGTTCTACTGAGAAGTGTAAGCACACGGGGTCTGGTATATGATGTCCATAGACCTGAAGTACTCATGAAGATGTAATAGAACTCTTAGGCATTGTCATACCGAACAAACTTAACATTCAACAACAACAACAACAAAGCCTTTTCCCACAATTAAGTAGGGTCGGCTACATGGATTCTTCGCCTCCATTCAGATCTATCTTGGGTCAATCTTGGACTTATATCCAAAAAACTAAGATCTCTTCGTATAGTCTCTTTCCAACACTTCTTGGGCCATCCTCGCCCTCTCTTAGCCGGCTCAACATCCCACCACTCGCATCTCCTAACATTAATAGAGAAAAAATTCTTTATTTCAATAATGAATGATTTAAGATCATGCCTATCCTCATACTTATTTTTCAGAATAAAAACCCAAGATAGTCTAGAAAAGTCATCCGCAACTTTACGATAAAACCTGTGTCCCCTAGTGGCCAGGAACACTACTGGACCCCAAATGTCAAAATGAACGAAAAAAATGATTGTTATTACGACTTTGATGACTAGGGTTTCCTAAGCTGGCAAGCCTCGTACTGAAAGGTGGACTTAGTGGATATCTATGGGAGGACATGACATGGCTTTTGCAGAGAAATGTGACTAAACTGAAGATGCCATATGTATGGTGAGACTGATCCAGTAGGAACAGAAGAAGTACCAACAGATGGAGACTAGACCCGTCCGTAGAGCCTCCCTTGCTCACGATCACATCCAATAACCATACCCATGAGTATGTCCTGAAACACAAGAGAAGAGGGGACAAAAATGGCATGACAATGCAAGTACTTAGTGATTTGACTAATCTTAAGTAAATTCATTAAAAAATCTGGTGCATGTAATACATTCGGCATGCGCATGAGCATCATCAAATAGACCTTTTACTGTTCTATAACAGGAGAATAAGTCTTATCTGGAATGACAACTGATGTACCAAGGGATACATATCTATATGAAGTAAACTACATCTTGTCTCCACACAAATGGTGGGAAGCACCAAAATCCATTATCTACTCTGTCATATCTCTCCTGCTACACCAAGTAAATGCATATGCTATACCGAGGAGCTTAAAGATATTCTAGCAATGGCTGCAGGTAGGAGTGCCGCAGTAGGAGTCATTATCTCCCTCAGACAAGAGACAATATCATCTAACCTCAGATCTGTAGTAGGGGTAGAATTGATAGGATGCTTAGATTACTTCAGCTACACAAGAAGATGCTGGATACACATGCTTCTGATAGGCTAGCATGTCTCATCTGAATGACCATGATGATAGCAATAGGTGCATGGACCACGCTAACGTTTGCCTTGTCAGTTATGGGGACCACACCGTTTGAATTGAGTATTGCCTCCATTGCTACGAGATGCAACCACCATTGAGGAGGTCTATTTAGTGACAACCGGTAGGATAATGATCCCGTTGAGATGACTGTATGCCTCCTTCATGGGAGGGATATCTACACCAGTAAGAAACTGGGTATGTGTTGCCTCGTACTCAAGATTTAGCAGCCATGAGAACTCCAACCATCGTAGTGTTCCTATACGCCATTTGCTACTCATAGACATAGTCATTAGTATGAAGCTTCTCAAACATGCCACGGACCGAAGAGTAGAATCTATGTAAAAGATGGCCATTCTGTTTGGCCGTGAAGATGTCAAAATGCGATAGAAGAATCTCGGCCTCATTCGTCGCCTAACCATATGTGGCTGCTAGGATATCCCACATTGCCTTAACAGTAGGCTGATTCACGATATCATTTGCTATCTCCGTAACGAGGGGTCTGGAGAGCCAAATAAGCACGTACACATCATCTTGCTTCCATGAAGTGTTCTTCCTAGTCTTATCCAAGGGCTCCGGTTATGTTAGATTGTGTTCTTTTTTATTGCACTGCGTGAGGTTCAAAAACTGCATGGTCTACAGCTCATAGTCGGTCTTATCCATCTTGACAATGGGAGTCATGCCCTTGAAGGTACTGGATGAAGAGAAGACACCACCCTTGCTCTCTGACATGATGAAGAATATGGTGAAGCAAAACCCAACTGGGGTAGTAGATCGATCTGAACGAGTCTACACGAGCATATAGAGGATTGGTTGTACGCATATACTCATACAACCATCCCCCTTCAATCCGGAATCACACGAGGGCCTAAGAGATGTTCTAGAGGTCTGGAATCACCCTTCTTCAGTCAAAATCAGACTGAATAAGGACCCTCTACAACACACAATGCTGTATAGGATTACAATAGATCCTTAAATTGCACCAGTGGCCCTATGGGGCCTTAATGGTGGCATGCAAAGGCATAGGTTGCCATAGAGGGAGCTTGGGTAGCAATGCAGAAGGCTACAGGGGTCCCAGTAGCGGTGTTGTAGCCCCTGGTGGCGGCACTAGGGCCCTAAGGGGGCCTGACATCAACACAAGGATGGCCTAGGGGGCCTCGACAACACAACATCCTCTAGAGGGCCTGGTGGCAGTGTAGAACCCCTGGTAGCACCATTGGGGCCTTCGGCGATGGATTGTATGACACGCAAGGCGGAGGGGAAGGAGCAATGGGTGGGGTAGGGCGCATGGTATGAGAACTTTGGTAGGACCATCACTCTAATACTATGTAGAGAGAAAAGAATGAATTGATTGATAATAAGGCCATAGGTTTTTTTATATAAGAGGAGAATCATGCTGGGCAAATTATATAATAGAGATGAAAAGGAAAAAGAGAATACATAAAATACGAAAAGGTAAATAATATCTCAACAGTTACCATCAACAAGAGTTACAAACTTGCTGAGAGGAAGGGGTTGAAGTTCCGTGAATAATCCTTTATCTCTACACAAGTGGCGAGAGGCAAACCAACCAATATGAATTGTAAAAGACATATTAGCAACACAAGCATATTTAATACATGATGAGAAGGTTTTTCTGATAGGGGAATAGTTATTATCAACAAGAATAAAAGACCTTCTGAAAAAAGAGGTTGATTTCCCTGAGTCATTGTTTGTTACTATATAGGTGACGAGAGGCAAACCAACCCATATGTATTGTAAAAGACATATTCGCCAATAGTATCTGCTCTAGAAGTTTGACCAGAAAGTTTGGGTCCAATATCTACCTAAGCTGGAAAATGCTATCATACATTTTGTGATAAAAAATAATAAGTTTATGAAGAAATATTAAAATGGTCAGCTTCCGGGTCGACTGAAGTTGAGTTGTCGTGCTTTCAGTAGCTCATGTCTTCAATATGCCCATACTTTTAACAATTTAGGCATTATGGATGACTCCATGTGTATCACCATGCCCATCACCATATCCTCAATCTGCGCGATCTATCACATTAGAGGATTCTCTATGACCACATGTAAGTGTGGTAAACACATCAAAATCATGTTCAATAAGTATTGCAATGTGAACCCCCGAGGATCCGGGCACCTGTTTACGATATTTTCGCGACATTTCATTTGGTAGAGATCGTTTCGCGACATTTCATTTGGTAGAGATCGCACAAACTACAGAAAAATAGGGAATTTTTTTCGCGTTGCTATATTTGCATATGACATTCACATTCTTTGCATAAACCATAGAGACAAGAAACAAGTGCCACCACCACTTCATTTCATAAATTTTCATATAATTACATATAATACAAGAAGTCTGCCAGTACATACAATATTCTCAAAATCTTATATAGAAGAGAAAACATTTACATCATAATGTGAACCAAAAACTGAACAAAAATAATATACCGTCTGGTATATACACGGTCACCTGATGTCATCAATAGCTACTGAGCAGCAGGCTGTTCGCCTGCCAAAACATGTTAGGAAAGAAGAGGCGTCAACGGGCGCTGGTACCTCCCAAAAACTTATAAACACAAACCGACATTTAATATTTTCAAAAGCAAACAACTAGAAAGGCATGTATGATGAAAAATCTACCACTACCTGCGTAGATAATGGTTTTCAACTGTTTGGTATGTAGTTCACATGTTTACCTCTTTTTTCCATTCTTCCCATATATATTTATATAAAGTTTAGATGACAAAACCTAAACATATAATGATTTCCTGTGTTTTAAAGATCATGATTTTGGATCTTGGAGATCATCTTATAGATATATATAGATGATGGCACATGTAGATGCTATTTTTTGGTCATTGAGATTATGTCATGGTTTTTGATAATTGACTGATATGGTGATGATTGGTTTGATTCTTAATTCGATTTACTCTTTTGAGTTAGTGGATAGTCTGTGATCTTGGTCTGTGTGTAACCTCACACTATGACTCTAAGGTATTAAAAGTGCCTTAGGGTTGGGGTGCCTCCGTAGGCATGCGGTTTTGTGTAATGCATCCTAAGTTCCCAACACGTCCACTAACTTATAGGAATTTCGAATCAGATTATAATCACTTCCAATCAACTTAATTTTAATTGTAATTCCAACCTTAACTGCAACTTTCTCAGATGTAACTCTAAATGATTTAGATGTAGATATGGATGATCTGGATGTATAATCGCCAAGTCTGTTGGCGAAAGTAAAACTCAAGCGGTGAGGTAGCCAACAAAAGGGCTCTTCCGTCTCGCCCTCTAATTGGAAATGCGGTCCAATAGAGGGATAAGTCTAATCCAAAACTACGCCACTGAGACGGGTGAGAGACTCTCCGGAAAAGCCACTCTAAAAAAACGGCCCGACCGGTAACGGGCAACCGAGCTCGTACGAAAAACTAAACCGAGGATCCCCCGCATGGGTATCCTAAAACAAAGGGTCAGCGGATTGGTCAAAGTCGAGATCCCAACGAGACGTAAAAACATTGTGAGCTCGCGTAAAAACCGTGAAAAGAACTGGGATCCTAGACTCACGCACTTGGCGGCTGCTGCCCGAACTGAGCTTCCTATCTTCCGCCCAGTTGAAAGTCACTGCGCTCTCGCATGATCAGGTGTTAGAATTACCATGACCGACGCTATTATCATTTGTCACTTGATTCTTATTGACCACCTAGGTTCATTGATTATGCAATCATACAATCATATCTTGTATGATTGGCTTTTTAGATAGTAGTAGAGGGAGATTGGTGAACAAGGTTTAAACATGAGGTAATGGGTTCCAAATTTTTATACCTGAGGTCCCATCTGCGGTCACAAAGAGGCTTACATGGATCATGTTTTCTTAAGTTACTCCTTTAGAAGGAGGTCTGGAAGGGTTGAGATTTCTTTGAAGGACCCATCCCAATTCAATTCTTTTTGATGCAACTTTAATGAAGGTAGCAGAATGGAACTAGGTCGATCTAAATATTAGAAGATAGAAATGTTGCAATGAATTAGCTTAACGTTAGGGTATATGATTTCATAGAAATGAGGTGCACTTTTCACCATTTGCAAAATAATCACATGTATAATGAAAACTCTGCTGGAATATTTGTTGTGGCTTGGATGAGAGATAATAAATGAAAGAAATTATTGCAGTTTCACTTTCACTGTATCTGCAGATACATGTTATTCTGAGATGAAAGTATAAGAGACGGGGGATATGGTATGATAGACTGAATCCATGGAAGAAAATTGAGTAATGGAATGAATTAATGTAGTAAACTAGTTCTTTTGAGACTGAAGGTGAGAAACACCTGGATCCAATTACGTTGCCAATGCTCAATAGGCAGAATTTGCTTAAGATATGTAACTTGTTATATGGAAACTGACTAAAAGAAGCATGTCACATACATGATGCCTAGACTTTCCCCCACCACACCATTTAATTAAGTGACGAAGTAACGATTCTCCCAATATCCATTTTATATTCACAATTCCACCTCCCTATTCTGACTCTAGACCATTTATATTCATTTTTTTTCCAGGAACTCTCTTCAACAGTGAAAGCATCTGCAAGTAATTGGCAAATTTTATAAACACGTGAGAATCTCAATTATTATTGGAAATTTTTGTGCAAAATCATTATATTTTTCAGGATATGTAGCAGGTGCATTCAAAAATTAAGAATGCTTTATGTGGCCAAAATTTTATGAGTCTGTGCTCCAGGCTGGTCTTGCAGGTGGGTTGTCTGCTCGCTACGACCCAGATAGTCGAGCAGAATCTGTGCCACGTCCGATGTTACCGATGTCACGATTGGGGACATTACTGATCACAGTGCCCACAGGCTTCTGGCGAACCTCAGCCAACCTTCGCAGTCGCAGCCTCAAGTACAATGTTCAGGGAGTTTCTGTGGCAGGAACTCCAACTTTAAGCGATAACAACAGAAACAGACATAGAGTGTGGCAGGTTCCAGTGCTGCACCAGCCGGGCAGGGGCAGTTACATGCAGTTACTGAGGAGCAGGCACATTCATCCGCTACTGTGGTGAAAGGTATGGTCTCAGTCTTGGGCCAACCTTTTCATGTTTTATTTGATTCTGGTGCGATACACTCTTTTCTTGCTTCGAGGCTACTAGCTTCTTTAGATAGAGTTGCAGAGACACTATCTTTTCCATATCACATTTGAAGGCCAGATGACCAGTTGTTTATCATCTCCCTGATAGTCAGGCACTTGCCCGTACTGATTGACGGTCACGAGATGATCGCAGATTGTCTACTTCTACAGTTTGATGAGTTCGACTTGATTTTAGGTATGAATTGGTTGTTGCACTTGTTGATTGCTTTAGGAAGACAGTTGTCTTCAGGATTCCAGATTTACCCGAGTTCATTTTTGAGGGTACTATACATGACTCCACCATGGAGTACATCTCAGTGTTGCGAGCTCAGCGACTTGTTGATCATGGTTGCGTTTCATACCTTGCATTTGTCTGAAGGTATCTGATCAGGAGCCGAAATCAGAGTAGTATCTGAATATCCAGATGTTTTTCCTAATGAGCTACCAGGACTACCTCGTGAGAGAGAGATTGAGTTCGAGATCACATTATTACCATATACACAGCCGATCTTGATGGCTCCTTACCGCATGGCACCTGCTGAGTTGAGGGAGCTGAAGGTACAGTTACATGAGTTACTTAATTTGAGATTCGTAAGACCTAGCACTTCACCTTGGGGTGCTCCGGTTCTATTTGTCAAGAAGAAGGATAGATCTACGAGGTTATGCATCGATTACATGCAACTAAACAAAAGAACGGTGAAGAACCGTTATCTTTGCCACACATCGATGATTTGTTTGACCAGCTTCAAGGATCTTCGGTGTTCTCGAAGATTGATCTTCGCTCAAGCTACCATCAGATGAGGATTCGAGAGTCGGATATTTTGAAGACTGCTTTCAGGACGCGCTATGGACACTACGAGTTTGTGGTAATGCCGTTTGGGCTCACCAATGCACTTGCAGCTTTCATGGATATGATGAACCGGATGGTCCGGATCTTCCGTCCATATTTGGACAAATTTGTGGTGGTGTTCATTGATTATGTGCTCATCTACTCACGGAATGAATAGGATCATGCGAATGATCTACGGACTGTCTTCTATACATTGCGGGAGCACAAGCTATATGCGAAGCTAAGCAAGTGTGAGTTCTGGTTATCCCAAGTCTCATTTTTAGGGCATGTCATTTCTGGAGCAGGCATCGCAGTTGATCCTGCGAAGATTGAGGCAGTTATGTCTTGGGAGCAGCCCAAGACTGTCACACAGATTCGAAGCTTCCTCGGGCTAGCGGGCTATTATAGACGCTTTGTCAACGGATTTTCACGCATTGTTCGCCCTTTGACTCGATTGACGTGGAAGGGAGTTCCATTCATTTGGGACGATTCATATGAGCAGGCCTTCAATACACTGAATGAGAGATTGACTACAACGCCCGCTGACGTCTCTTCTTTCCTAACATGTTTTGGTAGGCAAACAACCTGCTGTGCAGTAGCTATTGATGACGTCAGGTGACCGTGTATATAACAGACGGTATGTTGTTTTTGTTCAGTTTTTTATTCACTTTATGATGTAAATGCTTCCCCTTCTCTTCTGTACAAAATTTTGGGATATACTGTGTATACTGGCAGATTTCTTGTACATGATTATATGAAAAGTTATGAAATGAAATGGTGATGGTTCTTATTCTTCTTATCCTTGTGGTTTATGCAAAGAATGTTAATGCCATATGCAAATATAGCAGAAAGAAAAATTTTCCTGTTTTTCAGTAGCTTGTGCGATCTAAATGTGAATGAAATGCCGCGAAAGTGTCGTAAATGGGCACCCGGATCCTCGGGGGTTCACATGCAATCTAGCTAAAACAACTATAGACCTCTTCAATGGAGGAATGCATGCACCAATGACTAATTGGTTTCTAGTTGAATAACGTATGGGGTCAAGATTTGTAAGAAAGACACCAACCATTAGTGATCCCTGCATGTTTTCTGCTCGAGATAGTTGCATACATGATAGTAGCTATATAGCTTCTTGAATTATACGAATTTGGAGGAAGATCCATATGCAGAGGAAGGTCTTCCTCAACTTTTCGAGCGAGGGAAAACTCTAAGTGGAAATCAAAGGGCCAAGTTTCTCCAAGGAGTGATGCATGTTCGTACTGGTTGGGGTCTTAGTCAAAATTGTTCTTTACTTGTATGAGTCCAGGCATGTAGTAAGCTTGATCTTTGATGAAGTGGCTGCATTCTAGGACTCTAATGGTTGCAATTAGTGGGGCTCAGAGGATGACAAATCATGGGTTGTGACCATCTTTCGGGTGATTTGGTTGGCGAGAAATGGAGTTATTTTTAGGGAGGAAATTTTTTATATGGGGAATGTTACCCAAGCCCTGCAATAAGGTATGGTCACTATAATCCATTTGTATTGCAATTTTGATTATGAACATATGAGTAAGAGTGGTCACCCCATGATTTCTAAACACATGTAGCTTCTTGAACATGACCTTCGGTCCTAAGTAGCAATCATGGAGAGGATGCCCATCTGCCTATTTTAGTGAATATCATAATGAAATATAAGGATTTTAGTCTCATTCCTCGCCCAAGAGTAGGAAATGACAAAAGACTCCCACATATCTTTAGATGTCTTCTTGTATAGAATTTTTTGGGATATTTTTATGGATCAGGGGTTCTAGAAAGCCACAGTTTGGCTAGTGCATTATAAGTTTTTCAGGACGTGTTGTCACTGATCTTCTCCTTGGGCTCTAGCTCCTTCAAGATATAGTCCCTGTCATGAGCTTTCATAATGGTCATGAACTGTATGGACCACATTTCATAGTTGGTCCCATTCATCTTAAAGATAAGATCATGAACTTGATTTCTCCTTGATGAACTGCATCAACACCTTTGATGTCAGCACTATCAAACTGTTCTGCTATCGTTTCTGAAGGAGAACAAATGTTTAATGAAGAAGAAAATCGGATCTGAAAAAATGATCTACTTGGGCCTCCAAAAGGTATGTAAGCTGTGAATGTTTCACTTGGTATTTCAGGAGACTGGCGGCGAGCCGGGTCTAGGCTTCTATGTTTCACTTGGTATTTGTAATTATTTTTTGATAATGAAATTTCTGAGGTGAGCCCCAGCTCGGGCGTCATCCTTTCTCTTAAAAAAAGGTATGTAAGCTTAGACTTAGTTTACAAAACTTTCATAAGCAATAGGGATGCCTTGAGTGCTTCAAAGGAGGATTTATAGGATCAGCAATCCCTATAAAATCACAAAATCACCAAATTGGCCGCTAGTCTCAAGAGGTGGTATGTGGATTCACCAAAGACGCTCAAGGGGCACATATGGTGTCATTGGTGCTTGCAGTGGCCCACTATAGTTTTTCTACGACTCGAGGTAGTCGCCCAGGTCATGACAACATGAGAGGTTCGACACGGGTGGTGGCCCATTTTCGGCCTCATATGTCCACAATGTGATCTCTATAAACCATAATACAGAACAACAAGATACTCAACTAGCATCCAATCGATGCATTTTAATATAAAAATATATTGTTGAGATTTTAGTTATCGTTTATTACTTTTATGTATTTTCTTTTCTTTCTGTCTTGCCCAACATGTTTCTCCTCTATATAAGAGAACCCTAGGGCCTCATGAATAAGCAACTCATTATTTTCTCTCCACATGGTATCAAAGCGACATTTCTAGATCGGAGTTACCTACTGGCCCTCTCCTTGTCAGATGTGCCGCCCACAACCCCTCCAAGGGGACCCTCACACATGACTCCAAGCCTCCATGGGCCCACTGCTGATGTTGCATCCTATGACACTTCTCTCCATTACCGGCCATCAGTCCGAAACAGTCTAAATTTGACCAGAAAAGGCGATTTCATACCTATAAATCACTTTTCTGGTCATAGGCAGATCGAGGATTAACGAGGATGGTTGTGTGAGTCTACACGTACAATCGGTCTTCTACTTGATCGTGTAGACTCGCTCGGATCAGTCTACTACCCCAGTCGACTTCCGTTTCGGCCTTCTTTTCATCATGTCAGAGAGCAAAGGTGACATCTTCTTTTTGTTCTGTGCCTTCAAAGGCCTGGCTCCCATCGTCAAGATGGATGTGACAAACTATGAGTTATGATCTACGAAGTTCTTGACACTTATGCAGTGCAATAACAAGGAACACATTCTGATAAAGCTATAACCGGCGGATAAGACCGGGAAAAATGCTTCATGGAAGCAAGATGACAAGTACGCATATGTTTGACTCTCCGGGACTCTTACCATAGAGAAGCCAATAACATTGTGAACTAGCCCACCACCAAGGTGATGTGAGATATTATAGCAGCCATGTATGCCCAAGCAAAAAATGAAGCTAAGATTCGTCAGCTACAGTTCGATATCTATACGATCAAGCAGAATGGTCATCCTCCGCACACATTCTACCCTTTGCTTCACGACATGTTTGAGAAGCTTTACATCTTCATGCATGTTACTAAATCTATTGAGCAACATATGACATCCATGAACTCCACATTGGCTGGAGTTTTCTTGATTGTTATGGATCCGGAATACGAGGCAACACATGCACAACTTCTTACAAGCGCGACCATACCTCTAATGGAAGAGGCCTACAGTCGCCTCAACAAGCTATTTGTCCTACCACCTCCCACCACACGGACCTCGTCAGCGATGACTGCATCTCACGGCAAGAGAAGTTCTACACAGTTCAGAGGGCATGGTCCTCGTGGCATAGGAGGTGGACATCAGCATGCCCCCTGCAGATATTACCATCGTCTAGGTCATTCTGAGGATACATGCTATCAGAAGCATGGATAACTTGCATCTGTTCGTGTGGCCGAGCAGATTGAGCGTCCGGACAATTCGACTCCTCACACAGATTCACGCCTTGATGATATTGTCTCTAATCTGAGGGAGATAATGACTCATGCTACCGGCACCACTAAAGGTTCCCCAAATGTTGTAGCCCCTCTTCGAGCTCCTCATGTATAGCCTATGCTTTTACTAGTTGTAGCAGTGCAAATATGGCAGAGTGGATCATGGACTATGGTGCTTCTCACCACCTGTGTGGAGACAACACGATTTAGTTCTTACAGATCTATACCCTTGATAGATGGGTCATCATTGCAAACATGATTTATTTACCCACCATCCATGCTCATGCAGAATGTTTTATATGCACCTGATTTTCAGATGAATTTGCTTTTTATTATTAAGATTATAAAGGATCTGCATCGTCATGCCATTTTAACCCATCTTCTCTTGTATTTCAGGATATACTCACGAGTATGGTGATTGAATATGACTGTGATCAGCAGGGGCTCTACAGATTGGTCCATTCACCCAGTGTTGGTGTCTGTATAGTTCCTATTGGATCGGTTTCACCTTACTTGGGCATCTTCATTTTGGCCACCTTCCTCTGCAGAAGTTGTGTCATGTCCTCCCACAGGTTTCCATGCGCTATTCCTTCTAGTGCGGAGCTTTCTAACTTGGGAAGCATCACCGCTTTTCTTTCCCTGATCATCAGAGTCATAGTAGTAGTCATTTATTTGAGCTTATTCATTTAGATATTTGGTGTCTCGACCGTGTTCCTGATTACCGGGATACCATTTTTATCTTGTTGTTGTAGATCATTATTTTAGGCTTTCTTGGATTTTTCTATTGAAAAACAAGTCGGAAGCTGGGTCTGTCATTAAATCTTTTATTAATGAAATAAAGAATGTTTTCTCTGCTACAATAAAGTTTATTTGCTCTTACAATGCCTTAGAGTTCTGCACGTTACTTCTATATGAGTTCAAGTCTCCTGGCATCGTATATCGGATCTCTTATGCTTATACTTCTCAGCTAAACGGTTTTATCGAATACAAACACTATCAGTTACTTAATGTAACCAGGATACTTTTGATTCAGAGTCGTGCTCTCACTCTTTCTGGGTTTATACGATCCTCGCTGCTTGCTACTTGGTGAACCACATGCCATCTTCAGTCTTAGGAGAGAAGGTTCCTTTTTCGATTGTGTTTATCGAGAAGGATATGTTCTCGCATACACCTTGTGTGTTTGGTTCTGTTACCTTTGTTCATCATACGATTCCTGGTCATGAAAAGCTCTCTCCTAGAGTTGTCAAGTTTGTTTTATAGACTACTCTCGTACCAGAAGGGGTCGTTTTTTTGATTCGGTTCAATAGAAGTACTATGTTAGTGCTGATGTCACCTTCTTTGAGTCTATTATATATTTCTCTCCTACAGGTGACAGGTTGATTCATGCTGACTCTGGTGAGGAGGTAGATGGATACATCACCTCCAGTACCTACACTGCCACCACTACCTCCTCCGGTTTCTACACTTACTCGTGTGCCTACCTTTGGCACACAAGCCAGGCCCATCTGTTATCACATTTCTATTTTCGCAGGCCTCACACAATTACTCCTGCTCATGGGTCTTCCACATTATCTAGCACGTCCTAGGTATGTACTGAGCACATTGTTTCTACTAATGGCATTAGTAATTTGTCCATGCAGTAGGATTTTATATAGGATGAGCAGGTGCCTTCTCAGGAGGATGGTTTACAGGTTGAGGGATGTGATCTTAATGTATCTATTGCTCTGTGGAAGCGAAGACATACTTGTGCCATCTATCCTCTTCTAACCCATGGTTCCTTGGGCCTCTTAGATGATTTCAAGAAGTTTGTGGTGAGACTATCAGCCATAGAGATACCACAAACATATCAAGAGGTGTTACAGGACGAGTAGCATCTTGTCATGGAAGAGGAGATGGCTACGTTACAATCACGTGGCATATGGAGCATTGTTCTAGATCCTATGGGAGCATCTATTGCGGGATGCAAGTAGGTGTTTACAGTGAAGCACCAAGCAGATGATAACATGGATCGCTACAAGACGAGGCTTGTGGGTTCACACATATATATGGGGTGAACTATTAGGATGCTTTCTCTCCAGTGGATCGACATTCTACGTTGTGAATACTTCTTTCTGTTGCAGTGACACGGGATTGATCCATTTTTCAGCTACATGTGAAGAATGCATTTCTCTATGGTAACTATCACAGGGTCAAAATTCCGCTATCGATTTCGATCTGTGCGGTGTTAGCTAACCCGTAGCTAACCAGCCTTCCCGAGTAGAACAATCACGGACACGTTCCAACTCTTCTCATACTCTTGCTTGCTCATGTACCGATGCTCCAATACAAGTGCGATCATATGACTCTATGGATCGCTCAAGAACACTTTTAAGATTTCTCTCAAGAACGCTTAAGAACACAACCAAGCAATCATACAAGGTACGCGCACAAAGCTCTTCTTTTATTAGAAGGAGAAACTCGCTTTGGAGTGGGGTGTAGTGTGATGTACACTGTGTGTTTACAAATGAGCCACTACCCTTTCTTATATACAAGACTCAAGGCAACTCAAGGGACACTCATTATTACGTCTATAGTAATGATACATAAAGACAAAAATACCCTTCAAGTTCTTTAGCAACCATTCGCGTTCCACAACAACTCTTCTTATTCTCGTCTCTTCGACTCTCTTGTTGTCCTTTTGCCTTTTCACACGGTTGATGCTGCATCAACCGTCCAGTCATCAGTACACTCATGCTTCAATGATACAGCTTTGCCATAATTCATCGAGTGCCACTGAACACTCGATCTTGTGTTAAAGGGAACCTGCGGCCTCCAGACCATCATACGGTAAACCCTTAGCGTTCTGTGTGCTAAGGGGAAGTCCTCCAGAACTTCGTTATTGTGGCCTCCAGACTACTCTCGTACATGTACTATCGAGCATGCTCACCAATACTCATACTCAGCACATGCAACGCTTCATACCTCATTGGATCGCCACACATCAATACCGATATCGTATGCCTTCGTGCATACGCCTATGCGATCGTACCACATTGCTCCTCAATGCGTATTGCTTCACTGCATACCGTCCTTTTACGCTCGTATACGTACCGCTGCGTGCATCCACTGTCATGCCTTGCACTACTGTATGTACTCACTGCTCGCACTGCTACAAGCTCCACGATACTTTGCTACCGAGCTAGTGTCCTATATGATGCTTCTCCATTGTCACGTACGGTTGAGCCTTCAAGACTCCGTGGATAACCTCCATACTACCCGCACACTCGAGACTTCTCCTGAAGTCAGTTTCATCGATCATTCTTGTACATCCGCTACCATGTCTGCACGATCATTCTTGATCACGGATTTTAGGGGTGTGACAAGCCTCCCCCACCCGAAGAATCGGTTGTCCTCAACCAAGCATTCTTTCCTTAACAGACGTTCCGTCACGATCTTCCATCTGCTACGCACTTCCTGATGGTGCTCAGTGGTGCAAGCTTGCACCGCATCCATTCCTGCACTTGTTCTTCTCACGAACAAACGTGTCATACCATGAATTGGCCTTAACCGTGAGAAATGGAGCTTCCTCGTCAGCTCCTATTCTTGGCGTATCCCTCATGGATACAACATCTCCATTGCTGGTGTATGGAAGCTTCAGCTCCAAATGTGGAGTACTCACCTCCACGCTCGCTCATTACCAATCTCGATCGTTCCCCGTGGGCATCCCTGCATCCTGGGAAATGAACACCTCTTATGCTCTGAATATCTTTGGTATCTTGCCTCTTGCAAGACCATTGGTGGTGTGGTTCATCACCACTCCACCCCCATGGATGTGTAAATTCTTGTCCATGTTGCATTGCCCTCTAGAGCTCTACATCAGCTTCTTGTGCACGGAAGTTCTCCTATCCGCAGCTTCGGTTGTATGTTTCCCTCGTACTCTGCATTCTTGATTGAGCCTTGGTGCATCTAAAGCTCTTTGTGGTAAAGTTCCTTCCCTCCGTCGAATTCGAAGCTTTAATTTGAAGTATTGTGAGGCGTACTTTGCGCATAACACCGATTGTTCCCAAATGTACCTCGCATTTCTTCTTTCTCCTCGTCCGCACGAAGAGCGTTGAGCTTCTCCTTCTTTGGGTACTCCCACGTCCGATGCGGTTCGTCACCTATGAAGCATCCTTGCTCCTGGGTTGCTCCTTCTTGGAGTACTCTCGTTCCTCGGTTGGTGGCTCCTGAGCAACGTCTTTTCCCCTATCCTTCGATCGTGCCTTTAGCTTGCTGGTGAACACCTTCTCTTCAGCTTTATGGCCTGCTTGGGCACCGTAGTCGACCAATGCATCCACCACCACGATCATTGAATTCAGGTCCTTTACGCCCTGCCTCCGCAGTTCAGCTTGCACCCAACTTTGCAACCCGATCATGAAGTTGAACAACTTGTTCTCCTCTGACATGCCCTTAATGTCAAGCAACAAAGACGTAAACTGCTTCATGTACTCACGAATAATGCCTCTTTGCTTCAAGTGTCGAAGAGCTTCTCGTGCAACCCACGTAGTGTTCACCGACAGGAACTGCGCCTTCAGTACCATGACTAGATCATCCCAGCTGGATATCCTCGGTCTCGTCTCGTCTGCTGCACGACTCATCCTCCATAATTTGGCATCGCTCGACATGTACATCGATGCTAAGCCATTCTTCTCAGATTCCCTGGTCTTGGTTGCCTCGAAGTAAACTTTCATGTCCCATAGGAAGTTTTCCAAATCTTTCGTACTCCGCATACCTATGAAGGGTTTAGGTTCGGGTAACTTGCATCGCTGCACCTCTGTGGAACTCCCCCCATTCTCCATCTCTTGATTAGGGAGATCTATGTAGACCTCCATTATCGTGGTGAATGCTTCCAGCTTGTCTTCCATGGTCGAATGAGCATTGGTTCTCATCCCAAACATCTGATTCCTCTGAAGAACGATCCTCCAGGCATACGATGCATTGGCCATGAGTCCCAACGGTAGACTCTATTTCTGCTACTACATGCTCCAATACTGCAACACATTCGGTCACACTCACCATCTTCGCTCTGTCGATTGAAGATGAACTCGCACCGACAAGTTCCTTTGCTCCGCGATCGACTGCATCAACATCCGCTCCTAGCTTTGCCCGCTTTCTTGACATCGACCAAGATTTATGATATGCTCCTTTGATTTGATACCAATTCGTGCCAGTGAATGTTATTACCTTCACAACTCTGATACCAATTGTCACAGGGTCAAAATTCCGCTACCAACTTTGACATGTGCGGCGTTAGCTAACCTGCAGCTAACCAACCATCACAAGTAGAATGGTCACGGACGCGCTCCGACTCTTCTCGTACTCCTTCTTGCTCATGTACCGACGGTCTAACAGAAGTACGAGCACGACTGTAACATCCGAATCCGCCCAAACCCGAACTCGACTGATTTTGGATCCAATGAACCCAATAACGTTGTCGGTCAATACTAAACAACCTAAAACAACCAATTGATCATGAATCAAAAGTCGTTCAGACAAAATCGACCAAAAATCGGTCGCTTTGTAATGCGCACCACGAAAAGCCACGACGCAAATTCGGAAACCACAAAACGAACCGAGATCGTCATTAGATCCGATTCGACGATACAAGACCAACAGAATCGACCGTTCGTCAATCGGAGGTCGTTTGATATTTTTTTAAATCATAAAATTTAATCTAAAACAAAAACCGTATCCGAAAAATTCGGGTATTCAAAACCCGATCGGAAGTATATCAACATTACACTCATATTGATCGTCATTCCGAGACGGTCAAAACGAGATGTTGCGCGTCAAAATCCGATGTCCGAGACACGAATGCGATCATTGTTAACATTTCAAATAAAAGAAAAATAATAATAATAAAATAAAAATTAAAAAAATGTTGTAACAGGCGACTGCATGCAGACAGCCACACAAAAAAAGGTTAATTAATGTTTTTTTGACATCATTGGATATGATGCCATGTGTTAAAAATAAAAGAGAAGAGGAAGGTTCCGAGAACCTTCCCCTCTCTCCCTCTTTCTCCTATAAATCCCATCGTTTGGGATTTTTTCCCCTCCAACTTTCACTCCCAACGAAGCCCCTTTTCTCTCCCTTCTTCCTCACCATTTCCAACGGAAGGGTTCTTCTTTCCCCCTTTCTCTTCTCCAGCCTTTTTCTTCTCTTACTGCAGAAATAGTAGATGCACCTCTTGCTGGAGCTACTATACAAGAACCAATAAATCCACTGCAGCAACCTCCTGGGAGTCCAAGTTAGAGATGCTGCTCTTCCAAGGAGCTGCTGCTCTTTTTCCTTCCAGAAAATTCCTGGAATCTCAAGATTCAACCACTTGTAGCATGCAATTTCCATCTTCAAACCATGAAAATCTAAGGTACCTTCCTCAGCCCTCCTCTTTGCTGCCATGCATGCACATTTCACTTGATTATAGGTACAATCCCTAACCTCTCACTTGCTGCCATGCATGTCTGCAAATAACCCTCTCTTGCTAGAATGTTCATGTTTTGTTTCAATCACTATATTTTGTCTAAATTTTGGGTGGGGATTGATTTGCGTTAGAAAATTTTGTACAAAAAAAAAATTGTTGAGGTGATACATCCTCCTAATCAATGATCATGTCACTATCTTGATGATACAATACCCTCTATATTAAAAATAGGAGGATTGTTTGAGGATTCTTAACATGCACCTGTTAAAAAAAACCGTATTATTAATTATTCACAGTAACTTAAAACCTTACTGTTTATATATACATTTCTGAATTTAATTTCTATAATTTCTGAACTTTTGGAAACAAACTGTGCACAGAGAGATCAATTGCAATACATATACAATTGACTGAAGGTTATGCTTATAGATGCATAGGCATTTCAATGTGTTCAATATATTCATCACCTGGTAAGCAATTCCTGTCGAAATTAAGTAATGAATTTAAGTCTGTACAGATTAGTAACTGTAAATAAATATGGAAATTTCTATTAAATAAGAAAAATAAAAGTTGCTGTGTTTTACAGGTTCTGTAGGTTACTGAATATATATATATGTATCAGAGAATCTGCTGTCCTCCTCCTTTGAAATAGTATTTTTTTTATTTTTAGAATTCATGTTATGCCTCTCTGGATTAATAGGGATCAACAATAACATGTCTCTATCAAAAAGGGGGACGGGTTATCCAGTTCTGTAAAGATTAAAGTGTATTTTAAGATTTTTTTTCTGGAAATTTTATTAAATCTGATATGAGTTGGTATTAAACCATGTTATATTAAGGATGAATGAATCTAAAAAGATTAAGTTTCAATTGGGAATATTTGACCTCCTGTACTTACTAATTTGAAGGAGTTATAGTTATTGTTCTATAACTATAAATTGTTGGTAAAAGAGCAAAAATGAATGAATTTAATTAGGAACTTTTAATGGTCTGCTCCTGTACAGAGCATCTGTATGTACAGAGCATCTGACGGTCATTATCCAAGGAGATATAGGAATCAGAATCATGTTAGTTGTACAAAATTAGAAAACAAATTGTGGTACCTATTCAAGGAAGCATTGATTTGGATAATTGAATTATTGAATATGGGTAATGATATATGTATATATATGTCAAAATAAAAGGGTATAGCCTACAACATCACGAGAACTTTATTCATGTTCGGGTAATTTGATTAAGGATGCAGCATGGAACTTCTCAACTTGTCATTGATTTTACTCTTGGGTGATAGTATGATTCACTTTAACCTAGAAGTCTTGAGTAAAGCCGTTGATCTTGATAATTGGACATAAAATCTCCACAGGAGTAATATCATCATCACAATTTTATGGATTGGTATCGCGTACTTTAAATGGGATGAATAAATTTGGGTTGAAAGTATGCAATTGATCAATATTCAGTGACGACAAACATTATGCCGGTCATGATGACCTTTACACATGACCGTGCGAGGGAGCGGTGACCCTCAACTGGGCGGAAGATAGGAAGCCCAGATAGGGCAGCGGCCGCCAAGTGCGCGGGTCTAGGATCCCAGTCCTCTTTCGGTTTTTACGCGAGCTCACAATGTTTTTACGCCTCGTTGGGATCCCGACTTTAGACCAGTTACGCTGACCCTGTTTTAGGATACCCAGGCGGGGGATCCTGGTTTTTCAGTTTTACGTACGAGCTCGGTTGCCCGTTATCGGTTGGGCTGTTTTTCTAGAGCGACTTTTCCGGGAAGTCCCTCTCACCCGTCTCAGTGGCGTAGTTTGGGAGTAGACCTATCCCTCTATTGGACCGTCCTTCCAATTAGGGGGCGAGACGGAAGAGCCCTTTTGTTGGCTTCTTCACCGCTTGAGTTTTTCTTTCGCCAACAGACTTGGCGATTCTACATCCAGATCATCCATATCTACATCTATATCTACATCATCGAAAGTTACATCAGAGAGAGAGTTACAGTCAAGGTTTGGAGGAAATCACAATTAAAATTGAGATAATTAGAAGTGACTACAATCAGTTTTGAAATCCCCATAAAGATCACAGTTAAGTTAAATGGAAGTAATTATAGTCTAATTCGAAATCTAATTAAGCTAGTGGACGTGTTGGGAACTTAGTTAGGATGCATTATACAACACCGCATGCCTACGGAGGCACCCCAACCCTAAGACTTTTCCTAAGTCTTAGAGTCATAGTGTGAGGTTTCACACGAACCAAGACCACAGACTATCCACTAGACTTAAAAATTTAATAAATCATTATATCTTCTCATCTCATCTTTTCCATCATCAAAATCCACAAATATGATCTCTAAGTAATATGAGAATGAAATATACTTACTATGATCAATTAGTTATAAAATAAATATGCTTATGTGGGAAATGTTGGGTTAATGGCTAATCATGAGAGGTACTTACTAGAGATTTGAAAACCTTTTACATTTGCAAGTAGAAATAAATTTTAAATTTGAGTTGCTCATGCCTCTCTACTTGCTTTCTTTTGTAAATAATAGATGCCTGTTATTTTTATATAAACTTATGGGAAGTACCAGCATCCGCTGATGCCTTTTCTTCCTTGCACGCATGGCAGGCAAGGAGCCTTTAGCACAGTAGCGGGTTAATGATTTCAGGAGATAAATTTTATACCCAATGGTATGGTTTATTTTGTGCCAATTTTTGTTCAATTTATATTGTATCATGCTTCTTTCTCTTCAGTCAGATGTTTGGGATATACTATATGTACTGTCAGACTTTGTACATGTGAAATATATGGAAGTTAATGAAATAAGATTTTGGTGACAATTGTTCTAATAACTTGTGGTTATGATTGTGAATGTCATGTGGAAAATTATCCGCGAGAAAAATTTCCCTGTTTTTCTATACATTATGCGATCTCTAGTGAATGGAAAGCCGTGAAGGTAGTGTAAACGGGTACCCGGATCCTCGGGGGTTCACAACGACTCTACAGATCGCTCAAGAGCACTCTCAAGAACTCTCTCAAGAATGCTCAAGAACACAACCAAGTAATGGCACAAGACACGGGCACAAAGCTCTTCTCTTATTAGAAGAGGAGACTCACTCTGGAGTGGGGTGTGGTGTACATTGTGTGTTTACAAATGAGCCACCACCCCTCCTTATATATAAGATTCAAGGCAATGTAAGGGACACTCATTATTACGTCTATAATAATGATACATAAAGATATAAGAAACCCTTCAAGTTCTTTGGCAACCTTTCGCGTTACGCAACAACTCTTCATCTTCTCATCTCTTCGATTCCCTTGTTATCCTTTCATCTTCTCGCACGGTTGATGCCACATCAACCGTTCAGTCAATCAGCACACTTGCTCCAACGCCTTGTTGATGCGGCTTTATCATAATTCATCGAGTGCCACCAAATACTCGGTCTTGTGCCAAAGGGAACCCGCGACCTTCAGACCCTCATGCGGTAAGCCCTTCCTTAGCGTTATGCGTGCTAAGGGAAAGTCCTCCAGAACTTTGCTATCGTGGCCTCCAGACCACTCTCGTACGTATACTATCGAGTATGCTCGCCAATGCTCGTACTCAGCACCCGCAATGCTCCATGCCTCCTTGGATCGTCACGCATCAATACCGATATCGTGCGCCTTCGTGCGTACACCTATGTGATCGTACCACATTGCTCCTCAATGCGTACTGCTTCACTGCATACCGCCCTTCTATGCTCACATACGTACCGTTGTGTGCATCCACTGTCATGTCTTGTACTACTATCTAAACTCACTACTCGCACTGCTACAACCTCCACGACACTCTACTACCGAGCCAGTGTCCTATGTGACGCTTCTCCATTATCACGTATGGTTGAGCCTCTGCGACTCCGTAGATAACCTTCGTACTACCCACGTACTTTATACTTCTCCTGAAGTCAGTCTCATCGATCATTCTCGTACATCCGCTACCATGTCTGCATGATCATTCTCGATCACCGATTTTGGGGGTGTGACAGTAACCTACATGAGGAGGCCTACATGCAGTTTCCACGTGGGTTCGCTGTTGAGAGTGAGTATCAGAATGTTTGCAGACTTCACAAGGTAATATATGGCCTTAAGCAGATTCCAAGAGCATGGTTCCTAAAGCTCTCATATTTGATAGAATAACTTGGCTTCGTGAGATCGATTACAGATGATTCACTGTTTGTCTAGAGGTCTCATCGATGTACAATTATCATATTTATTTATATTGATGACATCATTGTTATATAGGCTGATGTGCAGGGCATCCAAGCTGCCAAAAATTTCCTTGGTCAACAGTTTGTAACCAAGGATCTTGGCAGTCTATGTTACGTCCTTAGATTGAAGTTTGCCACGAATCAGCGGGATCTTGTGATGCCCCAGAGGAAGTACATTACAGATCTTCTCTCTGAGATGGACATGACAGATTGCAGGCCTGCTACTACTCCCATGGACCCGATCATGAAGCTGTATGATGATGACACGTAGGAGGTATATAAGAGGAGGTACAAAGAGCTCGTTGGGAAGCTCCTATACTTGACCATCACGAGGTCAGATATATCCTTTGCAGTGAGTAGAGAACGTTCGTTCATGGAACAACCTAGACAGGCATATATGGATGCACTCCATATGATTCTGAGGTATATGAAGATCTCACATGGCAGTGGTCTTTTATTTTGTAGAGGCATCCGTTGTCGTTATAGCCTGTGTAGATGCAGATTATGTGGCATGCCCCAAGGATAGGAAGCCCACTTCTAGCTTTGTTGTATCTGTAAGAAGTTCCTTGGTGTCATGGAAGAGCAAGAAGCAGACGGTGGTCGCCAAATCTAGTGCAGAGTCAGAGTACGGAGCCATGGCACAAATGAGTACAGAGATGATGTGGGTCAGATCTGTTCTTACTGACCAACAGTTGAGGTGCCTATTCCTATGCACCTCCAATACGACAACCATGCTGCTCTCTCATTGCCGACGACCCGACCTTCCATGAGAGAATCAAGCTAGACTGCCACTACACTCAAGATATGATTCAAAAGGGTTTCATCTCCACCACTCTTGTTAGCTCAAGATATCAGACAACAGATGTGTTCACCAAAGCCCTAGTCAGAGTGTCATTCCAAAGATGTTCCGAGCTGAGCATGATTGATATCTACGCTCCAGCTTGAGGGGGAGTGTTGATATTTTAGTTATCATTTATTACTTTTATGTAGTTCCTTTTCTTTCCATCTACTTTATGTAATTTGCCCAACATGTTTCTCCTTTATATAGAGAACTTTGAGCCTCATGAAAAAGCAACTCATTATTTTCTCTCCATATATATATCACATTCGATGAATACCAACTATGAATAAAAAATGAGGAAAGAAGTAAAACAATGGAGTGGGTCTTACAACGTTTTGGTTACGCCCTAACCTATTGACATGAAAGGATTTGTAATTGGACCTCCAATATTCATAAACAGGACACTTGAAAAAACAACCAGAACAAAGTTCACTATCAGAGAACGTGTCAGTAGATAGAAAATATTAAATAGGATAAACTTTGGATTCATCGACTGATCGGTGCCAAAGTCGACTAATGACTAGTAGTCAACTTACACTTTCTGTAAGACAACTTTAGAGTCTTAATCACCTGAGCAATGAACCCAACTCGCATTAAGAAGCATGAAATAGATTACTGATGATATATAAAGCATCCTTGGTTGACTACTATTAAGTCTAATCAACCAAGTATGAAATACAACTCATGCATAGAAACTAATGTTAGTCTCAAAGATTCATGAGTTGACTGCACTTAGGTCAGTCAACTTCTGAAACCTTCAGTCATCTCAGGGCCCTTGACTTGACTTACTACATACTTTTTTTCGAAGCCAAAAACAGGGGGAGACACTCAATGGTGTTCACCCCAAAGATTGATTATATAACGAAAATAAAGAGGATAGATAACAGTATAAGGAACAAAAATTAACCCATTACAGTTCCCACTCCTCCACCAATCTCGCGGCATGAATCCCCACGTTTTCCTTGTAGAAGCGTTGCCCCGAGAAGAGGAAGGCATTCCTTCCCAGCCAAACGGCCTATACAATGACGACTGGGTAGACGAGCTCCATCCGAGATCTGTTCTTGTTAGCAATCATCGAGTCGCAGAAAGAGGCCATATCCAAACCGTATAACCAACTCAATCTGCCCCCCCCAGATCTGGATCATCTTGGGGCACTTAAAGAGTAGATGCTCAACGGTCTCAATCGCTTCATCGCAGAGAAGGTACCTATCAGATGTGGAGCCCAGAAGTCTAGCACACCGGTACCTCGTCATCAGCCTTTGTCTGCGTAGCAGCCACAAGAACCCAACTCGTTCGGGGAGTTTGAGACCCCAGAAAAACACACAATCACGGATCACAACCTCCGAGCGAGACGGCGGAGGCTTGCAAATCGTCCCAAATGCCTTCTTAACCGTGAACGGACCCGCAAGCCATCCACAGTGGTCCCTTCCCTCCGTTGGACGCCCCACATCCTTGATAGCATCCAGCTACGCGAGGAAATCCTCGAGTCTCTGGTCCGAGAAACTAGATGAGAAAGCCGGAAACCAATTACCATCCGACCAACACAACGCAACCACTGCATTTTTGTCATCCGCAAGAGCAAACAAGCGCAGGAAACACGCGCATAAGGGTCCCCCCGTCCAGTCGTCATACCAGAAAGCAAAGGACTTGCCATTACCAAGGATCAACCTAAACAGAGAGATATGCTTGGAGAAAACATCCACCACCCCCTTCCAAAACTGCATGGGAGAATCCACACGAGCACCCGGTCTCGGCGGTGCCCCCCCAATACCGTAGATCTTGCGCAACACGGTGCATCAAAAATCCTCCCCAGGGCCCCAAATTCTGCTTGCCCACTTAAGAAGCAAGGTCTCGTTCATATGATCTAGACGCTTGACCCCCAGCCCCCCCGCATTCTTGTGGAGCGTAATTTCTTCCCAGCCAACAAGGTGAATGTCCCCCGCGGCCTCCCCATGCTTGCCCCATAGGAACCTACGCATAAGCTTCTCAAGCCGATCACGAATTCCCTTCGGCAAACGGCGGTTGGAAATTAAATAGACAGGGATGGAGGAAAGGACCGCCTTCAGGAGGACTAAACGCCCCCCCCGACAGAATGGTCGATTTCCATCCCGCCAATCTCGCCTCTACCTTCTCCACGACTCTGAGCCAATCCCGGACTTAGTAAATTCAAGCTTACTACATGCTAATCGCGACCTCCCCATGCTTACTACATACTAAGTAAACTCAAGCTTGACTTACCAAAAATATAAATCAATTTATGAAATAACATGAGCTTGGATTTATAGCTTATTATGAATACTAAATAGAAATTAAAAAACTTTCAATTAATTGCGTCTTAAGAAGCCTCAATTGACTTAAGATAAATACAATCGTCTTACCAGACATCAATAGAGTGATGCATGCATCAGTCGATCGATGCCCGCAACTTGGAGATTTCCCATGTGATCAATCGATTGAAATGAATGTCAATCGATTAATCTTTAACATTGACTTGTTAATGAAATACATCATGAAAAAAATAGAACACTTGATCTAGATCGAATCTATAGTATAAAAAACTTGCATAAACTAACATGCATTTGTATATAACAATAGATATTTGTTAGATCTTAACACTTAAACCCATGGATCACTATAAAACTTGTACAAACTCTAGTAGGTGGACACTTTCTTCCATACAAACTTCTAGAGCTCCATGGTAGCAAGCCGGTTCAAATTCATGATTGACAGTTGAGACCCATGGCAAAGATACTGGCAATATGGCTGACACGTTATGGGATAATTTTTAAACCTGTAAACTTTTATGCAGGGAATGTCCTCTCCATTGGTAGATCTCTTATCGAGAATTGGATAATGCAATGCTTCTCTCTCTCTATACATATGATGCAGCATGAATATGATAAATATGGCTTTATTTATTTATTTTTCGTCGTTAGTTAGAGTCTAATTATTAATCGAGTTGTTGCAATTAATTAAATAAAAGAGATCACATGTGATCTCAAATTACTAGTCGGTTTTTTAATTTGAATTTCAAATTTAAAATTAGAGTCAATTAGGATAAATTGAAGATTTGAATTTATTTTCAAATCGATTAGTTAGTTGGTTAGAGTCCAAATTAGGATAAGTTGGGATTTGAGTTTTGATTTGTTTCTAGTTTTGTAATCCCATCCCTCCTATATAAAGGGTCGATAGTCTATTATTTTAAATAGTTCAGATGTTATGAAAAATTAAGATTCTATCTCTATCTCCCTCTCTCGTTTCTCTCCTCCTCTACGCGATCTTCACAATTCTCTTTTCTAAAATCCCTCGTTCTCCGACGAGTCTTCTCTTCTCAACCACTCCTATTTCTTCTCCACCAAAAATCCACCATAAAAATAAATTTTCATCTTTGCAAAATCCGATTTGCATCATTTGGTATCAGAGCATGGCATCTATATCATCCCTGGTGATCTCTCCCGTCGTTCACGTGAAAAGTCCAAAGGATCTCGCTCCAACGACCGTGCGTGGCGTGCCGAGGTTAGACAAGCATTAACTAATATGCTCCAAGTTTGTGCCGATATGCAAGCTTTGGCGTCACAGATGCGAGAGCCACGGAATGTCGAGGCATTGACACGCCAACTAGAAGAGAATGCCGCCAAAATCGCTGCCAAAAAGGTTGTTGATACACCACATCGTATCCTCGAAGCTTCTGTCCAAGTTCCCGATGAAGAAAACCAAGAAAACTGCGCCATCAACGACGATTTGCTCGCAGTCCAGACCATTACAGAAGAAGAAAACGATGACCTGCTCGCTGTCCAGGTATATTTAAACCAGCAAACAACGTCTCCGAAGGGGTTTTCGGCAAGATCCGCCCCAAAACAATCCCCCACACCCCTGCGGCACATCCCCCAGCCCCCGCTCCACTTGCGGCGCACCCACCGGTCCCAACGCCCCCTCCCACTGCAGCCGCACCCCCAACCCCAGCCCCCCTGATGCCACCACCCCCCACCCGTTGCCCTCGCACCCCCAACAAACCCCCTTGCCCCATCGCCACTGCCGATCCCCTTTCCGCCACCGTCCTTTCCCATTGACCCTGTACCCCCAAAGAAGCCCCCAACCTCGTCGCCGCCACCCCCTCCCGCCCTCGCACCTCCTGCGCCACCGCCAACTCCCCCTCCCGCCACCTCTATCCGCTATCGCCCCCTCCCCGTCGGCCCAACACCACCTCCTGAACCTCTTCCCAATCCCCTCCCCATTGCTCGTGCCGCCAACCTTCCCCTCCCAACCCATGCAACCGTTCTCACAACCTGTACCGCCACCCTCCTTCACCGCTTCCCGACCCGAGGCCGCCGCACGCCATATCATCCTTCTACCGCCACCACCTCAGTTCGTCCCAACCCCACTGTTACTCCTCCACCATCGATTGTGCTGCTCGTCTCCTATGGGTCATCGCCGCCGATGCCGCCTCCTTTTGCCATTCATCCACCTCCATTGGAGACGAACTCCCCACCCGCCGTCGCTGCTGCAACAGAGAAGAACGAGGAACCCTAATATGGGGTTTCTCTCTGAAGGCATTCGAATTCCCCAAAAATAGGGATTGGACATTAATTTGGAAAATTTATCATGAAGCCCCTCCTCCCAAAAGTTTTTTTTATCAAAAGTGCCTATTGGAGGATACATCATGCTATTCAATGTTTTTAAATGAAGGGATACGAAAATTGCAGAGATGCCCTCCAATTGGAAAAACTACAAACGTAACGTCAAAAAGGATATAATTAGGGGAGTTTGAAACTACAATCTGAAGATCGAATTCTCCAATGACGCATCGAAGATCAAGCAATTCGTCGGGAGATGAATTTTTCAAGCGGAGGAGAACTGATGCAGCATGAATCGGATAAATAGGGCTTTATTTATTTATTTTTCGTCGTTAATTAGTGTCTAATTATTAATCGAGTCATTGCTATTATTTAAATAAAAGAGATCGCATGTGATTTCAAATTAGCAGTCGGTTTTTTAAGTTGAATTTCAAATTTTGAAATTAGAGTCAATCAGGATAAATTGAAGATTTGAATTTATTTTCAAATCGATTAATTAGTTGGTTTAGAGTCCAAATTAAGATAAGTTGGGATTTGAGTTTTGATTTGTTTCTAGTTTTGTAATCCCATCCCTCCTATATAAAGGGATGGTAGTCTTAGTCTATTATTTTAAACAGTTCAGATGATATGAAAAATTGAGATTCTATCTCTATCTCCCTCTCTCGTCTCTCTCCTCCCCTACGCGATCTCTGCGATTCTCTTCTCCAAAATCCCTCGTTCTCCGACGAGTCTTCTCTTCTCAATCACTCCTATTTCTTCTCCACAAAAAATCCACCATAAAAATAAATTTTCATCTTTGCAAAATTCGATTTGCATCAATATATATGGGACGGACACCATACATTTATTTTCACATTTTGAATAAAAAACTCAAATGAGATCCACTCCTTATGCATTAAACATTCAACCATGCATTTGAAAAGCAATGTGCATTATTTTTTATAAAATACCAAATTAGCTATCAAATTCTATAACAATCAAGACTAATCTTATTCTCATGAATTCATATGAAATCAAGAGACTTTTGTGGTCAAGAGTCTCAGGAGGTTTCAGTTTTAAACACTTTGCCTTGTATGAGTACAAAATTTTCTTGTTCTTACTTTTCTTCTTCTCTTTATCCTCAAACCACATGCAACACTTGATCTCGTATGCAAGCATTAAATCAAACTTATAAAACAAAAGCTAATCCAAGGCCGTTTTAAGGTCACCTAGAGCGTAGGCCTGCCTTCCTTACTCTTCCCGACATCAGTGGAGATAAGGAGAACCCTCAAGTTGGCTAGAGAAGAGAATTGATGGAATACACCAACTTTATCTCTAAATGATCTCTTATGTAGACCAATGAACTAAGACAAATTGCAAACTTTCTAGAATTCTACTTAAGCTATTTATAAACGGGTCTTTTCTTTTCTTTTCCCCATTTCTTATTCCATCTCCTAGTGTATCTAAATTACTTAGCACATAACTTAATTCAATTACATAATAAACGATAAATAATCAAATTTGGGTTATTAAAACATTAACCGCCAATCTTCCTTAAATGCTTTCTTGTCGAAAATTTTCATAGGGTTTCATACATGAATCTGCACTCCTAAAATGGACGAGAACGTCGAGAAGAACATAAATCGAATTGACTAAACCAAGAAGATCTTATCTGTTTGATCAGATTGGGGATCGCTAAATGGGTAGTGGGGTCTTACTAATATCTTGGTTGTTACAACCATCATTGGCAACTTGTGGTCAAGGAGAATGACCCATAAAGAATGATGCCATCTTCGGGCTTAAAGGCCCAAACTCTAGCTGGAGTTGAGGAAATATCTTCCATGGGATATGTAGTCCCAAAAGTTAGACTTTTTTTGAAAAAGAAAAAAGGTGTAATGTTGAGGAGATGCCCACCAAAGAATTTTCTATATTGTCACAAACTCAAAAATAGTTACAAGGACCATAAGTCTTGGAGGTTTTTAGTATGTTCTAATACATTTTTTGTATAAATCCTTTCCCCAAGGAAACAACTCCTTTCTGCGCTAGTCATAATGACCAAAGGATAACCGCCACTGAGATCTTAGGAGCATCATTTTCGCTTCCTAGCCTCTCAATGGACTCTCAAAAGCATTCCATATAGAGGTATCCACCTCATCCCAATAGAAAGTGATATCTCATTTAAATATATAAAGTTTAGGGTTGCCTCATGTTTCTTGCTCTTGAAATTAATTTAGAGGGACATGGTGATTTCCATTTCTGGATGGATGACTGGATTGGTCTTGGTGCACTTGGAGCATGTCCCTACATTTGTTTGCTTTGGTGGTTGATGGGAACTGTTTTGCGAGGGAGTGCAATAAGGCAGATGGATGGTTCCCTTGGTTTCACTCGGATTTGTTAGATCAATGCTTTGCTGAGTTTTTGATGCTTTTGGAGACTTTGCCTGTTTTGGGAGGGCTGTCAGAGGACTAGGATCATTGATGTCAGCAAATGGTCACTTCACAGTTCAAAAGACCTATATGACGTTTTATTGAGATGGGGTACTTCAATCATGGGATTGCATCGGTGATGTACAAACATATTCGAAAGAAGGTGTTGATGGGGGTTTTGATCTTCATTTGGCTACTGAGGAGGGACCATCTATTGACTGTTGAACGCAGGCCAGATTTTTCCCAAGCATGGGCATGATGTGTCAGCGCTTCTTTGCGATGGTGGATACGTTGTCTCGATTATTGTTTGGGTGGCAGCTGACACCAACTCGGCGATGACATCGGGTACGATTTCTTTTTAGGAGTCCATTGATAGATTATGAATGAGTATAGATCTGACATGATTTGGATGGTGACTATTATTTGGTCCAGTTGTTGGCACAGAATGTGGTCATTTTCTAGGGTGAGAGAATGTATATGGAAAATTTGTTGAATCTAGGAACATGTCAAGAGCTTCCGAACTTCTTAATCTTTGTATTGTTTACTTTAAAAAAACCGTGAATATATAGAAGTTTTTGGGTGTTCATATTCTTGATGTCAAACCGTTTTCAAAAAATAAAAAATTTATAAAGTTGCCCCTCTCCTAAAAGCTTCTTACCAAAGAGGTTGAAGTTGGGAATTGTACATTGACAAGAGGAAGTAAGTGAAGGGGTAGAGCAATTGATATTACATTTTCCAATGCAAAAAACAAATCGTAGAAAGAATGTTGAAAAAGAAAAGAAAAGAGGGCAACATTGTATGCCTATTATGTTAGGGACCTTGGTCGTTGGTACACATTATATAAGGGGCTAGTGTCAAGGATGTCAACTACCATTCCAATCATGATGATATATCATTTTTCGCATGCCACGACTGCTCCGTACTCCATGAAATGATCATTGAATCATCACATCCATTCTTTTATGGCAGCCTGATGGCCATCGATGATATTTTCAAGAGAAGTTCCATGTCTATATCAATGCCACTGTACGAGATAACAAAAAAATAATATGGGGTTTGTTATATAAATTAGGAGTTTAGGGTAATTAAGATTTGTTATCCTATCATCTCCCTATATATAGGGTCTATAGGAGTCTGAGAAAATCAAATTGGAATAATATAACGTTGGAGTTTTCTCCATCTATCCATCCCCTTATTCCTCTCTCCCCATGCATCTCTGCGCATCTCCACCAAAACTCTAGCGTTATTGACGTTCTTTTCCTTCTTCCTCTCATCCTCCCTAAATTTTCTCACTCGCAAATCCATTCTGCATCAGAGGCTAAGATCCAAGATTGCTTAAACCACGCTTCGTTATATGCATCTCTCTCTAGCCTGGATGCCAGGCTATATGAGGACGCCTCTAAGCAGGTTGATACTAGACAATATAAAGATCTATTAGGCAAGCTGCTCTATACTACTATGATCATACCAGATATATCTTTCATAGCGAGACAAGTCAACCAGTTTGTGACAATGTTGCAAAAGTCGGTAATCGGTACTCGGTCGGTTGGGTCACTGACTAAGGATTAATCGGCAGTCGGGCGACTAATCGGATTTAGTCGGACTTTAATCGGCTTTGAATTTTATGATTATTTTAAATATATAACTCATTTTTATAGATATCTTTACATAGATTTTGTACATTTTTATACAACCATAATAAAATAAAAGAAGTAACTGAATTTAAATAAAACATTAAGCTTATTATAATTGTTATAAAATAGAAAGCGGAAGCGGAATAACAGAATAAAGAAGAATAATCATGAAGAACACAAAGATTTTTATGTGGAACCCTACTCCGTGAGGAGCGGGATGAAACCACAGGAGAAGCCCTCTAAGGGGCGGATATTCTATTGAACTTCTCAATGAGTACAAGAGGTCTGGGGCTCCTTATATAGCCTTCCCAGAGCCTCCAAGTCCCACTGCTGGTCCATGTGGGACTAAACACTGGATGGGGTAAATGGATCTTCTCCAGGATCCATTTACCCTGCTACAACATAAAGGGCGCACACTAAATACTCTAACACTCCCCCTCAAGCTGGAGCATGAAATGCTCAGCTTGGACAAACAGAAAGAAACTCAACTCAACGCTTCATGACACTACGGACAATATCAACCCAACGCGCACATGCTGCAGTCGAGGACGTTGCTTCTCATGCCGTGTAGGTGAGGAGGACGAACGGGCTGGAGTGTGAGTCAACTGAAGACTCGTAACCTGACCATCGAGTCTGAACTTGCGCCTGGAGTCTCCTCGTCGGAGAACTGGGTCTCTCCCATCTGGCTCAGAGAATGGTGCACTGCTCTGGTGTACCTATGATACCACATGAAAACCCTTGCCAACATATGGCATAAGGAATGGTCCTCTGCTCTGGAGTCCCTATGGCTCACATGAAAACTCTGGCCTGACAACAACAAGAATGATGGGGACCTCTGACAAAAGATGGCAACTTATGCTCATCTGACAAATGACCGCACACTTGTGCGTGTCTGAAACTGGAGACTCGGAAGACAATCATCGAGTCTGAACCTGGATCTGAACCGTAGAGTCTGGAATCTGATCGGTCTGGAAATCTGAATATGCATCTGGAATGCAAGACCTGTGACTCTACATATACTCCCCCTTTCTCCCATACTTGTCGGAAAACAGATAAATCGACAAAGTTGGGAGAAGACAACATAATGGGGAAAACAAACATCACTTGCGGCTTTTCATTTTTTTTAAGCCGTCTCTCCTTTTTTTTTTTGCAATTTTTTTTAAGCCGTTCTCTTTTTTTTTCGGCTTTTGCTGTAGAGATAGTTAGTTTCTATTATTATTATATGTTTATGTACTCTGTTTATATTTATCGTTTCTATTTAGACATCCATGTAATTTACCCCTACGGCCTCTCCCTATATAAGAGAGCCTAGGGTTTTCTTATTATCATAACAAAGACTCCCTTTCGTTTAACATGGTATCAGAGCCACCATAGGGCTCTTTCCCTAACCCCCCACCCGCCGCCCACACCTTCTCTCCTCCCAAGCGGCGCCGCCAGCCGCCCCTGCGGCACCGTCAGCCCCTCCCAGCCGCTGCTGCGGCGCCGCCAGCCCTCCCAGCCGCTCCTGCGGCGCCGCCAGCCGCTCCTGCGGCCTCCCCAGCCCTCCTGCGGCACCGCCGGAGCCTTCCCAGCGCCAGCCAGGCCATCTAGCGGCACCCCCTGCCACATCTCGAGCCCCAGCGGCAACTCCATCAGCCGCCGTAGGGGTACCGTGGACTTCATCAGCACTTAGGCGTCGTTCTCGAGGCCGTTCAAGGGCTATTTTGCTTCCTTGGAAGCGTGCCCTAGACCTTTCTTCCTCGGCTTTATGGATTTGAGTGCGTAAAGGTCTACACACGCACTCAAATCCGATGCAGTGGGTGTAGACATTCATCACATTGTCTATTCTCCCTTTGTCTTCTTCCGGCAGCAGTATGTCAGAATCGAAAGTCGATTTGCCCTCCACCGGCGCATTCAAAGGTCCGGCGCCGATAGTGAAGATGGACGGGTCTAACTATGAGTTATGGGCCATGCAATTCATGAGCCTCATGAAATCAAACGGTAAGAAACACATTCTTACCGAGGATGAGCCTGCGGAGAAGACAGGGATCTACGCCTCATGGGAGGCCGATGATGCTTATGCAAAGGTTTGGTTATCGGGTACGCTGACGATGGAGATAGCTAATGATGTCCTCCATCAGCCCACTGCTAAGGCGATGTGGGACATTCTTGCTGCTACATATTCGCAGGTGCGAAATGAAACAAAGATGTTGCAGCTTCAGCATGACATCTTTACGATGAAGCAGGCCGGCAGACCGCTCCACTCTCTATACACATCCCTGAGAGGGATGTTTGAGAAGCTCTACAGTACCATCCCTCTGACTGCTACTCCAGAGCAGCAGAAGACATTCCGGAACGCCACCATGGTGGGTGTTTTACTTGCTGCCCTAGATCCTGAGTATGACGCAGCACGGTCACAAATCTTAGCAGATGCAGTCATTCCTCCCGTGGAGGATGTATACAGGAGGCTCAGCCGTATCCCAGTTTCCTCCAGCTCTTCTACTCCACCCCCATCTGCGATGGCAGCTTCGCGTGGGAGAGGTGGACCATCCTCTTGGCGTGGCCGTGGACGTGGCCGTGGCTCTCAGGGAAGAGGCGGTCGACCTAGTCAGACGTGCTCATATTGTCACAGACCTGGACACTCAGAGGAGACATGCTACTCAAAGCATGGGTTCCCAGCATCGGCACGGGTTGCAGAGCATTCACAGTCTCCATTACCGTCTACTGCAGATCATAGATTTGACGAACTTGTGGCCCGTCTCCGTGATATTATGCCACAGTCTTCTGGTGATTCATCTGGTGGCTCATCTGATATTGCTGCCACAGCCTCAACCAGTTCTTCCGCCGCTGCCAGTTCCTCAGGTAGATCTTCAGCGATCATTCCTTCACATGATATATCTGACTGGGTTATAGATTCAGGAGCTACACATCATCTGTGTCGAGATAAAGGTAGATTACAGGCCTACAGGGCTATTCCTCCAGGTCGCTCAGTGCAGATAGCAGATGGTTCCTATTCGCCCCTTGTTGGTCAGGGGGAGGTTTTCTTAACCTCCGCTATGCAGCTACAGAATGTCTTACATGCTCCTGAATTCTCACTGAATTTGTTGTCTATTAGTCAGATTACAAAGGATTTGAATTGTCGAGCAATATTTGACCCGTCTTCTCTCATTTTTCAGGATATACTCACGGGCAAGGTGATTGGCTGTGGCTCTGAGCAGAACGGTCTATATCGGTTGGTTCGGGAATCTTATGCTGGCATCTCCGCTCACTCTGCTGGTCCAGTCTCACCTTACATTTGGCACCTTCGTTTTGGTCACCTTCCACTCCAGAAAATGCGCCATCTTCTGCCTCAGATCTCGCCAAGTTCGTCGTTTCGTTGTGAAACCTGTCAGTTAGGAAAGCATCACAGGTCGAGCTTTCCAGGTCGTCAGAGTCGGAGCAGTAGCTCTTCTTTCGAGTTGTTACATATAGATATATGGGGTCCGAGTCGTGTTCCCGACCACCAGGGACACAGGTTTTATCTTGTGGTCGTAGATGATTTTTCTCGTGTCTCTTGGGTCTTTCTACTGAAGAATAAGTCTGAAGCAGGAGATGTTATTAAAAATTTGATTAATGAAGTGCAGAATGTTTTTTCTTCTTCAGTCAAATATGTTCGGACGGATAATGCGCTGGAATTTTGTACACGTTCTCTTTCTCAATTTCTATCATCAAAGGGAATTATTCATCAAACCACCTGTGCATATACATCCCAACAAAATGGTGTGGCGGAAAGAAAGCATCGCCATCTCTTGGACATCACTCGTACCTTATTGATTCAAAGTTGTGCTCCTATTTCCTTCTGGGGGGATGCTGTTCTTACTGCATGCTATCTGGTCAATCGAATGCCCTCCTCTGTCCTTGGAGAGAAGATACCCATCTCTCTTATCTTTCCTGATAAAGAGCTCTTCTCACTGCCACCTCGTGTCTTTGGTGCTGTGGCGTTTGTTCATCGCCTGTCTCCTGGACTTGACAAGCTCTCTCCAAGAGCAGTCAAGTGCGTCTTTGTTGGGTATTCCAGGACCCAGAAGGGATACCGGTGTTATGATCCTACTACCAACAGGTACTTTGTTAGTGCGGATGTCACCTTCTTCGAGTCGGTCATGTTCTTCTCGCCAGCCGGGGACAGAATGGTACCATCCACCACCGCTGATGATATTTTGGTTCCACCACCACCTACTTGTCATTTACCTGACTCATCTCCTGTGTCCATTCCTATGCCAGCACCACCACCACCTCCACCTCCACCTCCACCACCACCTCCACCTCCACCCGGTCCACGGCGAATCGTTTCACCATTTCCTAACCACTATACGCGTCGGTCAGGTCCTGCTCAGAAGACAACTCAGCCAATCACTACGCCTCAGGTATGTTCAGATGATATTACTAATGACGGGTCAGGTTCGGTACCTATGCAGGATGACTCCTTACAGGTGGACGCAGATGGTGATCTGGATGTTCCGATTGCTATTCGGAAACCGAGACGACAGTGTGCATCCTATCCACTTGCTTCACAGGTTTCCTTTCATCGACTCACAGGTGATTTCCAGCAGTTTGCCACAGCTTTGTCTTCTGTGGACATACCACGGACATACCAGGACGCCTTGCAGAGTGAATGCTGGAAACGAGCTATGGAAGAAGAAATGGAGGCCTTGCAGTCCCGTGGCACATGGACTTTGGTCCCTGCACCACCGGATGCATCAGTTGTCAGCTGCAAATGGGTCTTCACAGCCAAATATCATGCGGATGGCACATTGGATAGGTACAAAGCACGCCTGGTTGCCCGAGGATTTACACAGACATATGGCCTTGACTACATGGATACATTCTCTCCAGTTGCGAGACACTCGACTCTCCGTATCCTCCTGTCTGTTGCAGTGGTTCGTGACTGGAGCATTTATCAGCTAGACGTCAAGAATGCCTTTTTGTACGGGGACTTACAGGAGGAAGTCTACATGCAGCAGCCACCCGGGTTTACTGCTGAGGGGGAGAAGCATATGGTATGTAGACTTCACAAGGCGATATATGGACTTAAACAGAGTCCACGAGCGTGGTTCCAGAAACTGTCCAACCTAATTGAACACCAGGGATTTAAGAGGTCCAATGCTGACCATTCGCTATTTGTCCAGAAATCCTCGGCAGGTACGGTTGTTATAATGGTTTATGTGGATGATATTCTTGTCACAGGAGATGATACTCAGGGCATAGCAAAGGCAAAGGCATTCCTAGGTCGTCAGTTTGTGACAAAGGATCTTGGAACCCTGAGATATTTTCTGGGGTTGGAATTTGCAAGGAATGCACATGGTCTGGTGATGACACAACGGAAGTACATTACTGACTTCCTAGTTGAGACTGGTATGGATGGGTGCAAACCATCTAGCATTCCCATGGATCCCAGCATGAAGATATATGATGATGATACTGATGAAGTGGATAAGAGGAGATATAGAGAGATGGTGGGAAAACTCCTCTACATCACCATAACTCGCCCAGACATTCAGTTTGCAGTTAGCAGGGTGAGTCAGTTTATGGAGCAGCCAAGACAGGTTCACATGGATGCTATACACATGATACTGAGGTATCTAAAGACTTCTCCAGGTTCAGGGCTGCTATTTAGAAAGGGCACGGACTTATCTGTCTCAGCATGTGCAGATGCAGATTATGCAGGATGTCCTAAGGACCGAAAATCAACCTCAGGGTTTGCAGTGTTTGTTGGCGGCTCCTTGGTTTCTTGGAAAAGCAAGAAACAAACTGTTGTGGCCAGGTCCAGTGCTGAATCTGAGTATAGGGCCATGGCTCAAGCCAGTACGGAGATGATGTGGGTTCGCTCAGTACTAGAAGATCTACATGTAGCCGTATCTCTCCCTATGAAGCTTCAGTGTGACAATCAGGAAGCGCTGTTCATTGCCAACAATCCAGCCTTCCATGAGAGGACCAAGCATATTGAAGTTGACTGCCATTACACCAGGGACCTAATCCAGAGAGGATTCATATCCACGGCCCATGTTAGCTCAGGGGATCAGACTGCCGATGTATTCACCAAGCCATTGCTCAGAGGACCTTTCCAGAGATGTTCATCCAAGCTGAGCATGATCGACATCTATGCTCCACCTTGAGGGGGAGTGTAGAGATAGTTAGTTTCTATTATTATTATATGTTTATGTACTCTGTTTATATTTATCGTTTCTATTTAGACATCCATGTAATTTACCCCTACGGCCTCTCCCTATATAAGAGAGCCTAGGGTTTTCTTATTATCATAACAAAGACTCCCTTTCGTCTAACATTTGCTTTGCACTTTTTTTTTTGAAATTTGTGCGCACGACTTTCTTTTTTTTTTTTGTACGCGGCTTTTTTTTTTAAAGAAAATCAGCCCACATGGGCCCAAACATATTTCCTCATTTTTTTTAACCGCAGCCCCCCAACCCGAACTTGGGCTTCCTTTTCTCTTTTTTTCTTTACTTTTTTTTTTTGAAATCTCCTTCCTTTTTTTTCCGATGGGCTTCCCCCCGAAACCCTAGCAACGATAGCATGATGCTGAATGATCTCGTGCATAACTCGAACAAACTCACATACAACTTCATCACAATCTGACTCTCGAAAAATACATAAAACAATTCAAGAACAAATCTCCGAGAATCAAACCCGCTCTGATACCATGTTATAAAATAGAAAGCGGAAGCGGAATAACAGAATAAAGAAGAATAATCATGAAGAACACAAAGATTTTTATGTGGAACCCTACTCCGTGAGGAGCGGGATGAAACCACAGGAGAAGCCCTCTAAGGGGCGGATATTCTATTGAACTTCTCAATGAGTACAAGAGGTCTGGGGCTCCTTATATAGCCTTCCCAGAGCCTCCAAGTCCCACTGCTGGTCCATGTGGGACTAAACACTGGATGGGGTAAATGGATCTTCTCCAGGATCCATTTACCCTGCTACAACATAAAGGGCGCACACTAAATACTCTAACAATAATAAGTTTGCTTATAAAAAAAGCAAAAAATTAAAAAAACATGGTATCTCCAAGCAAAAATTGTTCGATTAGTGTACCTAGTCGGAATTAGTCGATACTCGGTCGACCACCCCATTGACTAGACTAGTCGGACCTACTAGTCGGGCCAGTCGGGCGATTTTTACAACACTGGTTTGTGATTTGCCATAAGAGAATAGATCCTGATGCTATGTACATGTTGAGCAAGGAAGGTACTTTTCTGATTTGGGCCACTCTTTGCAGATAGTTAGATACTATGATACAAATTAGGCTGGTGATAGACATGACAAGTAATATACTATAGGGTCTCGTACCTTTCTTGGAGGCAATTTTTTTACATGGCATATCAAGAACCAAAGTGTGGTTCATCGTTCGAGTGCAGAATCCTAGTGTAGAGTTATGGTTAAGACTACAACTAAGATGGTATGTGTTAGATATGTTCTATTGGACTTGAATATTAAGAACTCGGGATCCATGAAGATGCGAGATGACTTCTTCAAACTCCACATGCATCTTCTATTTGAGTGGTTTGTAGATATCTTTTTCTAGCTGCTAACAGAACCTACATGGTCGATGTATGTCTAAGTTGAACATGCATGGTATTTATGCTCCAACTTGAGGGGAAATGTTGAAGTAGCCTATTGATTGTTTCTTTTTCTTCATTGTTAGTCTCATATTACTTATGTGTTATTTTGACCACTATCTCTCCGCTTATAAGAAAGGGGTAGGCCATTCATTTTAAAAAGGCGTTTGGTCTTCCCCATCAGCTTTTAATCAGGAAACACTGGATTATACATGGGCTGTCTTCTACTTATTTCATTTTGTCTCACTCTGGACTTTTCTGATAAGAATCTTCTCTAGAAATATGATGTCCATTTTTTCTTCCCCAGTGGCCAATGTATATATTGTATGTTCCTAAGTGAACTTGGCAAATTGTTTAACCCACTATGTGAACCAAGTGGTACATGTGATGTTATGAACTTCTGGTTATGAACTAGAATGCAATATTATGTTTTAGAGATGTAACCATTACTTTTAAATTGCTTTTTGGCACTGATGCATCTGTTGCTGCAGGATGGAAATTTGGATCCAATGTTTCGAGAACCTGAAATCCCCAACTTGCAGGCAGCCCTGAAAGGTTCAAGGTCAGAGAAAGTTATATGCATTAAGTATTGGATATTTTCCCCTCCTTTCTCTAGCAGATTGTTGCATTTGCTTCTATTTGGATAGAAATCTTCTTCGCTGGTAGCCTTCTGCAGCTTCTAATATCTACTCTCAGAAAGAAGCGATATAAGGGTTTGGCCTATTGGATGGCAATATGGGTTCACAGATATTCAGTTATTGTGTACAATTTCTATCATGCGTGCCTTTTAAAAATGGCCATAATTACTTTAAGCATGTCAGTGTGTTAACTTACGAGTTTTTGATTTTTTACATCTGGAGGATCTTGGTTTGCTAAGGTTGCTAGCAATGGGACAAAAGTGTGGCAAAGCCTTCTCCCAATTTAAGTAGGGTTGGCTACACGGATTCTTTTTCAAATCCATGTTGAAAGATCTGACTATTTTTCACGATGGTTGTCGGGTATCTAATGCAATCCCCACAAGGAGGAATTCGGAACATGGTCTTTTGGGTGGTAGGCACACTGTACTACATTAGACTATTAAAGTGGTTACAAAAGTGTAAATGCTTTAAAATATCATACCCAATTTTCATGAACAAAGGGATTCGATATTCATAAAGGCAATGCCACATGCATGGTTGGAAATGGATAATATTGCGACATATTATTAAATTCCAGGAACTAAAATCACATGCTATCTTATGCTTTGTTGTTCCTTCGCTACATCCATGTAGATCAACATCAAACATTTTGGATGGGTGAATGGCTCTATTAACTTGAGGTGTGGGTTTGCTTTTCAAAAAAATAATTTTGGGCATGTTGCATACACAATCATGAAGGAGAAATGGTTTTTGATCACGATCCTATGACTACTTTGGTTGAAGGGAAATGGTATGTGATTTTTTAGGGCAAAGGGCCTTTGTGTGTATCAGTTCTGGACAAAATAGTGTTGTTTGGATGATTTTTTCATACAGTTGTCCTACAAGATGACTATCTATTCCTAGTAATGTTATGCAGACACAAGACTTATACATAATGTATTCCATCCAAATAACATGTGAGTATATATTTTTGAAAGGAAAAAGGGTGCAAAAAGCCGTAAATACAAGAATCCAAAAAAATCTACATTGTTCTCCTCTGCAAGTGGATGTCTTCAATAGCTGATCGACCTGACATGAATCCAAATTGATTTTCTTTAACTTTAGAAACTTGCTTCAACCTTCTTTCTATCACACGTTCTCAAATATTCATATTGTGACTCATTAGCTTGATACCCTTGTAATTTGAACAATTTCGAATGCCTCCTTTGCTCTTATAAACATGCACCACGATGCTTCTCCTCCAATCTTTAGGCATTTTCTTGCTTCGTCAAATAACTTTGAATAAATTTGTAAGCCAAGTCAAATCACGCTCATCTAAAACTCTCTATATTTTTATAGGAATGTCATCAGGTCCTACACCTTTCCCAGGTCTCATAACCTTTAAAGTCCCCTCTACTTCCTTCTTTTGTATTTGTTTATAGCTTGCACAATTCAAGTAACTTCCACTACGAGCTAGATCTCTCAAAGTGATCTCTCTATTTCCTTCCCCAATGAAAGTTTATGAAAATACTGCTTCCATCTACTCTCTATATCCTTTTGAGTAACTAACACGCGACCTTCATTGTCCTTAATGCATCTCACTTGAGAAAGGTTTTTGGTTTTTCTTTCTCTTGCTTTGGCCAACCTGAATATATCCTCTGGCCCTCCTTAGAGTCGAGATTTTTGTACAAAACTTCATAAGCTTTTGACTTAGCTTCCCTTATAGTTTTCTTTGCTTCATTCTTCGCTATTTTGTAGTTTGTGAAAATTTCCTGTGATTTATCCTTAGACATAGCTTTAAAGCATTCTCTTTTAATTTCGAGCTTTTCTTGAACCCCTCCACTTCACCACCAAGCCTCCTTTTAACATGGAGCCCCCCCTTTGACTCGCGTAGCATCTTTTTGGCTACCCTTCGGATAGAAGATGCTACTGTCTCCCACATCTCGTTTGCAATTCTGTTACAATTCCAAGATAAGTCTTTAAAAACCTTCTCCATGAAGCTTGATTCCTTCAATTGAAGATTCCACCATCTAGTTCTAGTGATATTGAAAATCTTCCTTTTCTATACCATCCCTTTTATTTACATGTCCATGACTAACAAGCGATGTTGGGTTGTCAAACAAACTCTCTCTTGGGTTTATTTTGCAGTCTTTGCAACACAACTGATCTCTCCTCCTCAACGCAAAGTAATCTATCTGTGTTCTAGTCGGTCCATTCTTATAAGTAATTAAATGCTCCTTCCTCTTCTTGAAGAGAGTGTTTGCTATGAAAAGACCATTACAAAATCCAGAATGACTTTTCGATCTTCATTTCTATCCTCGAAGCCATGGCCTCTATTAACACTAGCATACCCTGAAGCATCCTTTCCCACATGTTGATTAAGATCTCTGCCTAGGTAAGTCATCTCTCTTTGTAGGATTCCTTATATAATCTTATACAATTCTTCATAAAAAGCTCGTTTAATCCTTCCATCTCAACCAAATTGTGGTGCATAAGCTGAGATGATGTTCATAATTTCTTCTCCGAGCATCAAGTTAGAAAAATAATCCGATCCCCGAATCTTTGCATCTCAACCACATAATCCTTCAAATCCTTGTGAACAACCATGCCAACACTATTTCCGCCCTTATCTTTATCTGAATACCAAAGTTTAAAGTATGTCTTCTCGATCTCCCTTGCTTTCTCTCCAATCCATTTTATCTCTTGGAGATATAGTATCTGAATATTCCTTCTTTCCATCGTATATACTATCTCCATCAATTTGCCTATCAAAGTGCTAATATTCCAACTACCTATCCGCAAACTTCCTTTGCAACCACTTTTGGACTAACTTCTTTACTCGTATGGGTCCATCATGCGAGAACCCTTGCAAATTTTGGACTACATCCGGACAGTGATGCAACAGAACTAGCTTATTTACTCACATGCATTCTTCATGCGAGTCAAGTATAGAAATATATGTTATGATTATTTGTACCGTTTCATATTTTCTATTTTCTTATGGAGTCTTGATGTAATTTACCCATATGTTACTCCCTATATAAGAGAGCCTAGGGCGTATGGAATAAACAAGTCTCTTATTTTTCCCAACATGGTATCGGAGCGACGGTCTTAGACCGGAGTTCTCGAACCAAATCCTAACCCTAGCCCCCCACCTCCAAGCCCTCTACACGCCGCCCCCTAGGCCGTCGGTCCCGCGCGCCCCTTCGCGTGCCGCCCCCTAGACGCTCCCTCCGTGCACCCCCTCGGCCTCTAGTACCCCTCGGCCTCCCACGCACTCCTGGCTCCGTGTGCCACGTGCTCCTCCGGCGCTCCTCGGCACTCCGTGGGCCCCTCCACGCACACCTTGGCCCTCTGCACGCTGTGACTCGGCCGCGTACATCTCGGCTGTGCGTATCGGCTGTGCGTGCATCTCGCCTAGTGCAGGCCACCCTCTTCCTTTGGGCCTCTTAGGCCTTGCGCGCAACCCCACCTCCGAGGGTTCAACCAACCCTAGGGTATCTTCGTCATCAAGGAGACTTTCGCTCGCATCTCCACATTAATGGGTTTGGTTACTTTAGTCTACACATGCAACTGAACCCGTGAATGTCAGTGTAGACAATCATATCTTCAGTCTACAACCCTAGTCTTCTATTATCATCATATCAGAAAGCAATGCAGATATCCCATCTACAGGGCGCCTTCAGAGGTCCTGGGCCTATTGTGAAGATGGACGGGTCAAATTACGAACTGTGTGCAATGCAGTTCATGAGTATGATGAAGTCGACCGGTAAGAAGTATATTCTTATTGAGGAAGAGCCTGTTGAGAAGACTGGGGTCAACGGCTCATAGGAGGCAGATGATGCATATGCCAAGGTTTGGCTGTCAGGAACATTAGCAATTGAGATTGCAAATGATATTCTCCATAAGCCCACTGCAAAAGCAATGTGGGATATTCTGGCTGCTACCTATTCACAGGCAAAGAATGAGACGGAGATTCTGCAACTCCAGCATGACATCTTTACAATCAAGCATAATGGATGGCCTCTACACTCATTATACACGTCTTTACGTGGAATATTTGAGAAGCTTTATAGCTTCATGCCTCTCACAGTCACTCCTGAGCAACAGAAGACCTATCGGAATGCCGCTGTGGTTGGTGTATTCCTGGCAGCCCTTGATCCAGAGTACGAGGCAACACGTTCCCAGATCTTGGCAGATTCCACTATTCCTCCGATGGAGGAAGCCTTTCACAGACTGAGTCGTATTACTGTTCCTTCATCTACTGCCAATCAGACCGCCTCATCTATAGCAGCATCTAGAGGTCGTGGGGGTCATCATCAGTTTCGTGGTCGTGGACCTCGAGGCAGAGGAAGTCGCATTCGACAATCATGCACTTTCTACCACCTTTCTGGACATACCGAGGACTCATGCTATTCGAAACATGGATTTCCTGCTTCTGCACGAGTAGCTGAACAGATTGAACCTCCATCTGCTTCCTCTTTGGATCAGGGATTTGATGATCTTGTAGCTCGTTTGAGGGATATTATTCCTCCATCCGGTCGTGTTGCATCAACGACAACCTCTGAGAGTCATTCTGACGTTGCTGCTTCTGCATCCACCAGTACCTCAGGTAGTACTTATGCATTTACTAGAAGTAGTGGATCTGATACTTTAGAGTGGATTATGAACTCTGGTGCCACACATCATCTGTGTGGTGATCGAGGTCTATTTACAGCCTACCGACAGGTTCCTCCAGGCCGTACTGTGGTTATTGTTAATGGGACGCAATCCCCGATTACTGGTCAGGGGGAGATTAGCCTGACACCATCTATGCACTTCAAGAATGTGCTGCACACACCTGATTTTTCTATGAATTTGTTATCCATTAGCCAACTTACAAAGGATTTACATTGTCGAGCAATTTTTGATCCATCTTCTCTCATTTTTCAGGACATCCTTACAGGCAACGTGATTGGACGTGGCTATGAGTAGGTGGCCTATATCGTCTCAATCGGACCCCATATACGGGAATCTCCTCTCTTCCTGCTGGACCTGTCTCTCCACTCATGTAGGACTTGCGCTTTGACCATCTACCGCTTCAGAAATTGTGTCGTGTTTTACCTCAGGTTTCACCTCACATGTCCATCCAATGTGAGGCTTGTCAGTTGGGAAAGCATCATCGGTCTACCTTTCCCAGTCGTTAGAGTCGGAGTAGTAGCTCCAAGTTTGAGTTGTTTCCCGTTGATATCTGGGGTCCTAGTCGTGTTCCTGATCATCAGGGACACATGTTTTATATGATCATTGTGGATGATTAAAAAATTCTTGTGTATCTTGGGTCTTTTTGTTAAAGAATAAATCTGAAGCTGGGAATATTATCATAAATTTCATAAATGAAGTTCGTAATGTCTTTTCTACATCTGTAAAGATTGTGAGAAGCAATAATGCCTTAGAATTTTGTACTCATACTCTCTCAAATTACTTTTCAACACAAGGGATTATCCACCAAACATCCTTTGCCTATACTTTACAACAAAATGGAGTTGCAGAAAGGAAACATCGTTATTTACTTGATGTCACCGGGACGCTTCTCATACAGAGTCATGCTCCTCATTCTTTCTAGGGCGATGCAGTCCTAACAATATGTTATCTCATTAATCGCATGCCGTTGTCTGTCTTAGGTGAGAAGATTCCTTTCTCCCTTGTTTTCCCTGAAAAAGAATTGTTCTCTCTTACCCCACGTGTGTTTGACTCGGTTGCCTTTGTCCACCAGTTGTCTCCAGGTATTGACAAGCTCTCTCCTAGGGCTATCAAGTGTGTTTTTGTCGGGTACTCCAGGACACAAAAGGGTGTTATGATCCTTTGCGCAGGAAATACTTTGTTAGTGCTGATGTCACCTTCTTTGAGTCTGTTATATACTTCTTTCCTACAGGTGATCGGTTGGTATCCTCAGACACTGATGAAGCCATATACATGCCACCACCACCACCACCACCACCTCCACCACTCCCTACATCACCTACATCTCCAGTTACAGTTCTTGTTCCCCCATTGCCACTCCACTATACTCGTCGGCCTGCTTCTGCTCATGGTCACCTCTCATCATCTAGATTGCCTGAGGTATGTTCTGAGAATATAATCAATAATGATGGATCTAATGATTTACTTGAGCAAGCTGTGTTACAGAGGATAGATGAGGATGCAAGTGATTTGGATCTACTTATTGCACTTCGGAAACAGAAGCGTAACTGCGCGTCATATCCTATAACATCCACTATTTCTTTTGATCGTCTGTCTGGGGAATTCAGGAGCTTTGCCATCGCATTATCTGCGGTTGATATTCCACGGAATTACCAAGATGCATTGAAGGACAGTAGATGGTGTTTAGCTATGTAAGAAGAGATGACTGCTCTTCAGTCAAGAGGTACCTGGAGCCTTGTCCCTGCACCTACCGGTGTGTCTACAGTGAGCTGTAAGTGGGTCTTCACAGTTAAGCAGAATGCAGATGGCTGCATTAACAGATACAAGGCACGACTGGTTGCTCGTGGGTTTACACAGACATATGGGATGGATTATCTTGATACATTCTCGCTGGTTGCTCGCCATTCCACCTTATGGAGCCTTCTTTCTGTTGTGGTTACTCGTGATTGTCCGTTATTCCAATTAAATGTTAAGAATGCATTTTTATATGGTGATTTGCAGGAGGAAGTCTATATGTAACAACCACCTGATTTTGCTGTTGAGGGGGAGTATTCTAAGGTGTGTAGAATTCATAAGGCCATCTATGGCCTTAAGCAGAACCCTAGAGTTTGGTTCCAGAAGCTCTCAGACTTGTTTGAAAAACTGGGGTATAAACGTTCCAATGCAGATCATTCAACATCCAGAGGTATTATTGCGTTTATGGTGTATGTAGATGATATCCTGATTACAGGTGATGATGGACAAGGAATTCAGAGGGCGAAAGAAATGCTGGGTCATGAATTTTTCACCAAGGATCTTGGAGTCCTTAGATATTTTCTGGGACTAGAGTTCGCCATAAATCCACATGGACTTGTAATGACCCAGCGGAAATATGTCACTGACCTGCTGAGTGAAACAAGAATGCTTGGATGTCGACCGACCACTACACCTATGGATCCGAGCATGAAATTATATGATGATGACAGTGATGAGGTGGATAGGAGAAGATACAAAGAACTGATGGGAAAACTTTCTTTATGTTACCACTACCAGACCCAATATTTCTTTTGCTGTTAGTCGGGTGAGCCAGTTCATGGAGCAACCACGCCAGGTACATATGGATGCTATACATATGATACTCAGGTATCTTAAATCATCTCCAGGTGCAGGTCTATTGTTCAAGAAAGACAAGGAGATAACTATCTCAGCGTGTGCAGATGCAGACTACGCATGATGTTCCAAGGATAGGAAGTCCACCCTTGGATTTGTTGTATATGTTGGAAACTCTCTTGTCTCATGGAGAAGCAAGAAGCAAACTGTTGTAGCCAGATCCAATGCTAAGTCTGAATATAGGGCTATGGCCCATGTTAGTATAGAAATGATGTGGGTGAAAGCTGTCCTTACAGATCTATATATAGAAGTCCTACTTTCTATGGTTCTGGAATGTGACAATCATGCTGCTATATTTATTGCCAATAATCCATCATTTCATGAATGAACCAAGCACGTTGAGGTTGATTGTCACTATATACGAGATATGATTCAGAAGGGTTTTATTTCTACGTCTCATGTTAGCTCAGGGGACCAAACTGCAGATATCTTTACCAAGACGTTACTTAAAGGGCCATTCCAGAAGTGCTCGTCCAAGTTGAGCATGATTGACATCTACGCTCCATCTTGAGGGAAGTTTAGAGATATATGTTATGATTATTTCTACTGTTACATATTTTCTATTTTCTTATGGACTCTTGATGTAATTTACCCATAGGCTACTCCCCTATATAAGAGATCCTAGGGCATATGGAATAAACAAGTCTCTTACTTTTCCCAACATCAACAACAACAAAGTCTTTTCCCACAATTAAGTAGAGTCAGCTACATGGATTCTATGCCTCCATTCAGATCTATCTTGGGTTAATCTTGGTCTTATATCCAAAAAACTAAGATCACTTCATATAGTCTCATTCCAACACTTCTTGGATTGTCCTTACCCTCGCTTAGCTGGCTCAACATCCCAAAATTCACATCTCCTAATTGGTGCATCAGTTGACCTCCTTTTCAAATGAATAAACCATCTTAAGCGGTTTTCTCGCATCTTATCCTCGATCAGAGCTACACCAACTTTATTTCTGATTGTATCATTCCGAATATGATCTTTTCGTGCATGTCCACACATCCACTTTAGCATTTTCATTTATGCTACTACCATTCTCTGCACATGTCTATGGTTCATATGCCAACATTCAGATCTATAGAGCATAGCAGGTCTCACATATGCGTTGTAAAAATTTCCTTTGATTTTTAAAGGAATTTTCTTATCACATAGAACATCAGAGGCTCCTCTACACTTTAGCCAACCTGCATTTATTCTATTAGTAACATCTCCATCAATATTTCTATCATGTTGTAAAATAGATCTCATGTATCCAAAAGAATATCTCTTCCGAATGTTATCGTCACCAATATTCACCTCGATTCCTTCATCATTTTTGCCATCAAAGATGCACTCCATATATTCAGTATTAGCCCTACTTATACGAAATCCTTTAGTCTCCAATGCATGTCTCCAAACCTCAAGCATCTCATTTACTTATTATGGAAACATGGGTAGCGATATAGCGACCCTTGCAATTTCTCATTGCATTTGGGTGATGTAACGTGCTGCTAGTAGGGAACCCCTAACGAAATCTAAATGTTTACTTGAATCCATGTCGAAAAGATCCGAACTGTTTTGAGACAAATTCCTATTTGTCTCTCTTAGGCTGGCCGTCAGCTACCTAATGCGCAACCCTCCTCAATCTACCAGGACTTGGGACCGACCATGGTTGAGTTCACCCATTATGGAAACATGAAAAAAAACATCCGAAATATAAGATATTCATCATATATAGCAACATTTTTTATTACATCGCGAAGCCACATGGTAACGGAAACTATTTCCGCACCATTTCTCGAACCACATAAGATAGGAATTATACTTTTGATGCATGTAGTCCCTAAAGAAAGTGACCTTATGAATCGTCTTATTTGATGAATGCTTGCATTCGCATGCATGACAATGACTCGTGAACCTCCCACGAACTTGAAAGATGATTGTTAGAAAATGAGAATGCAATAGCAATCATAGATAAAATAATATGAACAAGAAAGAAGATCGGGATTTTTACGTGGAACCCTACTCCCTAAGGAGCGGGATGAAACCACGGGAGAACGCCTCAAAGGGATGCTGTGTTTATTGAACTTTCTCTTCTGATACATGTGGTCTGGAGCTTCTTATATAGCCTCCATAGATCCTCCATGTCCCACCATTGGTAGATGTCGGGTTAAACACTGGATGTGGTCAATGGACCCTGGAGTGATCCATTTACCCATCTACAACATACGTGATGCATAATACATATACTCAAACGCTCCCCCTTAAGCTAAGATGAAATATATGGAGTGCACCTTTGATGGAAGCAATGGTGAAGGAATCGAGGTGAAGATTGGTGATGAACACATTCAGAAAAAGGATTCTTTTAGATATCTAGGATCTATTTTACAACATGATGGGGAAATTGATAGAGATGTTACTAATAGAATAAAGGGATTTTTACCCGGCAGACCCTGAAATCTTTTGCAATTACCGCTACGACCTTTGAAACATCGTAATTCCTCCCTCGACCCTGTAAACTTGCTCCGTCTTACCTCACAGACCCTGCCGTTAATTTTAACTTTATTTGAGTCAACTGCTTGAGTTAGTCTTGATTTAATCTAACCAATGGACATCCAATGGTGGATATTCCACTCCCATGTTCTTTCTCTCCTCATTCTCTCTCCCCCTCTCTCTCGTTGCCATCTCCTCGCAAGATTCGAGCGTTCGGGACCTCCTCGCGGCTGCTCGTCCTCCTCGTTGGCGTCGCTCCCTCCGGCGGACTGAGCGAACTACAACACAGTGGGCATAGCAGGGCACTGGAGTAGGATGCGACCTGAGCGAGCGGAGAGGAGGCCTGGGCAGGGAGGCGACCTGAGCGACCTGAAGGGGAGGAGGCTTGGGCGGGGCGGAGGCCTGGGCGGAGGGGAGGATGCCTGGGCAGGGAGGCGGAGGGGAGAAGGGGAGGAGGCTTGGGCAGGGCGGAGGCGTGGAATCCGTCTCAAACGAGAATGGTCCCGATAAGTTGGGGTTGTCCTTTCCGGCGATCTGTTTCGACACGAGCAGCGATCCGCCTCGCCTTCGGAGCATGATGGCAATGCACATTAAGACGCCCATCAGGAAGATGGCAGAGACTGCAATTGCCAGTGCAAGATCACGTCTTCTATGGCTGGCTCTCATTACGCCGGTGTTGTCGGGGTTCACCGTAATTGGGCAGTCGTCCCGTGAGCCGATGAATGCGGTTTTCAGCGTCACGGGGGGGAACGACGACGAGCAGAAGGTGAGATTGTTGTAGGAGAAGTTGAAGCTTGACATGCTGTGGAGCTTCCTCTGCAATTGCATCGGAATCTCGCCAGTGAGGTTGTTGCTGGAGAGATCCAACACCTTCAATATCCTGATGCTCAAATATGGAATCTGTCCTTCCAAATGGTTATACGAGAGATCAAGAACACTCAAATTCATGAGCTTACGGACACCCACATGTATCTTCCCTATGAGCCCAATTCTGGAGAAATTCAAGAACTCTAGGCCGGAGAGCTCGCTTATCTCCAGGAACTTACCGCGGGCGAACCGGTTGTCGGCGAGGCTCAGGTACCGGAGAGACCAGGCAGCGCCCAAGTCTGCGAATATCGTGCCACTGAGCCGGTTACCGGAGAGGTCGAGTTTGGTCAGACCGGGCCAAGAACCGGAATTCAGAGATACCTGAGAGATGTGGCCTGTGAACTGGTTGCCGCTGAGATCAACGACGTGCAGTGTGCGGCGAAGCGCGGTGGATATTGAACCTGCGAACTGGAACGCCGAGGCCTGAGGCGGAGAGGAGGACAAGGTGGTCGTTCTCGAAGGTGCAGGGGCTGCTTGCGGGCAGAGGGAAGAGGAGTTGTGAGGGGGAGGGGATCCCATCTGGCGGAGGAAGTCAAGGAGGAAGAACCCATCGGTGTTGGGCTTCGTGGGGAGGGCTAGGGAGGTGGGGAGGAGGAAGAGGATGAGGAGGAGAGGCGTCATGATGGGTACGGGGAGAAGGGTGTGGGAGGGTGGAATACGAGGAGGGAGGTGGTCATGTGAGTGGCAGGGGAAGGAGAAGCTGCTGCTGGCGGCAACAGTGGGTGCTGCAAATGCTACTTACTGCTAGTGGTACCAGTGGAGACCTTGCAGGGAGGGGGAAGTTGTGGGTTGCGATGGAGAGAGAGGGGGGTGGGGAGGCGAGGAGCTGAAGTGAATTGATGGGTGTGGCAGTGCGAGGTTGGATTCTGTAGGGTGCAGAAGGGGGCCGGAGGGTGGATGACGGGGAGGAGAAGGGGGCCGAGGAGGGGGGGGAGGAGGCCTGGGCAGGTCGGCGGGGGGCGGGGTGGGGGAGCAGCATCGCCGGAGAGGGGGGTAGAGTGACCACGGGGGGGTTCCATGACGGAGTGGCACTCCATGTAAATTTAATAAACAAAATGGGTATAATATAAATGAATATAACAGAATCTGGTTACTTTTAACGGGTCAATTAATGGCCCTTAACCGCAGGGTCTGCACGGTAAGGGTTAGCAATTTTACGAGGTCGGGGGAGGAATTACGATGTTTCAAAGGTCGTAGCGGTAATTGCAAAAGATTCCAGGGTCTGCCGGGTAAAAATCCCTAGAATAAATGCAGGCTGGCTAAAGTGGAGAGGGGCCTCTGTTGTTCTCTTTGATAAGAAAATTCCTTTAAGGAAAGTTTTACAAAGTAGCTGTGAGACCTGCTATGCTCTATGGATATGAATGTTGGCCTGTGAGCCATAGACATATGCAGAGAATGGTTGTAGCAGAATTGAAAATGCTAAGGTGGATGTGCGGATACACAATTAAAGATCGGATTTGGAATGATGCAATCAGAAAGAAATTTTGTGTAGCACTGATTGAGGATAAGATGTGAGAAAATCGCTTAAGATGGCTTGGTCATTTGCAAAAAAAGTCAGCTGATGCACTAGTTAGGAGATGCGAGTATTGGGATGTTGAGCCAGCTAAGAGAGGGAGAGGATGACCCAAGAAGTGTTGGAAAGAGACTATACGAAGGGATCTTAGTTTTTTGGATATAAGATCGAGATTGAGCCAAGATAGATCTGAATGAATGTGAATAATCCATGTAGCCGACCCTACTTAATTGTGGGAAAAGGTTTTGTTGTTGTACTCCCCCTCAAGCTAGAGCATGCATTGCTAAGCTTGGACAAACAGAAAGAAATCTCAAACTCACACTACAAGACACTACGGATAATATTAGCTCAACGCAAACACAACTATCGGTTGCTATCGAGGACGTTGCATATCGTGCTGTGCAGGTGAGGAGGAACAAACATGCTGGAGTGACTGAATCTCCTCGTCGGAGGGCATGCACTCTATGTTACGCATGTCAGAGTCACTGCAACTGAAAATGAGTCTCCTTGTCGGAGTACTCTGGCCTGCCACAATCATGTTGACAACTGCTCCATCTCTGAAAGGGTCGAACTGAAAAGCCGTGGTGACATCCTCATCGGAGTCCACGATCGTTAGAGAATGGAGTCTGAAAAGTCTCATCTTCGGAGAACCATGTCTCTCCTATATTGGCTCAATGGCCTTAAATTTCGGCGATACCGATATCGAAACCATGTATAATATCAGTTTCCACGATTTCGGCCGAAATTTCGGTCGAATTTTGGTCATTTCGGTCCATTTCGGTGGAAATTGTTCACAGATTTCTCGGATTTCGGTGGAATTTCGGTCCATTTCGACTGAAATTGTTCTAGGTCACCATATGTCATGCCTATGCCACTTATTGATATTCATAGGCACTATTGATCACTAATGAAATTTATAGGTCACTATTTCAACCACCATTGCAATATAAGCCACTATTCCAACCACCATTGTAATAAATAAGGCCATTAAGGGTCCTCTTTTAACCCAATAAATATAATGTATATGTTCTCATTCCATCTCACAACTTCACAAGTCACAATTCACAACCCCCCAACTTAAATCTTGGAGAGCCAAGTTTTCAAATTCCAAGCAAGGTAAGTATTTTACCATATTTTTTCATAACACATCTTTTTTTAACATACTTCGAGTTGCCAAATATGTATTTTTTTCATCTTTGAATGCTAACTTCAGAGTTCAGAATCTTCATAGTTAGAATCTTTATATAACCATCTTGTTATCTTTTCGTAGGCTAACTTGACTGTAACTATTAAGTAGGGCCTTACATATTAACAAACTTCAGAGTTCTTCTTTTCCTTGCATATCTTTTCCGGGCTTTGCTAGGCCCTACATATCAATACATTACATTGCATCATTTTAACTCACAAGATACTAGAAGTTTGTTCTTTTCTAGGACTCTCTTGTTACTTCTCTCTACTATAAGGAGTACGTGTGTCTGTACGTGTGGTAGATTGTTAACAACCTTCCAAGTCTTTGACTGTAACTAATTTCTACTATTAGGCTGGACGTAGGTTGTGCTTATGAATGCTACACAATTTCTTGGTGTTAATTATTTTGTTTGTCTCGTATAACATACATTTTACGATCACAAGTCCTACTATGCATTTATTTTGTCATACATGTTAAAATATTTGTGTTTGTGTGTGTCTTATTTCACTTTTAAATAAAAGTATTATTATTCTTTTGAGAATTGACAGAAAAATTACAACAACAACAACAAAGCCTTTTCCCAAAATTAAGTAGGGTCGGTTACATGGATTCTTTGCCTCCATTCAGATTTAAATCCATGATGAAAAGATCCGACTATCATGAGGCAACTTCTTAAATAGTATTTTTTTAGAAAAAAAGTACTATTTAGGAAATTGTCTCTGACTGTTTTACACTGGTTGTCGGCTACCTAATGCAACCCTCCTCATTTACCCGGGCTTGGGACCGGCCATGGCTGAGTTGACAGAAAAAATGAATGCCAAAATTTAACTGAATATGAAATTTCACTCTGGCGAAATCATTATTTTAAGGCACTGGACATTATAACATCTTATTATAAGAAAAAAACTTGTATTTATGTCTCTTTTATTGATTAAACAACATTAGAAATCTTAAAATTTGAAAAAAATGAGTTTTCAAGTCATTTTCCCAATTTCTGGCTATTTCACCGAAATTCCGCCGAAATTCCTTTTCTGGGCTTACCGAAACGAAACCGAAATCTGACATTTGAGGCCTTGATTGGCTCTACTCTAGAGTCCCTATGAAACCACATGAAAACCCTAGCGCACATGGCATAAGGAATGAGATCTCTACTCTGGAGTCCCTATGGACCATATGAAAACTCTGAAACCAAAAATAAAGATGGGGATCACAAACTGATGATCACATGCATGTGCACGTTGAACTGAAGACTCGGAATCTGATCATCGAGTCTGAACAACTGTAGAGTCTGGATTTGACCTGGAGAATCTTAATCTGAAATAGACCTGTAACTCTACACAATACTCTCCCTTTCTCTCATACTTGTCAGAAACAGTAACATCGACAAAGTTGGAATAAGACAATAAAACATGTAAAACAAAAACATCACATAAGCTGTTACAATTTTTCTCGTCTCCTCAATCAAAAAATTTTTTCCGGTTATTTCATTCATTTTTTAATAGCCGTCACATCCCTTTTTATTCAAATAAGCCATTCATCATTTTTTTCTTTTGGCTTTTCCTCCTTTTTTCCTTGCGTATGATTTTTCTTTTGTATGCATCTTTTTTTAAAACAACCACACCTATTTTTTAAAAATTGAGCCCAACTTGGACTCAAATTACAAATCACCTCCTTTTTTCTCTCTTTTTCTTCCGGCCTATCTGGGCCCTTACAATGATTGTTTTTTAAAACGCAGCCCACTTGGGCTCTCTATTTAGGGCTCTACTTGAGAACCCTTCTCTTCGAAAGACCCCAACCCCGACATGGATCTCTTGCCGCTACCATCTGGAGGGGAGATGGAACTTCGTTGCAAGGGCTGCTGGAGCACGAGAGACAGAGTGTGGCAATGGGGGCTAGATGGGGGCGGAAGCCATCGCATGGAAGGGACCTCTGCCTACGGCCAAAGGGAGGAGTGCGGGTCACCAGCATGCTTGGAGATGAGTTGTGCGTCGCCTGGAGCTAAGGGGATCGGAGGAGCATCACCAATCTGGAGGGCATCACTGCTCCTTTCTTCTCGAGTAGCATGTTGCACCTCTACCTGAGGATGTGTATGCACCACCGCATGGGTGGTTGCTCACTTGCACTTTTGATTGGGTGACGTCGAAGATCATGCCTGGAGAAGGGTGAATCGCGTGAGGTGTTGGTGCCTCCTGGAGAGTCGATGGGTTGAAGCTTTGTCACTTGGCGAGGCTTGCTGGAGTATGAAGGTGCGACGAGGTGCTGCCTGGAGGTCTCGTGCCACCTCCCTAGGGATGCACCGTGGAGTTGGAGGAGCCGTAGAGATGGGCCTTCGAATACTTGCACCTCCCTTTGCTGGATGGTGGTCGCAAGGAGATAACATGGAGAGCAGCGACATTGCCTGGAGATGGATTTGGTCCATGCCGCTGCCAGCAGATCGTCACAGCAATTGCTCCACCTTGAAAAACTTGATAATGATATTCACTAGGGTTTTGGGAAGAAACCCTAGATGCTTGCTGCTTTTAGAATACTGGTTCCATCAAGAACCCTAAAATTTCTCGAACTCTACGATTTCTGGATGCAGAAATATCTTCAATAAATCTTCAAGAATATAATTAGGGTTTTAGTAGAAACCCTAGAATTGAATTTCGAAACTCGAACCTAAATCACGAATATAGAATCCTCGAGAATCGAACCCGCTCTGATACCATGTTAGAAAATGAGAATGGGGAAGCAAATCAGAGACAAAAGAATATGACCAGGAAAGAAGACTGGGATTTTTACGCGGAACCCTACTCCCTAAGGAGCAGGATGAAACCACAGGAGAATACTTCAAAGGGCTGATGTTCATTGAACTTTCTCCTCAAATACAGGAGGTTTGAGGCTTCTTATATAGCCTCCACAGACCCTCCAAGTCCCACCACTGGAAGATGTGGGACTAAACAGTGGATGTGGTAAATGGATCATGACATAAGTGACACATAACACATACTTCAATAGTAATCTCTATGTATTCCACAACAAGACAGATCTGAAATGATCTTCTTCCTTCTGGTTTCGTCTCACGTAATCGACTCCTTCTACGTGGGCATGAAGCATGAAGAAGAATGCAGATCCTCTTCTCAATGGATACACCAAGAGAGAGGGATGACTAGGGCGTATGTTGATCGACCAAGGGTGGAGTATATGGGATATAGGGCACTAGCAAGAGGATAAAAAGTGAGAACTATTATCTTCCAATTTTCTTCTCTTGCTAATATGACCAGTTAGCACTTGTGTTAATTGAATGAGAAAAGCGAGAGGTTATGCCTCTAACTTTATAGCCATATGGACAACCACCATTGAAAGAAGTAGAGAATCAAGAGTCTCTACTTTATCTCTTCTTCAAGTCAATCTCAAACAAGATTCACATTTAAATTTGAATTAGTCGAACTTAAAAATGATTTTTCCTTTTATATCTATGTTAGACGACCAACGTGGTTATTGGAGAAAAAATCGGATTTTTCTTCTTTAATAACTCATCCAATAAATCAAGTCATGTTTGAACTTGGTCTTCAATAATTATAGAATTATTTCTCTAGATAATCACCATTAGTTATTTTATAATAATTATAAAATCATCCTACCAATTTAATGAATTCAATTCATTGGTCCAAAATAAAAATGTAAATCCAATTTACATCGGTTAGAAAATAGGAATGCGGAAGCGAAAGTGATAAACAGAGCATGAACTAGAAGTATAAACTTGGAACACAGAGATTTTACGTGGAACCCTACTCCCTAAGGAGCAGGGTGAAACCGTGGGAGAATGCCACAAAGGGTTGATGCTTCTACTGCTTTTCTCACTGGATACAAGGGGTGAGGGGCTTCTTATATAGCCCTCACCGATTCTCCACATCTCACAACTGGTACATGTGAGACTAAAGACTTGGATGTGGTATATGGATCATAGAGTTATCCATTTACCCATCTCCCACATAAGTGACGCATAACCAAATACTCCAACAACATCTATTTAATGGAGAATGTGAATCCAGTATACATCAAGTTTAATTATGTGATTTATATTTACATAAGTTTTAAAGTGAATAAGAATCATATTCATATAATATTAATTATTATGGATCGAAATCTATATTATATAAATGCCACTAATGCGAATCCCATTCATTTATTCCTATATAATTATCATTGATAGTTACAATTATCATTTCGATCATCAATTTCTTGATGTATGATTCCTAATCTAATCAAGATTCCTGTGTAGCATTTGCAAATCCTTGAAGATAATATCGAGGATATAATATAGACCATCTATAATGACTTGATATTTAGATTTATATCCAATATCAAGATTCATACCACTTTGAGCTTTCTGATTTAATTAACCATTGAACCAATTCCTCCAATGGACATCGAACTCTTTTTAACCATTTTTCAACTCTTTGGATCTAGAATATGGTTCTATGAATTGGCATTTAATCCAATTAGTTCTCATTTAATCAAACTTAAAGAAGACTCACTAAAATCCATCCGATTTCAGCATTCCCTCGAAATGGAAGTATCCTAACATACAATTTATTACGATCGCATCGACCTCGGGCATACCCAATATTCATGCATCCTACACACTGTATGACTTTGAATAATCCAAAGTTCAATCCCATATGTGGTTGTCTCCTTCAAGGGTTTATTAATAGATCTCTTAATCGATCATTGAGTGACAATATCAATTATATGCTTTCCAAAGTACATATCAATATTCTTGAATTTTACCTTGTTTCATAAACAAAATGACCATCGGTAGAATTTGTTAGGACTCGAATATCTAGTGAATGAACTCATGTCTTCCGGTTCAGAAAGTATAAACTCGTATCATGTCTTTGAAAGATCATACATTTCACAGTCCCTTGTGCACACTAGCTCGCTGGTATATAGACTTTGTTAGACCATTGACCTATTGGTCTGCCAAATGTACACACTTAGATATATAGATATATATTGTCTTCGGTTAAAGAATATGTGTCAGTTCGTGACAACATACAACATAGATTTTTGCTATCATAGTTAAAGAAAGGTCCTAGCTTAATCGGGTTTCCAAACTAAGTAGAACCAAGAAGTATATGGAATCTAAGTTTAATGACAAGAAAGTTAGAGATGTGATAGAAGTAAAGTTTGAAACATATTTTATTTTAAAGGACAACTTTAAATACTTGGGTCTAGTCTTTGATAGGATAAATGAATTAAAGGTGTTGTCATTCATAGAATTAATGCTGGATGGTTGAACAACATAATTAAAAAATAAATGTTGAGTTAGAAAAGACCTGTAATGTTATGGCCTCTAGTTTTTTTTCTAAAAAGATTATGCAATATTGGTGGACAATTTACCATTGAGAATGCCTACATCCCAAATGAACTTAGCTCAATGGACATATTTCTTGACAAAAAAGGTCATATTAGCAACGAACAAAGGGTAGGAGATCATGATAGAAGATGGAATAAATGAAACTTGTTTAAGGTAGTTTCGACATTTCAAAGATGCGAGAAGTTAAAAGAAGATTTTAAGATAGGACAGGAATGCCGAGGTGTTGAAAGAAAACTATTAAGAGTGTTGGGGCATTTTTGGAAATGAGCAAGGCTCTTCTGTGCAAGCGGATTGCCCGTATTTGGTTTGGGATGACTGCGACAGTTTGATTTGCACCTTTCTCCGTAGGGTTTACAAGGTGGGGGCCATATTTACCAACCCTAATGATCTGGGTCTTACTCCTTCCTTCTTTTATAGAGGTATCTGTGATCTGGTGCAGAAGATTTGGCCATCATTGAGGTCGATTTTGGAGGACGGATTGTGTTTTCGATTTTGGCTAGATGATTGGTTCGAAGGTTGTCTTCTGGGTGAGTGTTTTCTGTGACTGATTGCCCTTGCTACAAATCCAGGTGTACGAGTGGCTGAAGTGTGGGATGGTCACGACTTCTTTCCATCTTTCTTCTCCGACCTTTCGGAACAGAGAGTGGAGGAGCTGGTATACATTGGAAAATGTGGCAGGGCCCACTGAGGGCAGAGACCACTGGTGTTGGCAGGATGGGAGTTTCTCGGTTGGGAAAGCTTACAAGGTCTTAAATGGGCCCCGTGTTTATGATCCGGGAGGCCCAGTGGTGGACTGTAGAAGGCTTTGGGGCTAGAAAGTGTTGATACGCATGAAGATATTTCCGTGGTTGTATAGAAGAGGTGGGCTCTTGCCAGGGGACTGGGTTGCGTGCTTCTTTGCAAACGCCATTTCCTCATGTTCGCGGTGTCTTACAGGGGTGGAGGATGTGGATCACATGTTCTTCAGGTGCAGGAGCTCTACGGAGACTTGGTTCCTCTTTGGGAATTAGATGGTATGATGTGATAATATGGACGGTTTCTGGGACTCCATTGGGGAAAATGGTGGGGGGGGGGGCATGGAAAGGGAACATTCTGGGTGCTTGGTGGTTTTTTGGACATTTTGGATTGCCGAGAATGGTGTTGTTTTCTGAGAGGACAAGATTCATGGTGAGAATGTACTGGTGCAACCTAAGGTGCTTGCTAAGTGTTGGATGATGTAAATTTCTTTTGTCTCTTGTTGCCACCTGAAATCGGCTTGTAAATGTTTTCAAGGTGATAAATCATAAATGGTGAAGTTTTTGGGCACACACCTATACAGTGGAGGCCATTTTTTCCTTTCAAAATTTTTAAATATGAGCCATAGTACAATTCAAACTAGATATATTTTTGGAAGGGGGGAATATGTGCAACTAACCTAACTTATAGTGGAAAAGGCTTAATTGTTGTTTTTATTGCATTTATAATATCTGCCATGTATTCTCTACAAAACTAACACTTATAATATCTGGCATGTATTCTCTACAAAACTATCCTTCAAACATGTGAAATTGTTGCAAAATTTATTACAAATTAAGCTTTCAGGTCTTACAGATTAGTATGGGATTGTGATGGTAACTGCTGAATTGAAATTTAAAGGGAAATATCGGTGGAATTTTTTATGTGAATAGCTGATGCCATTAGAAACTCTCTAATGTGTACACTTGTAAAGTAGTAAAATTCATATAATTATATGATTGTCAAATTACTACCAACTCTTTACGAGTCATAATCATAATTTTTATAAATCTGTCGTCAAACCAACACTTCAGATGAGTGGTTTTTTGCTCATTCAAGGTGAAATCATACTTGATTGGATACTCACCTTATACATATAATCCCAATCCTTTCTGCTAAGTGCTAACGTTTTATATTTCAATCTTCTGTGGTGATGATTGATAAGTAGTAGTAAGAAGCTAAATTATGAACGTCATTAGATCTAAATTATTTATTTATAAAGAGATCTTCATTGCAGAGATCGCGGCAGCATGGAGGACCCAGATGGGACGATTTCTAGCGTTGCCCAGTGTATTGAGCAGTTAAGACGGAGTTCTTGCACTGCCCCGGAAAAAGAAGTTCTGTTGCAGCAATTGCTGGATCTTATTGATACTCGTGAAAGTGCTTTCAGTGCTGTTGGATCTCATCCTCAGGCAGTTCCAGTTCTTGTGTCACTTCTCCGTTCGGGTTCTTCTGAAATAAAAATTTTGTCGTCTTCTGTTCTAGGAACACTTTGCAGGGAGGATGAACTCAGGTTAAAAGTGTTACTTGGGGGTTGTATACCTCCGTTGCTAGCTCTACTTAAGTCAAGCTCTGAAAGAAGCCAGATTGCTGCTGCAAAGACCATCTTTTCTGTTTCTCAAGGCGGTGTTAAAGATTACGTGGGATCAAAGATCTTCTCCACCGAATCGGTAGTGCCTGCTTTATGGGAGCGGTTGCAAAGGGGTCTAACAAGTGAAAGTATGGTTGGCAACTTACTTACTGGATCTTTAAGGAATCTGGCAAACAATACAGATGGGTTTTGTTCAGCTACTTTACAATCGGGTGGAATAGATATACTTTTGAAGCTGCTCGTAAACGGTCAATCGAATGACATGGCTAACATTTGTTTCCTTCTTGCATTCTTGATGATGGAAGATGCATCTATTTGCTCTACTATATTGGCTGCATCGGCAACTGAGAATTTCCTAAAGTTATTAGGACCTAGCAACGAGGCCCCTATTAGAGCTGAAGCTGCTAACGCGCTGAAATCTCTTTCTGCACAATGCAGGGAAGCTAAGCGCGAGATAGCTAGTTCAAATGGAATCCCTGCTTTAATTAATGCGACTATTGCTCCATCAAAAGAATTTATGCAAGGGGAATCTGCACAATCACTACAAGAGAATGCAATGTGCGCCTTGGCGAACATCTCTGGTGGGCTATCTTATGTCATCTCTAGCCTTGGTGAGAGTCTTGATTCGTGCACATCCCCAACACAGATTGCTGATACATTAGGTGCTCTTGCTTCAGCTCTTATGATTTATGACAACAAGGCAGAATCTACTAGACCATCAGACCCTATTTCTGTTGAACAAATTTTAGTTAAGCAACTTAAATCGAAGTTACCTTTTCTTGCACAGGAGCGTACAATAGAAGCACTAGCTAGCTTGTATGGAAATGCTATTCTATCAAAACCACTTTCTAATTCTGCCGCAAAACGCTTGCTGGTTGGCTTGATCACCATGGCGACTAATGAGGTGCATGATGATTTAATAAGATCACTTCTGATCCTTTGTAGTAATGGAAGTAGCTTATGGCATGCACTTCAAGGTCGAGAGGGTGTGCAATTATTAATCTCTCTTCTTGGTCTTTCTTCAGAGCAGCAGCAGGAATGTGCAGTTTCCCTTCTTAGCCTTTTGTCCAATGAAAATGACGAATGCAAATGGGCTATAACTGCTGCTGGTGGCATACCACCTCTAGTTCAGATTTTGGAATCAGGTTCCGTAAAGGCTAAAGAAGATTCTGCGACAATACTTGGAAACCTCTGTAACCACAGTGAAGATATTCGTGCATGCGTTGAGAGTGCTGATGCTGTTCCTTCTTTACTATGGCTTCTGAAAAATGGAAGTGACGGTGGAAAGGGAATTGCTGCAAAAACATTGAACCATTTAATCCACAAGTCGGACACTGGAACTATTAGCCAACTCTCTGCTTTGCTAATCAGTGATCAACCAGAGTCTAAGGTGTATGTTTTGGATGCATTGAGGAGTTTGCTTTCTGTAGCTCCTTTGAATGATTTGTTGCGCAAAGGGAGTGCTGCTAATGATGCCGTTGAAACAATGATCAAAGTCCTTAGCTCAACAAAGGAGGACATTCAAGCTGCATCTGCATCTGCTCTTGCTGGGCTTTATAGTTTCCGGAAGGACTTGCGAGAAAGTTATATCGCAGTCAAAACTCTTTGGCAAACCATGAAGCTGCTTACAGTGGAATATGACAAACTTTTAATTGAGGTCTCATGTTGCCTGGCTGCCATATTTCTTTCAATTAAACAAAACAAGGAGGTTGCTTTAGCTGCTAGAGATGCGTTGTCTCCGTTAATTTTGCTCGCTAATTCCTCAGATCTTCAAGTGGCTGAGCATGCCACCCGGGCTCTTGCTAATATTCTTTTGGACCGTGAAATCTCACTGAGAGCTCTTCCTGAAGAGATTGTTATGCCTGTTACCAGGGTGTTGCATGAGGGTACAAGCGACGGCAAAACTCACGCTGCAGCTGTCATTGCTCGCCTTTTACAGTATCGTACTAGTGATAATACATTATTAGACAGCATTAATCGTGGTGGCACTGTTCTTGCGCTCGTAACTCTTCTCGAGTCTTCTAATATTGAAACAACTGCAACCTCTGAAGTTCTTGATGCACTGGCTCTGCTTTCAAGATCAAAAGGAGTAAATAGTGATTCTAAGCCACCTTGGGTGGTGCTTTCTGGTTGTCCTCGCAGTATAGGCCCATTGGTATCATGCATTGCAGATGGCTCTCCGATGTTGCAAGACAAAGCTATAGAAGTTCTTTGTCGATTTTGTGAAAGCCAACCTGATATTATAGGCGATACAGTGCATAGTGTTTCTGGATGTGTTTCTTCAATAGCTAAAAGAGTAATCAGTTCCAGTAGCATGAAAATTAAAGTAGGAGGGACTGCACTTCTAGCTTGTTCTGCAAATGGGCACCGAAATAGAACTGTTGAAGAATTAAATGAATCAAGCTTATTCTCCGACCTCATTTTTTCTCTCGTCGGAATTCTTCGAACTACGAGATTCTCCATAGATCAAAGAAACAAAGAATTCTATGACGATATAATTATTTACCGGTGTAAACAACAGCAGTTTAGACTTGGAGAAGCTGATCATGTGATATCTGTTATCACAGGTGGCAATATTGCTGCATGGTTTCTTTCTGTCCTTGCTTGTTATGATGACTCAAACAAAATTACTGTTATGGATGCTGGAGCAGTTGACGTCCTAATAGACATAATTTCTCAGCATACATCTTTTGTTCCACAGGTACCCGGCTACCTGTCAAGTCTATTACTTTCTGCAAAAATTATTATGTTCTAGTAGATTGCGCTTTCACAGCGTGTCCCCTATTTGGGCATGCAAGTGTTTTCCTTAAAGCATTTCTATATGTAGTATGGCAAGCATATATGCCAAAACTAGTATTCACTGTTTCTACATGGGTAATGATAGTTCATGGGGTTTCAGGTCCTATTTTGCGTATTCTTTGACATTCCTTTCTTCCCTGTCCAATTCTTTGAGTACTTGTGCATCGGGTTGGAGTAAGTTTTCTATAATGTGTAGTCACAAGGGTAACTTTTTTGTCTTTTTTGATTGGAAAGCTGGCTGGATTAATTGCATATATTTTAAGTATTTAGAGGTGTGAATGCATCTAATAAAAGAGACGAAGATATGAACACATTTAATAAGATAAAGCATGGTGTGAGTGCATTATACGAGAGAGAAATATAGGCAGTGTTGGAGAGAGCGGGAGCAAGCATGAACCTGGCCTCTCCAAGCTTTTAAAATATGCTTTATTAAAGCTTTCACGAGGACAAGATATTGCACATCAATTACATGGATAATACATAATTGGCCCTTCCATAATTATGGATCTGACAAAAAACTCAGCATCCGTGACTAAATTTAATGAACTTCCATGAAATGAGGAACTATCCTTTTTAATCCTATAATGATATATATGGACTTTTCCTATCTATCGGCCAAAGAATCAACATAGATCTATCTATCTCTAAATGCAAACGGTTGGATTTCATCTTTCCCACTCATGAAGAAAATGAAACCATTATATCTTGCATTTCAAAATTTTAATTAAAGTTCGGTTTGTCTCCAAATTAAGTAAGCAATATTATAGATTGGTCTCGAATAAGTATGGTTGTGCAAACAAAATTGAGAATCGAACCGAAGTTAACCAAACAGAATAGAATCAAAAATTAATTTCTTTTAAGAATTTTATTGATTATCAGTTCACTATTTAAAAAAAAAACAAATATCTGATTCCATGACAAGTTTTTTCACCAACTCGATTCAAAAAAATCAAAATGATTTTGTATGCACACATTGACACATATCTTTTCAACTACACATACACCCATTTCATTATATTTATAAATTAACAACAATTTCTATCTAAAGAGTATGTGCATTGTGAAGGTACAAACAATTATGCACATACATGAAGATCACTTATTATGTTGCGAATCGGGGAAGCACACACAAATAAGATCAATCACGCAAGCACGAAGGCACACATATTTACATGGTTCACTGTCACTGGGCTACGACCTTGGACGGTGATGATTGATTTTCACTGCTGCATTGTGCGGCTATCGCTGCAATCCCCAGTAGCATTGCACGACCCCCTTGGCAGTTCCAATGCCCCTAGCAGCCTTTCTATTGCTGCGTAGGGTAGCGACTTTTGTCGTTATGCCTCATGAGGTCTCCAATGACCTAATTTTGGGTCATTTTCGGTGAAATTAGACCTCAAGATCCTTTTGCATGTTCTAGAGTGCTTCTCCTTCCATTGATGGGATTGGTTGTAGTATGAGTCTGCACATACAACCGGTTTGCTATATGTTCATGTAGACACGTTTGTTTTAGTCTACAACCTGAGTCTTCATCTTTCTTCGATACCATGTTGGAGATCAAAGTCGACATCCCATCTTCAAGCACCTTCAAAGGTTCAACACCCATAGTCAAGATGGATTGGACAAGACCAACTATGAGTTTTGGGCCATGCTGTTCATGAGCCTTATTTAGTGCAATGGGAAGAAGCACTTTCTGGTACAAGAGGAGTTGACTGACAAGACCGGGGGGCTAATCCCTCTTGGGAGGTAGATGAGTTGTACGCGTGCATGTGGCTATCCGGTTCCCTGATCATGGAGATAAACAATAATATCCTACATCATCCATTGCCAATGTGACATGGGACATCCTCGCCACCAAATACTATCACGCAAGGAATGCAACAAAGATACAACAACTCTAACATGACATCTTCATGGTTGACTAGACTAATTGTCCTCTTCGTACCTTATACACATAACTCAAATGCATGTTTGAGAAGCTACACAGATTCATGCCTCTAGCAACTACTACAGAACGGTAGAAAGCATACAGGAACACCACCATGATTGATGTCTTTTTGGTGGCTCGTGATCATGAGTATGATGTTGCACGGTCTCAATTACTTTGTATGCTACCATACCTCCCATGGTGGAAGCATACTACATACTCAATAGGATCACAGTCTCTTCGTCGGCCTCCTCTCAGACCTCCTCGGTGATGGATGCATCTCGCGGTAGAGGAGAATCTCCTCAATTCAAAGGACATGGTGCTCATGGCAAGGGAGGGGATTGTCCACACCAGTCATGCACTTATTACCACCATTCTGGTCACTCTAAGGATACATGTTATTCTAAGTATGGCTTTCCGTTCTTTGCTTGTGCTGCTGAGCAGGTTGAGACTCCTACTGCTCTTACCATTGTTACTGACCAGAGGTTCGATGAGTTTGTCTTCCTTTTGAGAGAGATAATGCTTCCCATTTCTAGACCCTCTAGTGCTCCACGTTGCTGCCTTAGCTTTTGCCAATACTTCAAATACAACTTATGCTCGTACTAATTGTCATAGGGCAAACCTCTTGGAGTGGATCATGGATTCATGTGCCTCTCATCACCTATGTGGAGAGAGAGAGAGAGAGAGAGCTATGTTTACTTCTTATAGATCTGTTCATCATTGGCATAACAATTGTTATTGTTGATGGGACACATTCTCCCATTACTTGATAAGGGGAGATTCGATTGACACAGTCCATGCATCTGCATAATGTTCTTCATGCTTCTGATTTCTCTAGGAATTTAATATCAATTACTCACATCCTAAGGGTTTACATTATCATGCTATCTTTGACCACTTTTTAAGAAATACTCATGGGTAGGGTGATTGGATGTGGCCATGAGCAAGGGGGGCTATATAGATTGGTCTAATATCCGTATAATGCTGCTTATTCCATTCTCACTAGGTCAGTATCCCCATACATGTGGCATCTTCGGTGCAATCATCTTCCTTTACATAAGTTGTGTAGAGTCCTCCCTCATATTTTGTCTCGATCTACATTTTAGTGCGAGGTTTGCCTCCTTGGGAAGCATCACTGTTCTAGTTATCCTGATCATTAGAGTTGTAGCAGTAAATCTTTATTTGAGTTGGTACATTTTAATATTTGGGGTCCCAATCATGTTCCTAACCATCAGTAGCACATGTTTTATCTTGTAGTTGTCGGTGATAATTTTTTAGTGGCATGGGGTTTTGTTTGAAAAGCAAGTATGGGTCTACCATTCAATTTTATATTTATGAAATAAAGAATATTTTTCTGATACGATTAAATGTGTTCACTATGATAATGCCTTGGAGTTTTGTACTAGTCGGTTATCCAGTTCTTCAGGTCTAATGGCATTATACATCATACGTCTTGCCTTTACACTTTTCAATAGAACACAAACACTGTCATCTTCTTGATGTAATCATGGCTCTTCTCATTCAGAGACGTACTTATGCTCCTTCTGGGGAGATGTTCTTACGATGTATTATCTAGTCAGCCAGATGCCTTCCTCTGTGTTAAGTAGAAAGATTCCTTTTTCAATTGCATTTCTCGATAGGGATCTTTTCTCCCTAACACCTCATTTCTTTGGTTCAATATCTTTGTTCATCATCCGATCCCTGTTCATGAAAAGTTCTCTCCCAAAGCTATTAAGTGTCTTTGCGGGATACCCCTGGACCCAAAAAAGGTATTGATGCTTCGATTTGATTACACGAAAGTACTACGTTAGTGTTGATGTTAGTTTCTTTGAGTCGATCATGTCTTTTACTCCTACAGGTAACAGGATGACCGTGTCCACCATCACATCCACCTACTAAGGATGTTTACATACACCCTCCTCTTACTCCACCACTACCTTCTCTTGTGGTTCTTCCTACGCCACCATCACCTCTTCCTCCACCTCCTATCGATCAACCTTGACCTTATTTTTACAATCACAGGCAGCCGACTCTACCCCCTTCTCATGACCTTTCCCCATCATCCAACATGCTCCAAGTAAATTCTGACCTCCGTTACAAATTATCAAACTATCTTAAGCGGTTTTCTCTCATTGTATCCTTTGTCAGAGCTACACCAACTCTCCTTCTGATCGCATGATTCTAAATCTGATCTTTACGTGTATGGCCAAACATCCACCTTAGCATGTACCAATAAACGGGGATGATTGGATAAATTTTGTAAAAGCAGTCACTATCATGATCTTAAAGATTCTAATTGGTGGAAGACGAAGGTAAGAGGAATGAAATCATTCGCTCATAGGCATTTTCAACTAGGACTGTTGTAATGGCAGGTAGATGGATGGTAACCATATTTCTGTAGCCGTTAAACATAGGAGGAAGAGGAAAATTGGAAGGATGGAAGGTTGGCTTTAGGGGGGTGGGGGTGTGAGTGCTTATGGAGGTGATGATTTAGAAATGAATATATGGGAGAGGGTTTGATGATGATGACTATAATTGTTCTGAGTTTAAGGTCAATGGGTAAATTTGAATGATAAGTTCATGAGGCTATCAGACGGTTTTGGCTAATGCTAAGATGGTGGGGCTGACCTATTATACTTAATGTAATAAATCCTTTATGATATTAACTGATTGTTGAAATCTTTGTATTTGTTTCTCCAAATTTAAGTCAATTTCAGGCTGTAAGTGGGATTCGGGTTGTCACGAGAGTAATGTTTTTGCAATTTCAGGCTGTAAGTGGATTCGGATTGTCACAAGAATAATGTTTTTGGGTTTCAAAGTAATTGCCATTTTGAAACAAGTCGTGTATTTCACAGGGATATAAATATTAAAATCTTTTTTTAATCTCATTGCATTCTTATGATGTAGAGCGACCCAAAAGAGGACAACAGTGCATGGATTTGTGCTTTACTGCTTGCAGTGTTATTTCAAGACAAAACCATCGCTAGTGGATCATCGGCTATGATATCCATTCCTGTATTTGTTAGCTTATTGAAATTGGAAGAACCACTGTACAGATATTTTTCTGCGCAAGCACTGTGCAGTTTGATTTGTAATGGAGACATAGAGACGTGCCTTACTGTTGCTAACTCAGGTGCAGCGGGTGGACTTATTCCTTTGCTTGGTTGTGCTGAGGCTGATATCTCAGATCTTTTGGAGCTGGCAGATGAATTCTTTTTAGTATGCAATCCTGAGCAAATCGCTTTGGAGAATATGTTTAGACTTGATGATGTTCGGGTCAGTTCAACATCTCGGAAAGCGATCCCTGTACTTGTTGATTTACTGAAACCGATTCCCGATAGGCCAGGTGCACCAATCCTTGCACTGAGACTTCTGACTCAACTGGCATCAAACTGCCCAACAAATAAATCTCTTATGGTTGAAGCTGGAGCTTTAGAAGCCCTTACTAGATATCTGTCCCTTGGTCTGCAAGGTGTAGCTGAGGAGGCTACAGCTGATTTATTGGGGATTCTGTTTGACAGTGATGAAACACGGAAACATGAAGCTGCTAGCAGTGCAGTCAATCAACTTGTTGCAGTTTTACGACTTGGTGGAAGAAATTCCAGGTATAGTGCAGCCAAGGCACTGGAATCATTATTTTCTTCAGATCATGTCCGGAAAGGGGAGTCATCCAGATACGCTGTTCAGCCCCTAATAGAGATACTGAGTACAGGTCAAGAGCGGGAGCAACATGCATCTATTTCTGCGCTAGTAAAAATATTGAGTGAAAACCCTTCTAAAGCCCTAATAGTTGCTGATGTTGAGACGAATGCAGTTGATGTCCTTTGTCGAATTCTCTCCTCTAACTGTTCAATTGACCTCAAGGGTGATGCTGCCGAGTTATGTTCTGTGCTATTTGGAAATATGAGGATCCGTTCCACAGTTGCTGCTGCTCGCTGTGTCGAGCCTCTGGTTTCTCTACTGACATCTGAATATAGCAGCATACAACACTCAGCAGTAAGGGCCCTGGATAAGTTGCTAGATGATGACCAATTAGCGGAACTAATAGCTGCACATGGTGCTGTAATACCTCTTGTTGGACTTCTCTCAACTAGAAATTACAGACTCCATGAAGCTGTTTCCAGATTGTTGGTGAAGTTGGGAAAAGACAGGCCTGTTTGCAAGACAGATATGGTAAAAGCCGGTGTGATTGAGAGTATACTGCATATCCTTCCAGAAGCTCCCGATTATCTGTGTGTGGCATTTGCAGACTTGCTTCGAATATTGACAAACAATGCCAGCATTGCAAGGAGTTCAGCTGCCGCAAAGATTGTGGAACCCATTTTCTTTTTGTTAACAAGGCCAGAATTTGGTACAGAGGGGCAACATAGCGCCCTGCAGGTTCTTATTAATATAAGTGAACACCCTCAGTGTCGAGCCGATCATAATCTTACAATTCATCAAGCCATTGAACCAGTTATCGCTTTACTGGATTCACCAGCACAAGCTGTTCAGCAATTGGCTGCAGAACTCCTAAGCCACCTTCTTCTGGAAGAACACGTGCAGAAAGATCCAATAATTCAGCAAGCAATTGGGCCTCTTGTTCAAGCTCTTGGTTCTGGCCAGCCAAATTTACAACAGAGTGTCATAAATGCTCTTGCAAATATTGCTTTAACTTGGTCGAATGAGATCGCAAAGGAGGGTGGTGTTATTGAGTTATCTAAAGCAATATTGTGGGCCGACCCTCCACTGGCTCCTGCTCTATGGGAGTCTGCTGCTGCTGCTTTATCAACTATACTTCAGTATAGCTCTGAATTTTATCTGGAGGTACCCATAGCTGTCTTGGTACGTCTTCTTCGTTCCGGCACAGAAAGTACAGTGGTTGGTGCATTGAATGCCTTGCTTGTGTTAGAGAGCGATGATTCAACCAGTGCTGGAGCAATGGTTGAGAGTGGTGTAGTACCAGCACTTCTGGATCTTCTCAGGGACCATCAATGTGAAGAAACTGCAGCAAGACTGCTAGAAACACTATTGAACAACATGAAGATTAGAGAAACAAAAGCAGCAAAGTCCGCAATAGCTCCGTTATCCCTTTACCTGTTAGATCCCCAAACACAGTCTCAGCAAGGTAGGTTGCTTGCAGCTCTAGCTTTGGGAGATCTTTTCCAGAATGAGACTCTTGCTCGAAGTTCAGATGCTGCATCAGCCTGCCGTGCATTGGTTAATCTTCTTGAAGAGTAACCTACCGAAGAAATGAAATTAGTGTCTATATGTGCCCTGCAAAACCTGGTCATGAGCAGTCGATCAAACAAAAGAGCTGTTGCAGAATCTGGTGGTGTGCAGGTTGTGCTGGATCTTGTTGGCACCAGCAATCCAGAAACATCTGTTCAGGCGGCAATGTTCATTAAGTTTCTTTTCTCAAACCATACAATCCAAGAATATGCTTCAAGTGAAACGGTGAGAGCAATTACTGGTAAGTTCACTTCAACCATTTAGCATCCATGTACTTACGATAACCATCTTACTTTGCTGTTTCTGTATGTTAACCAAGTAATTAGATAGAAATGATAGAAAATAGCCAGTGACTGAAAAGCAAGTAGATTTATCACATTATGAGTTACCTGGTCATATACATAACAGTCTTGGAAAGTGGAAATAAATTTTCTTGGTGTCATTGATAGATATTAAAAGGTCGTTTCTGTATTCTAGATTTAGCTTTCTTCTCACTAGGTAAATGCATGTATGCATGCCTCCCTTTTCTAAAAAGGCTGCCGTTGTCATAGATTTGCAGTATTATTGGGGAATAAAAATATCAGGTTGTTGTACAGGCAGAAGTGATGTACAAAAATACTTGCAATTGTACCCTTGTTCTGCAGAGAGTTGAACTTCAAGCTGTGAGCATTTGTTTTCTCTAGGTTCTTACGGTAAATTGTCAGTTAGCTTGCATGTTTTAGCGGATAGAAATCTGATTATCTCATAATTTTGATACTTTTTAACCCCGTTTATTTACTATTATCACTTAACTACTCTACGGACGAAGAGATTTGGATACACATGATACAAATTCTGCGTCTTGTCCGTTACTTTGCTTGCTCTGACGAAAGCTTAGGTCTCACTTCTGCTGCTGTGGAAACTCTAATAATGATCATTTGGGATGTAATGTTCTTAATGCGGTTTCCTTGCCATAATCAGCTGAATTTGGGCAACAGTTGGTTCAATTGGTGCTTAATACCCATCTAACTGTTTGGCAGCCAACCTCTCTACTATTTCATTATACTCATCATCAGAAATTACTATGAACTGCAGCAGCAATGCTGGTTTATTCTTGTCATGCTGCTGGCACTCTTGTGTCTCCAGGATTCCTTATTATTTATTATACACCTGATTACAGAAGAAGCATTATCGGATAGTTCCCTTCCCAAAAAAGCTGCATGGGTTGTGGAAGTCATTTGATAGCTCAAAAATTATATAACAAGGTCGTTGAACACCTTAAGAGTCTCTTCTTCAAATTTATCATTCATTCAAACTAGTGAACTAGAGGGCTTTCTTTACACGTATCTAGACCTCCTGAAACAAGTTTCTCTCATTTTATTTTCCACTAATAATGCACCCAATCTTTTATCTGATACCCTTGTTGAAAATCCATTTATTGATATGCCGTGAATATATATCCTATTTGTACTGTGATTCCAATCATAATTGTACTGGGATTTGAATAACTTTTGTATAAGGATTCAAGAGATCCATCTATATGGGAGTAGCCTATCTGAGCCTCCATAGTGTTAATATTTTGAATTATCATCTACTACAATTCATCCACCATATTGAAAGAGATCCATTGCTGACACCGAGAATATAGCCTAGTTAAGGATTAACCTTGTAATCTTGTTTTGTAAGTATTTTGTATTTGATGTGTTTTTATTTGCGCCTCACTTTCGCTATATGTAAGAAAATGGTATCAAAGCAACTATGTCATTCTGAAGCAAGGAGGAGATGGCATTGCATAATATAAAGATCGAGAAGTTCACTGACAACAATGGCTTTGACCTCTGGCAGGTCAAGATGCTCACTACTTTTAAGCAGTAGAGAATTTGGGCATCATTGGATAAAGACAAAACAAAGATTCGTGAGCCTGCAACGTGTTGGTGCAAGAAGAAAAGTTGCACTCGTATCACGCTCTGGGTGAGTTGGGAGAGTTTGTACATAACGAAGTCTCTGACCAACAAGCTATTGTTGAAGCAACGTCTATTTTCACTTCATATTTGTTATAGGAAATAGTATTTATGTTTATATTGTTAAGATAATTATATATGTTCCTATGTCTATTCTATGTCATTATCTTTTCTCAGGACGTAGCATGTAATTAACCCAAGGGCTTTTCTCCTATATAAGAGAGCTCTCAGTCTATTCTAATGCATGAATAATTCTTCTCCCAACATGGTAACGGAGCAACGGTCCTAGACCGGGGTTCTCGTATCCCACCCAAAAACCCTAACCCTACCCCCCCATGCGCCGCGCGCCCCCGTGCGCCGCCCCTCCCCGTGCGCTGCTGCGACATCTGTCGCTTTCTGTCCAGGGTGCCGCTGCGGCTGCCCTACGTTCCCTGGGCACCGTTGCGGCCTCCGGTTCCGCCCCAAAGGGGCCTCGCTGCTGCCGGTGGTGGTGCAGTCCATTAGGCCTGCCGCGGATAAGCCTAGAGGTCAGTGCACAGACCCAGGCACGTAGAAAAAGACCTCTGCTGCAGGTGTTGAAGCACATTTGACGAGGTCGGGATGGTTGTATGAGTCTACACATACAACCTATCTCTTCTATGGATTTGTAGACAGACCTTTTCATTATATCCCTCAGTCGTTCCGTGTTTCATGGCTTTTTCGTATCATGGCGGAAAACAAGGGTGACATTTTCTCCTCTTCGGGTGCCTTCAAAGGACCGGCCCCAATTGTGAAAATGGATGGGACCAATTATGAGCTTTGGTGTATGCAGTTCCGTACCCTCATGCAGTGCCACAATAAGGAGCACATACTGACTGACTCCGAGCCGACGGACAAGACTGGGGTTAATGCAACATGGAAACAAGATGATGCTTATGCACGCATATGGCTCCCCGAGACACGGACTACGGAGATAGCCAATGATATTGTGAATCAGCCCACTGCAAAGGCCATGTGGGATATACTTGCGGATACGTATAGCTAGTCGAAAAATGAAAGCAAGATACTTCAATTGCAGTTCGATATCTTTTCGACCAAACAGAATGGTCGCCCACTCCATGCTCATTTCTCTCACCTGCGGGGCATGTTTGAGAGATTACACAGTTTCATGCCCATCACTACCAGCATAGAGCAACAACAAGCTTATCGAAATGCCACCATGACTGGAGTTTTTCTTTCTTCTCTTGATTCTGAGTACGATGCAGCTCGTACTCAACTTCTGACTGGAGAGACTATTCCACCAATGGAAGAGGTCTATAAGCGCATGAGCATGATTACTACTTCAGCAACCACTGCGTAGCCTACTCCTTCGGCTATGGCTGCTACTAGAGGCAGGGGAGGATCATCTCACTTTCGCGGTCGTGGACCGCGCGGTCGAGGAGGTGGTAGACATCGTGGCCCATGTGCTCATTGCCATCGTACATGCCACTCCGAGGAGACATGCTTCCATAAGCATGGGTATCCAGCTTTAGCACGAGTTGCTGAGCAGACAGAGATTTCCGCCGCACCTACGTCAGACACTCGCCTTGATGACATTGTATCAAGGCTCCGTGAGATGATGACTACTCCAACATCTTCATCTCCAGGTACCACAGAGGCTGCCGCATCCGCCAGAGCGTCGTCTAGCTCTTCAGGTACTCATTATGCGTTCACCAGTAGTTCATATTCGGACCTGACAGATTGGATTATGGACTCCGGGGCATCCCATCATATGTGTGGCGACAGGATGCAATTTGCTACCTACAAAGCTCTTTCACCTGGCAGATCAGTTGTTATTGCCAATGGGGTTCGATTGCCCATTGTTGGTCAGGGGGAGATATCTATTGCACCTTCTCTCACTCTTCAAAATGTCTTATATGCACCTGATTTTCAGATGAATCTGTTGTCAATTAGTCAACTTACAAGAGATCTCCATTGTCGTGCCATATTTGATCCATCCTCTTTTGTCTTTCAAGACATACTGACTGGCAGGGTGATTGGACATGGTCGTGAGCAGAGAGGCTTGTATAGACTTGCCTTACCATCATGCGCTGGAGTTGCCTTACCTCCCCTTCCCCGCAGCCGTTCTCCTGCCATTAAGCACCTCCACCATGCGCGACACCCAACCGTTACGCTCGCCGCCTCCCTCCACTTCCCTCGCGGGTAACCACCGCCATCCTCTCCCCTATAAAGCTCCGCCACTTCGCACGCCATCGGATCCATCCGTCATTTTCCTCCTTGAGAGCTGGTGACAGCAGCTACCTCTAACCGATGTGATCCAAGGAGTTATCCCTCCTTGTCGTTGCCTGCCACGAGTAGCCCAGCTACGCCATCCTCCGCCCACGGCGAGGCAACAATCGGAGGCGCTGCACCTCCATTTAAGGCGTTTACCATCCCATACGACCATCTCCAGGAACCTTCCCTTGTTCTTCATCGTTACATTGCAATCCTCAGTCATTCGTCTCCACCCTCTGTTTTTGATCTATCCTTGCAGGTACCGCACCTCCTCGCTGCATCCAACCGCCAGCGGCGCCGCCTCTTGTCGTCCCCGCACGCGCAGACCGCCACCGGTGTGCTCCGTGCGCCGCCCTTCCAGCCAGGCGGCAGAGCCGACGACCCCCGCCCGAAGTCCCTGGAGCAGCACGTGGCCGCGCGCCGCGACTTCCAGCTGACCCCTCCGCTGCTCCACTCGCCACGAGCCACCAGCGGCTCCTCCTCCACTCGCCGCCCCGCAGGTACCACACCGCCTCGCCGCTCTGCCTCATGCCTCCGCACCTCGGTGCCGGAACCACCTCGCCCAACCACCGGGGGGGGGGGGGCTGCCCTCGACCGCTGTCCTACACAGCCGCCGTTGGATCGGGCCTAAGCCCTTGATCCAACGGCCCAGGAGCTGCCACGCCTCCCCGCCCGAGCCTCGGCCCCCAGCCTCGAGGCTCAGGTCCATCAAAGCAACGCTAACCCACCACCTAGGCTCGGGACCCCCGAGCCTCAGCCCCGCCATCCAAGCCTTCGGTTCGTCTCCCGAACCTCAGGCTTGGCCGTCCGAGCCTCAGCCGTCGCCCCGAACCTCCTGGCGCACGTGCTACGCACGTGCGCCTTGGGAAATTTGCATCAAGGCCCTGACATTTTTGGAAATTGCGAAAATACCCCTGCCAGGGGTAAATTATATCCGCTCCCCTTCAACTTTTACAAATTACAGATAAGTCCTTCCAGGGACCATTTTGAAAGGAAAACTTTATTTTAATTACATTTTAGCCCCTGAGATTTCAAGTCATCATATCTTTTTCATACGAACTCCGTTTTTGAGCATATAATATGTCGTTTTGAAGTTATTTCCATGCTCTATCACTTGGCATAATTTGTGGACAGATTTGAGGCTGTTTATTGATCATTATTATTGAGGATATCTGTTGATTTATGCAGGCTAAAATTGACATATTTGTAGTGCATTTTCATGGATAAATTGATGAATCAATTTACACAGAGGTACTCTTTTGCAGAATAGATATTGATCTCTCGTTCTTTTACAGGATAATTTTATTAAGGCTTCGATCAGAAAATAATGATTTAACCATTTGTCTTATCTAAGTAAATTGCAGGATTATCTCTCAACATTATTCTCCTTCTGCCTGCTGCTGCTGGATTTATTTTGATAAATATTTCTGGACTTAATTCTTTCGATCTGCGATGTGATTTTGAGGATTTATTGATCATACTATTGAAGGATTTAATACGTTTCAAATCACAGATCCTGGACATAATCTCCTTTGTTTATTTTCTTTGCATCGCATCTCCATCATTGCATTGTATATTTTTCTTCAACACAAGAATTAATTAAACATTAATTAATTATTTAATTTGAGTTAAGACCATGCAACTAAGAGTCATCGTTCCCTGTGTTCGACCTAGGTACACTTGCCAAGTAAAAATACTCCACAACATTCAAAGATTGTGGTTTTTGACGAACCGAATTTGCCTCCTATACTACGATTATTACTCATTCTTAAAGAGGCAAATTTGACGTTCATCAATCACATGCTACAACAACTGAAAGGACATGTAAAGTAGAATGTCGAGCAACCAGAGAAAACGTGTCCAAGTAATCAACTCCATAGGTCTGAGTAAAATCACGTGCCATGAGTCGGGCCTTGTACCGATCAAGGCTTCCATCTGCATGGTATTTAACAGTAAACACCCACTTGCAGCTAACAATAGACACTCCGGGAGGAGGAGAAACAAGTGTCCAAGTTCCACAGGACTGTAATGCTGCCATCTCTTCTTCCATAGCAAGGCGCCATTTGCTATCTTGTAGTGCCTCATGGTAATTCCGTGGAACTTCTACTGCGGATAGAGCAACTGCAAATCTCTGGAAATCTTCTGTAAGACGATGAAAAGAAACCTGGGAGGCAAGTGTGTAGGATGCACAAGTACACCTCTGCTTCCTAATAGCAATAGGCACGTCCAAATCTCCATGATCGTCATCCTGCTGCGTTCCCTGTACCAATAGATCTGCAGACTCATCGTTAGAAATCAAGTTATCAGAACAAACCTGAGGCCTGCTGGATGACGAACCATGGCCATGAGCTGAGGAGGACCGGCGAGTATAGTACTTTGGTAACGGGGGGACAATGGTTACTGGAGGTGGTAAAGGTGGAGATGAAGGTATGACAGGAGGTGGTGGTGGAGATGGTGTAGAGGGTAACTGACTCATAGGAGGAGGTGGCATGAAGACCTCAGTATCAAAATGGGAAGTAGTCATTCTGTCACCTGTAGAGAGAAAAACATCACAGATTCAAATAATGTGAGATCGACGCTAACAAAGTATTTTTCGACGCAGTGGATAAAAGTAACGATATCCCTTATGTGTCCTGGAGTATCCCACAAACACACATTTGCAACCCTGGGAGAGAGCTTATCAAGACCTGGCACCAACTGATGGACAAACACAACAAAGCCAAAGACACGGGGTGTAAGAGAGAACAACTCCTCAGGAAAGGCTATAGAGAAAGGAGTTTTCTCACCCAAGACAGACGAGGGCATGCGATTTACTAGATTGCAAGCAGTGAGAACCGCATCACCCCAGAACGAGTGTGGAGCATGACTCTGAATAAGTAGGGTTCTAGTGATATCCAATAGATGACGATGTTTCCGCTTTGCAACACCATTTTGTTGTGAAGTGTAAGCACATGAAGTTTGATGAATTATACCACGAGATGAAACGAACAAGGAAGGAGCTCTAGTACAGAACTCCAATGCATTGTCAGAACGTACAATTTTCACAGAAGAGAAAATATTTTGGACTTCATTGGTAAACATTTGAATCACATCTTCTGCTTCAGATTTATTCTTAAATAAAAACACCCAAGACAAGCGAGAAAAATCATCTACTGCAACAAGATAGAACCTGTGTCCCTGGTGGTCAGGAACTTGACTGAGACCCCAAATATCAATATGGACTAACTCGAACAAGGAGCTACTGCTCCGACTCTGACGACTCGGGAAAGTAGACCGACGATGCTTTCCCAACTGACACGCTTTACACTGGAAGGACGACTTCGGAGAAATCTGGGGCAAACACGACACATCTTCTGAAGAGGGAGATGACCAAATCAGAGATGCCAGGTATATGGAGAGTCTGATCCTGTAGAATGGAGAGATGCACCGACATAGGGAGTATGGACCAGACGATATAGACCATTCTGCTCACGGCCATAGCCAATCACCTTGCCCGAGGGTATGTCCTGAAAAACAAGAGACGATGAGTCAAAAATAGCCCGACAGTTGAAATCCTTTGTAATCTTGCTAATGGATAATAAGTTCATAGAGAAATCAGGAGCATATAACACATTCTGCAGTCTCATGGAAGGTGTCAGATTAATCTCCCCCTGTCCTCTTATCGGGGAATGTGTTCCATTGGCTATCACCACAGTTCGTCCTGAAGAGACCGGTCGATATGCAGTGAGCTGGTCTTTGTCCCCACAAAGATGATGTATCGCTTCAGAATCCATAATCCAGTTCCTAATCATAGATCCATCACAAGAGGTGAGAGCATAAGAACTACCTGAGATACTGGCTATGGCAGGTGAACTGGCAGAGGCAGAGACAACCACATCTGACTGACCTCCAGGAGCTGTATCAGGAGGCATGATATTCCTCAGTCTAGCAACAAGATCATCGAATCGGTGGTCCAACGAGGAAGGTGCAAGGGACTCAACTTGTTCTGCTACCCGAGCCGATGCAGGAAAGCCATGCTTAGAGTAGCATGTATCCTCGGAGTGACCAGGGAGACGACAATAACTGCATGGTTGACGAGTCTGACCCCCACGACCCCGGGGGCCATGGCTACGAAAGGTAAAGGAGCCACCTCTTCCTCTGGAGGCTGCCATCGCTAAAGGTGTCTGGCTGGCAGTCGAGCTTGGGATAGTAATTCGACTCAGTCGGCGAAAAGCTTCCTCCATAGGAGGAATAGTGGCGTCAGCAAGAATCTGAGATAGGGCAGCATCGTACTCTGGATCAAGGGCAACTAGGAATACACCTACCATGGTAGCGTTCCTGTATGTCTTCTGTTGCTCAGGAGTGGCCGTCAACGGCATGAAGCTATGGAGCTTCTCAAACATCCATCGTAGGGATGTGTACAATGAGTGAAGGGGGCGCCCATTCTGTTTGACTGTAAAAATATCATGTTGCAACTGAAGTATCTTCGTCTCGTTCCGCGCCTGCGAATATGTAGCCGCTAGAATATCCCACATAGCCTTAGCCGTGGGCTGATGCAGTACATCGTTGGCGATCTCTATCGTCAACGTTCCAGATAGCCAGACTTTGGCATACGCATCGTCTGCCTCCCACGAGGCATTCACCCCAGTCTTCTCCATCGGCTCCTCTTCGATAAGAATATGCTTCTTACCATTCGACTTCATCAGGCTCATGAACTGCATAGCCTAGATCTCATAATTTGTCCCGTCCATTTTCACAATAGGCGCTGGACCTCTGAATGCGCTAGTGGCGGGTACATCAACCTTGTTCTCTGACATATTGCCGGAAGAAGACTGCTACAGGTGCAAGAAATCACAGTTTGTGTGTCTACACAGACATATATGGGTTTGGGTGCACGTGTAGACTCATGCACGCCAACCCATCAACCAACTGACGAAGCTGATACGTACGGAGCTTGCTAGGATGCCGAACACGGAAGACAAGTCACGCGCGAGGGCTGTGAGCGCAAGACAACGTGCGAGGCGGCGCGCGAGGAGTGAGCAGGTGCGCGAGAAAGGAACACGCGAGCAAATGTTGCGCCGCGTGCGTGACCTGTTGTGCACGCGATGCGTGCGCGCGCTGCGTGCGAGCCTTGCCATCGGCGCACTCGGAGGTGGCGCACGTACGCGAGGCGAGGAGGCGGCGGCGCGCGAGGAGAGGGCTGGAGGTAGGGTTAGGGTTTTTCGGGAATCGAGAGCTCTGGTCTAGGACCGCCGCTCTGATACCATGTTGGAGAAAAATAAGAGCATTGTTATTTCTGAGAACCCTAGGCTCTCTTATATAGTAGAGAGGTCTATGGGTATATTACATAAAGGGGAAAACAGAAATAGAGAATAAGAAAGAGATACATATGAAATATGAAAATATAAATATCTTCACATGTATAAAGGAGCTCTATAGCCTCTAAATAAACAATTCATTTATTCATTTCCTTCTACGTGGCATTAGAGCGACAATCCTATACTGGAGCCCATTATCTCTAGAGCCCTAACCCAATCGCCTCCCAGCTCTCTTCGTATTACACCTCCACCTACCCTCTTGTGTGCAGTGACCCCCCCTCCAGTGCCACACATAGCACCACAAACCACCCTCTTGTCATTCAGCTCACATGTGTCCATCCTCTCATCGCACAACCTCATACGACCATCCTCTTGCCACCAGCAACTACCCCAGCTACTGCGCATCTTACCGGTCAACCATTCTCTTACCGCTAGCATGCTTAGCCCCTTAGCGCTTGCTCTTCTGCCTGTGCGGCCATCTAGGCCCCTGCACCTCCATCCGAAGCCACATCTTGGTCTGATTTTGGTGTTTCCCAGAGCATTTTCAGACCTCTAAATCAATTCTGCCTTCTCTATAGCATCATCTGAGTTGATGAGAAAGGTTATGCTTTGAGTTTGCACACACAACTTGTTCCCTACATGATTGTGTAGTCAAAATCAAATCATTCTACACCCCTAGTCACGTTCTTTCCGAGCTCCTTCATTTGTCATGACAGAGAACAATGTCAATGTGTCCCCTTATGGGGGCCTTCAAAGGTCATGCGCCTATCGTAAAGATGGATGGGACCAATTCTGGACTGCAGGCTATGCAGTTCATGAGTTACATGGAGAGTAACAAGAAATATATCATTTCACAACACGAGCCAGCCGACAAGATTGGGATGAATGCTTTGTGGAAGCGTGTATTTAGCTCTTAAGTACTCTTACCACAAAGATATCCAACGATATTCTACATCAACTCATTGCCAATGCAATGTGGGACATTCTCGTTGCCTTATATTCTTAGGTGTGGAGTGAAACAAAGATTCTTTAGCTTCAATTTGACATCTTCATAGCAAAGCAGGATGGTTTCTACTCCTGGCTCAGGGACACGTTCAAGAAGCTTCATAGCTCCATGTCTCTGAATGCGACTATCGAGCAACAAATGGCATATATGAATGCCGTGATGGTGGGTGTGTTTCATGCGGCTCTTGATCCCCAATATGATGCCACTCGTACCATATTCTCACATGTCCTTTTATACCTCCCACGAATGAGACGGATTATGGTCCCACCTACAACTTATTTAGAAGGATCATTGTACCTCCTACAACTGCGACTCAGACCTTTGCGATAGCCGCATCTTGTGATAAATGTGGTTCAACATAGTTCAAACGACGTGGTGTATGAGGGAGGTGGTCGCCCTCGACTGTAATGCACATACCACAACCGCATAGGGCACTCTAAGAATACATATTATCAAAAGCATGGTCGTCCTGCATCTATCCGTGTTGCTAAGTGGTTTGAGTATGCTGCCACTTTTGTTTATCATAAGTATGATGATCTTGTCTTCTGTTTGAGAGAGATTATGGCTCGCTCTAAGAGTGCTCCTCCGACCTCATCTGATGTTGCAACCTCTGTTAGTACCTCATTTACAAGTTGTGCACTTACCAACTGGTACAAGGCAGATATTTCCAAATAGATCATGGACTCAGGAGCATTTCGCCATCTCTACGCGATAGAGCACATTTTACATCCTATAATTCAGTTCATCCTCATAGATTTGTGATCATTGATGATGGATGGAATTCTCCTATTACATGGCATGGAGATATTCACTTGACACCCTCCATACATCTGCAGAGTGTGCTACGTGCACCTGACTTTTCCTATGAATTTATCATATATTAGTCAGATTACCAAGAATCTGAATTGTCATGCCAATTTTTTACCCATTTTTATTTTTCAAATATACTCACGAGTAAGGTGATTGGATGTGGCCGTGAGCAAGGGATTCTCTACAAATTGGTCAAGTATCCTTATGCAGGCAGGTCTTTTATTCCCACTAGATCAGTCTCTCCATGCCTATAGTATCTTCGATTCCGTCAACCCATATAGAAGTTAGGGTTGAGTTCTCTCACATATTCCTTCTTAGTCTACTTTTCAGTGTGAGGCTTGCCAGCTTGGGAAGCATTATTATACCAGTTTTCCCAATCGTCAGAATCGTAGCAATAGTTCTTTACTTGAGTTGTTGCATTTTGATATTTAGGGTCCATGTGTTTCTGATCATCAGGGACACATGTTCTATCTTGTTGCAGTTGATTTTTCCAAACTTTACTGGTTTCTTCTTATTGAAAAATAAGTCTGAGCTGGTTCTATTATGCAAACTTCCATTAATGAAATAAAGAACATTTTTTTGCTACGTTTAAATATGTTTACTCTAACCTTGGTGTTTTGTTTTATTCATATCTCTCAGTTCTTCAAGTTTCTTCATAATATTAATGAGTGATTCCTACGTGGACTCAAAATTTAACTAAATTATCTACATCATAATTTTGAGAACTAAACGGGTTTCAAATCATCTAAACAAAGTAAAAAATAACATTAAGTTCAAAATTACTGAAAAATCGACAAAAGTCATAATTTGATCAAATCACTAATTCATGTTGGCATCAATGGTATCTTTTTATCACAAAGAATGCATATAGTTCCTCCATATTTTAATTATCCTGCATTAGTATTATGAATAAAATCTCCATAATTTGTCCAACTATTTAAATGATTAAACCTAAATTTTGAAAAGCATCTTCAGAATTAAATATCTTCCAATCTTCTTCTATATATATCACATCAAATTTTAAATTTTCTTGTCCTTGAACGTTCATTCAAGGCTTTAAATGTTGGATTTTGAGTTCGTTTTGGTAAGCCTGGAAAGAGAAATTCAGTGGAATTTCAGTGAAATAACGAGAAATTGGAGAAATTACTCAAAAACTCATTTTTTTTCTAAAATTAAGCTTTTTAATATTCCTTAACTCAATAAATAAGATAGAAATACATAGATTTTTTGCTAATAGTAAGATATTAACATGCTATGTTACATTAAAGTTCCATCCAATATATTGCTCAGAACTAGAACTAGATTTGGAACCAAATTTAGAAGCTATTAATTTCACCTTTTGAACATGAAGAGAATGGTGTCACATGCAATAATAGCAGAGAATAATATAGGCTAACAAATAGTACTAGGATTTTAGCAAAATGATATCTGATGTAAGAAATTAAAGATTGAGATGATAGCTCAGACCTTATATCTAACCAAAATACTTTCAACTTAGAAAATATTTAATTATAGAAATAAGATAAGACACACACACACACATACATACACAAACACAAATCTTTTCTAACATGTATGTATAATAAATGCATTATACAACTTGTGATCGTAAAATATATGCTATATAAGACACTGATAAATCCAATGTTGCAAAAGTCGGTAATCGGTACTCGGTCGGCTGGGTCACTGACTAAGGATTAATCGACAGTCGGGTGACTAATCGGATGTAGTCGAACTTTAATTGGCTTTGAATGGTTATTTTAAATATATAAGTCATTTTTTAGACATATATTTACATAGATTTTGTACATTTTTATACTAATATAAAAAAATAAAAGAAGTAATTGAATTCGAATAAAATATTAAGCGTATTATAATAAGTTTGGGATTTTTACACCCATAATCCTGAGTAATTTCGCAATTACATTCATAACCTGCATAATCGTGAATTACTTCTAAGACCTCAAGCAGTCCTCCGTTTTACATCCATAACCCTCCGTTAGTTTAGTTCATTAACTCAACTAGATGACTGAGTTAATCTAATTAAGTCACGATCTAACGACTGGGATCAATTAAAAGTAAAAAATATCTCGTCCATTCTCTCAGTCCACCAGGCCTTCCACATGCAGCCGCACAGGAGGAGGGAGCTCGCAGACTAGGCTTCGACAACAGGGAGGGAGGGGGCCACAGTAGGCTTACGCAGGAGGTGGGGGTCTTCGTCGGGGGTCGTACAAGGGAAGAAGCGGCATAGCTTCGTCAGGGGTGCATAGGCAGGGAGCTCGCAGGCTGGGTTTCATAGGGGTCGCACAGTAAGAGCTTCAACAGAAGGGAGGGTGGGATGCAAGAGCTTCTGCCTCCACCTCATGCTTTTGACAGCATCGACTTGCTGGGGGGGGGGGGGTCATCTGCGCGCGGGGAATGAGAGCGGGGGAAGGGGGTCTCTACGCGCGGGGAATGGGAGCGGGGGCAGGGGCCTCTACGCGGGGGGGGGGGGGGGTCTTGTAGCCGGGGAGGGGACGGGGTCCTCTACGCGCGGGGAGCGGGGGCAGGGGCCTCTGCGTACGCGGGGGGGGGGGTCTTGCAGTCGGGGGAGCGGACGGGGTCCTCTACGTGCGGGGAACGAGAGCGGGGGCAGGGGCCTTTGCGCGTGCGCAGGGGTCTTGCAGTTGGGGGAGGGGACGGGGTCCTCTACGTGTGGGGAATGGGAGCGGGGGCAGGGGCCTCTGCGCGGGGGGGGGGGGGACGGGGGGCTGCGGGTTGGGGAGGGGGGCTTGGGCTAGTGGACAGGGGCCTTGATGAGGCTTGCGCGAGGAGACAGGAGCGGTGGAGGGGGCCCTTCGACGAGGGGAGGATGAGGAGGTAGTCCTGGATGAAGGAGAGGAGGTCGAAGGAAGAGAGGTGGAGGTGCTAGAGGATGAAGGTGGGGAGGAGGTCGGGGGAGGGATCCAGCTTGAGGAAGGAGAGAATGGCATTATTTGTAAATAACTATAATATAAAGGATAAAAAATAAAAAAAACTTGACGGATACCATCATCGTTAACGGAAATTTACAGGGAAGTTAACACGAGGTTATGGGTGTAAGAGTTAAGTACTATTCAGGGTTTTATATCTAATTGACGATTATGCAGGGTTATGAATGTAATTGCGAAATTACTCAGGTTATGGGTGTAAAAGTCCCTAATAAGTTTGCTTATAAAAAAAGCAAAGCATTAAAAAAATTGTATCTCCACAAAAATTGGTTGATTAATGTACCTAGTTGGAATTAGTCGTTACTCGGTCGGCCACCCTACCGACTAGACTAGTCGGACCTATTAGTCGGGCCAGTCGGGCGACTTCTACAACACTGGACAAATCAATTAACACCAAAAAATTTGTGTAGCATTCATAAACACAATCTATTTTTAATGTGATAGTAGAAAAATACTTTCAGTCACAAGACTTGGTAGATTGCTAACAATCTAGCACTTGTTTAGCCGCACATACTCCTCGTAGTAGCAAGAAGATGCAAGAAAGCAAAGCCTTGAATTATGAATTTCGATTCGATTCCCCAAGTTTGGAAAAAGAAATTCATTTTGGTGAAATCGTTGAAAATCTTGGAATTGACTCTAAACTTGACCTTTTTCAAAAAGTAAGATTTTTAGTATTCTTAAGTCCATAAATAAAATAGAAGCACACACTTAGTTGTAAAATAAAATTGTAACGATAAATTTTGAAGTAATATTATCGTCGTAATCATCACACATGTTGATATGTAGAGCAACGTGTTGTCTAGAGTCAGAATTGTATGCTAAATGGAAGCGAAATCTATGATAATAACGTCATCAATAAGAATGAGGCGACACATATAACAACTACTAATAAAAACATATATATATATATCAAAATAAAGAAAGAACATAACAATATAAAGCTCTTCACTTTAAACTTGAAATTTTACTCTTAAATTTTGTGTTTAACTGATTTGGTTTGAATTTAGATCTAAAATTTAGAAACTAACTATAGAAACTTCTTCTAACAATGTAAAGCACTCTACAACTCAACAGATCAAACAAATAAGTGAAAATTCATTAATATGCAAATTTTGATAAAAGTGAGATTCCAATGTTTTTGTTGTTTTGCTGAAATGACATGCAATTTCGATGAAATTTTGTTAACATTTCATTGATATTTCGTTGAAATTCTGGAAAAAGAAATAAGGTAGCATTTTGATTTCGGTAATCTAGAGAAATAGAAATTTCGGAGAAATTTGATGGAAAATCATTGAAATATGAGTCTATGTTTTCATTCCATATATGTTGTCCTGGTTTTACTTAGTAGGAAACTTCTATGCTCTATAACCACCCTTCAATCAAGCTTCTTGTTGATGATGTCTCTTGTTTCGTCCATTGAAGCCGTATCATTTGCAAATGATATGAAACGATACATCTCCTCATATGTGTACCTTATTAATATATTCATAACCTAGCTAAAAGGTTAAGGACTGATTGTTGATTTTTGGTACAAACAAGTACTAATGTTCAAATAATTTGTCAGCCTAGTTAAAGTCATTACACGAGTCGTTGTTTGATCATTATATCTTTTATCTATTGGATAAACAAAACAGATGCTGCTCTTTTGCATTGCAATCCTTTTCATGATTTCTCTTGATATAGTAATATAGTCTTCTCTAAATCAATATACATCACATGACGGTCCATTCTTATTCTTATAACATCCGTCAAACGCGTCAGAAGATGTATAGCCTCAACTACATAACTACTCAACTTTAAACTAGACAGATTATATGATATGTTGAACTTGTGTCAACATGACTCATTAGCTTGATATTGTTTGAAAATAAGAGTGTGAAGCTAATATCAGAGATAAAGAAAATAAACATTGAAGAACATCGGGATTTTACATGGAACCCTACTCCCAAAGGAGCGGGATGAAACCACAGGAGAACGCCTCAAAGGGTTGATATGTCTATTGCAGTTTCTCATCTGATATAGGAGGTTTGGGGGTTCTTATATATCCTCCACAGACTCTTCAAGTCCTACCACTAGTAGATATGGGACTAAACACTAGATGTGGTAAACGGATCCTTGCGATATACATTTACCCATCTATACATGAATGACACATATACTCCAACACTCTTCCTCAAGCTGGAGCTTGCAATGCTCTGCTTGGACAAACAAAAGAAATCTCAAAGTCAAAATACAAGATACAATAGATAATATCAACTCAATGCAAACATAACTATCAGCTGTTGTCGGGACGTTGCTTTTCATGTCATGTAGGTGAGGAGGAACAAATGGGTTGGAGTGTGAGTCAAACTGAATCTCCTTATCGAAGAGCATGTGCTCTGTAATGCGTCTGTCAAAGTCATTGCAACTGAAAATGAGTCTCTACCTGGAGAACTCTGGCCCACCACTTTCTATAGACAATTGCGCCATCTCTCTGAAGGGTCGAGCTGGAAAAGCATGAAGACATCATCATCGGAGTCCGCGCTCGCTGGAGAATAGAGTATGAAAAATCTTCTCGTGGAATAACTGGGTCTCTCTCATACTGGCTCATAGAATGTGATCTGTACTCTGGAATCCCTTTGCAAGCACATGAAAACCCTTGCCCACATGGCATAGGGAATGTGATCTCTACTCTGGTGTCCCTATGGAACACATGAAAACTCCGAGACAAAAAACAAAAGATGAACACACAAAAAGATCACACACATGTGTATCTGAAAATGAGTCACTCTCGGAGAACTCGAAGAAATTGGGTTACTCAAATATGGAGTGCTTCGAACTTGGACTCTAAACAAATCCGCAGAGTTTGAAAGTGAACTTCTGTAGGGTCTGGAAAATCTGCCCTGGAGAATCTGAACAGACCTATAACTCTACACAAGTACTCCCCCTTTCTCCCATACTTGTTGGAAACAATGACAACGACAAAGTTGGGAGAAGACAAGAAAATGAGGAAAACAAACCTGCGTACGCAAAAGTCTGGTTGTCAGGTACGCTCACAACGGAGATAGCAAATGATGTCCTTCATCAACCCACCGCCAAGGCA